>JAZKJV010003883.1:600000-963289 GCA_037367405.1 Ottelia alismoides
ATTTCCTATGTGATGCCGGTGTCGCTCCACGACCTAAGGTCCTCATGGATCCACCGGAAGTATTCTGGACAAGCCGGTCAAGAACGGGCTTTCTGACACCGCCATGGATTTTCTCTACGTATGTGGCATGCACATATGGCTTTTGCAGGAGATGGGACATGTGAAATTAGTGGGTGGTGGAGTTGGGGTTCTTGAGAGGATTTTGTATAATCGTATGGTAAGAGAATACCTTTGTCATCCTCCTTGAATTTACTCCTGTGAAATTGGCGAGGGGGAGTCTTCAGGGACTTTGATACCCCCAAACACATTTTGTATAATCGAATGGGGTGGTCGAGATCGTCAATGAGTTGAGGGAGGAGCTGGAAGTAGGGGTGGAGTGGGAAGACCTGGTGGAGGTGATGGTGGTGATTGGATGACGGAGGAGGAGGAGGCTGCAATGGCTGAAGGGAGGAGGGCGGTGGCGGAAGGGAGGAGCGGTGATGGAGGAAGGTGGGGAATCTATTTCGTCCAATGTCACTAGGGATTTGGTTTAATTTTAGTAGGGATGTTTATGGGGTAATTTGTCCAAAAAATTCACAAGTAAATGAATGTTTCCTTATTCCGTTGGACAAGCACTACATTGTGATCAAAACAATACATTAAGTGCATTAATGCTACTTTTGAAAATTTAGGGACTGCATTAAAATTGAGTGTATAGTTCACGGACTTTTATGTAATTTACTCAAAAAAAATTCTTTTAAAACCCTATTATATCAACCATTTTATTTTATGATTATTTCATATTTTTACAAAATATAACGAAATCGTATTAAAGAAATATGAAAATGGGTACGGAAATAAAAGATATTGAGTATACGTGTTTCAGAAATTACTTAAACCATACACGTCATGACTTCATAAACTCGTCGATGATAGATTCTATTGAGAACTTCTCTGCAATATCTTTCTCAATGTAAGTAAACATATAACTCCTTAGAAAATCATTTTCCATTTTATTACGAAGCCTGGATTTTATAATACTCATAGCTGGAAATGCTCTTTCAGCAATCATAGTTGATATAGGAAGTGTCAACACAAGTCGGAACAATCTATCAACTAAATAGTATATCTCTGACTTTCTTGTTTCTACTATTTTTTGACAAAGATCCACAAAATTAGAGATATTTTTGAGAATATGATGTGCAGTGACATTTGATTCGTAATGTGTCAATTGTTTCTCTAACAATATCAGCTCATGATATGTGAAATCAACATGATAAAATTTCTTCGCTAACCTGCATATATCTATATTGTTGAATAGTTTGTAGTCTCTATGATTTAAAGCTGCACTTAAGGTAAGAAGACTTGTAGCATCCTTATTGAATCAACTATTTATTTCTGATAGCTGAGCGTCTATGGTAGCAATAAATATATCTACTCGGAAGCTTGACCACGAGTCCTCGTTCGACTTTGAGAATAATAAGAATTTATATCATGAACATCAATGCTTCAATTTTGACAAAATAACTTAATCTTCTCAAATAATGAACACCAACCATCTTGTCGTGTTTTTTGAAGGTGCTCTTTTGTCGATGAAACAAGTTGTATCACATTCAAAACATCTAAATTCTTTCGTTGCAAAACATAACATAAATCTTCTGTAATCCCCATGATATATTCCATTATATACATGCTAAGAATAAATTCAAAAGACGTTATAATCTCATATGCTTCATCCACTTCTCCACATTATGAGTAATTATCGCCCTCATTTATAAGTGTCAGGAGAACTTTACACACTACACTGTACATTTCAATAAAATAACATATGGATCTATAATGAGAATTCCATCTAGTTTCACTTGGACATTGTTGCATAACAATATGGTTTAATCCAGTTCATGATTGAATTTCATTAACAGAAAGGAGGTATGCAACATCCTTTGATTGAGCAGCTTGTAATTCATCATAATGCTTAGAAGATGCATTAACAATATTGACAATAATATTCAATTTACTGAAGAATTTATGAATAGGAATCACTTCTTTTGAAAGCCTTGACAAAAGTCAATTTGAGACGATGGGCCATGCAATGAATATAATATGCACATTTACTATCTTTCATAACCAAAGCTTGCAATCCATTCCATTCACCACACATGTTACTTGCTCCATCATAACCATGCCCTCTTATTCTTATATAATCAAGATTATTTTGCAAGAGAGCCTCAAAAAGTATATCTTTTAATGTTGTAGCTCTTGTATCATGTATATAAATTAGGTCAAAAAATCTTTCACTCAAGATACCATTTCTTTCTACAAATCTAAGAACAATTGTCATTTGTTCTCTTTTTGATTAATCTCTTGCTCAATCAATTATTTATGCAGAATGTCACATCCCCAACCACTTCCATAATAGCATTTCTAACCTTGTTGGCTATAATATGAAGAATTTCTTTTTGTACATCATGAGATGTTTATTTAGCATTTTTTGGTGCATTGTCCAAGACAACCTTATCTACATCTTCACTAAGATGCAAGTAATTTGATTAACTCAATGCAATTCTCACGATTACTTGAATCCGATCTTCATCGTTGTCTCTAAATGCACATGCTTGAAATGTTAACCATCAAACAATGTCAATTGTAGTCTTTAATCGTAATTACTTTTTTCGTATCAGTATGTCATCTTGTTTCTAAAATATATTTTCAATGTGTTTGACTTATTCACTAAATTCTTCAAACGTTCTTCAGCCATATTATGGGTTGACACCTTTCCTCCCACAATGACAGATAAATGATCAATTTTTCCATCACTAACTTTCTTCCAGTTACGAAATCCATCAGTAATAAAGGTATTTCTACCATGCTTGGAATTGGCTTTACCACAGAAAAGATAACGAGAGAAACAAAATGCTACATATTTTGAAAGAGAGTATTCTAACCATGAATGATTTTTAAACTATGATGCTTGAAATCGACGACGTTGTTTTCCCCTGTAATTATATGGATAATTTTCCATAACAAACTAATAAGGTCATAAATTAATATAAGTACATATGACATCTTCTCTCACTTCTATGAGATAGTCCCAAATCATCTGATGCAATCCGAGATCTCTTTCTACTGATGTACCATCAACATTTGGAAAAGCTAACAATGGAACTTTATGTTGTGGATATTCATCATCTTTAGGTTCACTAAAGTCATGTAAACTTTCTTCTGATACACCTTCATTGACCTTCTTAGAGAAATATGCAGTGATTGTTCATTTTAACACTTTAATATGAAAGTATGAAAATAAAATATGATAAACAAGAGAATTTTTGATGTACAGGTTTTCAAGACTAAGTTGTACAAGAAGGTATCAATAAAGATTCTAGGAATAAAGTTGTACGTAGTAAATTTTTATAAATTAATAAAATGTATACATTGGATTAACTTAATAATCATGATGTTGAAACCGATTTCAGTAATTTGAAGTTAAATTTCTATCGATGATCGAGATGTTAATATAGTGACGATAGTTGCCACACGAGCTTTTTGTCGAGTTGACCTTACTCAACTCCTCATTCCAGAATTCAGCAACTGTTGACACATACATAAACCCCCCATAATAGTTTAAAATAGTTTATTTTATCTAAAACAGAGTTGTATACACCTATACCATCGATGATCGAGATCTCAATACAGTTTATTCTCATGTTTCGTTTTCGAATGTTTTAGCATATGTCCTTCACCAATGGAGCTTGTGTGTGCCTTGCCATCATGACATCTTCGTATCAAATATTGTATTGTTCAATAGTCAAAATTTACGTTTATTTATATAAAAACCACGACATATAATAGTTTACTATTTAAATTTCGTGAACTAACTTCCAGAAAACGTCTTTAATGCTCTTTATACATTTCACTCATTCGTATGATCTACATTAAATGAATAAACTACATGTATAAAATGTCAAATTAATAAGAAAAGAGGAATTCAGATTGTGGATAGTGAAAAATATAGTATTCTATTCGAATTTCACTAATCTCTACAACTTGATAAAAAATAAAGTTTGCATTTGACAATTTTACGTATCAATAACTTTAAATACATAAAGATCACAAAATAATTTTCTATAATGAAAATTTGAACATTATACGCATTCTTATGGAAGAATAACGACTGTCGATTTGAAGCATGTCAAAATTTGTAAGGTCAGGCAGGACCGCAGGCACAACACGAGAACACGATAACAAGCAGGCCGAAGGAAGGCGAGGCCTCATGCGAGGGTGTAGGAGATCATATTTTTGGATTCCAGAAGGATAATAATACTATAAGTCGCAATACCGACATGTTAGGATGCTTAGTGGAGAATCTGACATAATACTATAATACCTCAGGTGCAAGTAGTACGAGGCTATGAGCGCCGGAATGTGACAGTGAATCTACGATGACTAGCACAATACATATGAGATGAAAATGTGATATAAATTTGAGGCTTAGTAGAGAATCCGTAGAAGATAAAATAAGAATTTCATTTATGAGTATATTAACATAGATACAATGGATACTAAAGGTCAACTTGGGGAAAATGAAACGTTTCTCCCATGCGACATCTTCCATGCATATTTAAATAAGGTACCAACGACCATCTCATCTTGGTTGTACATGCCAACCCATCCGCCACTTCACATTATGGGTATAATTTATTATTTACCAATCATTTGCCATTATTATACTCTTATTTCCCATGCAACATCTCCCATGCATATCTAGAAAAGATAACAACTATCATCTCATCTTGGGTGTGCACAAAGGCCAACCCATTCCTCATTGCATGGGTATAATTTATTATTTATCAATCAATTACCATCATTAAACTCCTATTTTTTCATTATAAAAATATATACTGCATGCTTGTAATTTAACACATTTGGGGGGCTTATCTCCCACCCGCCACCTTACTCTGTCCTTGCGAAAGAGAACAAAGGATAGATAAAGGAGGCCAGACAGGCCAATGGATCTATCCGCGTGGTGTGTTGGAAAAAGAGAGTTGAGATAACCTAACTTTAGATATAGTAATAGATGTTTTCGTTTTACATTCTATACATAATTTCAACTAAATGTAACACGTCATAGAGGCCATATATTTTGCAGTATGAATATTTTAAATGGAAGTAGAGATTTAGTGCTTACTTTTTTTTTTGGTTTCACCGAATGGGAAATGATATTATTTCTTTTCTACCTAATTACGAGGTTGTTCAGAAAATTACTATAACTACGTTGTATGGCAAATCCATAACATATATAAAGGAGGAGCCCCACCGACAAAACATTAATTTTCTGTAATCAAATTCCAGTTTCACCCATACCAGGTTTCCTTCCTTCCGATTTTACCCTTACAATATTTAATTCATGCCTTTTGTGTTCGTTAAATTTGTGATACCCTCTTTCATCCACCGCCTCCCCCCTTCCGCTCTCCGTGGCAACCCTCCGTCTCCGCTCCCAGCGGATGCCTCCTTCTTTGCCTTGACCGCTCCCTTCACCGCCCTCGACTGAAGTCCTGACTCCGGCTTCGTCCTCACCAGAATCACCCTCACCTGATCCGAGCACCCCCTTGATCGCGTTGCCTTTACCAAACCTTTTATTTTCCCGTCCACACGAAATCCATTAGCGGTGTCTCTGCTATGTCAACAAGATCACTTGAAAATATAGAAGGATCTGCATGACCTCGAAGAACAGGGTGATGTTTAGGATATCGATGGCCGAGACTACCACCGCATTCTCCGTAGAAAATGTGAGCTTTCGGGGTTTTCCCTAAAACCCGAGGAGATGAGGCATTTATGTTATTGACTAATTTAATTTCTATTTTCTCTTTGAGATTAATCTACTGTATAAGGTTTTGTGGGAATTATTTCATAGAGCAAATTATATCGCATCGATTAATTCATATACATCATAATGTATTAGACACATTTTTCATAGCTTCTTATGTAATCTAATGTCTTGCAAATCTGTGGCATGTGAATTCTCCGATCAGGTACATCGACTAATAACCATCATCCCGGATTGCATTCCTCCACCCTGCAATATAACATATATAAAGGAGGAGCCCCACCGACAAAACATTAATTTTCTGTAATCAAATTCCAGTTTCACCCATACCAGGTTTCCTTCCTTCCGATTTTACCCTTACAATATTTAATTCATGCCTTTTGTGTTCGTTAAATTTGTGATACCCTCTTTCATCCACCGCCTCCCCCCTTCCGCTCTCCGTGGCAACCCTCCGTCTCCGCTCCCAGCGGATGCCTCCTTCTTTGCCTTGACCGCTCCCTTCACCGCCCTCGACTGAAGTCCTGACTCCGGCTTCGTCCTCACCAGAATCACCCTCACCTGATCCGAGCACCCCCTTGATCGCGTTGCCTTTACCAAACCTTTTATTTTCCCGTCCACACGAAATCCATTAGCGGTGTCTCTGCTATGTCAACAAGATCACTTGAAAATATAGAAGGATCTGCATGACCTCGAAGAACAGGGTGATGTTTAGGATATCGATGGCCGAGACCACCACCGCATTCTCCGTAGAAAATGTGAGCTTTCGGGGTTTTCCCTAAAACCCGAGGAGATGAGGCATTTATGTTATTGACTAATTTAATTTCTATTTTCTCTTTGAGATTAATCTACTGTATAAGGTTTTGTGGGAATTATTTCATAGAGCAAATTATATCGCATCGATTAATTCATATACATCATAATGTATTAGACACATTTTTCATAGCTTCTTATGTAATCTAATGTCTTGCAAATCTGTGGCATGTGAATTCTCCGATCAGGTACATCGACTAATAACCATCATCCCGGATTGCATTCCTCCACCCTGCAATTTGGACCATTTGTGGTTCATCTCTGCTTAGAGATGACAATGGATGTAGTATGGTTATTTCCTTATCCATATTTGTTCATCTATATCAAATCTGAATATATGATATAAATTTAGACCAAATATTTTCAAATATGATCTATGTTTTGAATATAGAGCAAATAGGAGAATGGGTCGAACTAAGATCGGATTTAAAATTGTTCGTTTAAAGATAAATACAAATTTACATGGAATTAATATCAAGGATGAAGTGCTATAAAAGAGCGCATTAGAGTAATAAATGTACCCTGATAAAAATGTTCAGCAATAAATGTACCCTGATAAAAATGTTCAGCAGACAAAACTAAGGGCCCGTTCGGTAGGAGAATAAGCAGGAATAAGGATGGGGAATAAGGGGAGTAAGGGTCTATTCTCCGTTCGGCTGGAGGATAAGAATAAGGAGAATAAGGTGAAATAATGGTAGGTAAGATGGGATAAAGATATGAATAAGAGTGAAATAAGATGAAATAATGGGGAATAGTCGTATCACGGGGAACCGTGTTGGGAGGAAAATGGGGGCTTATTCCCCTTATTCCATTCCCCCTTAACCTCCTACCGAACACGACCTAAGGGTTTGCTCTGTAGATACAACCGTCGAGAAGTTGTGGTCTCATCACTAAACACCATGATTATGAGGAACTGTTTAGGATCCTCGACAACATACATACCAAAATAAGGTATCATCTGATTAATATCTTGAACTTGATCTGAATTTTGCATTTTATTTAAAGTTTCCTTTGTTTAATATGTATGGCTCATAATAATGAAATTAAAATTACGCTAATAAATGATTACCCTGAGATTATAAAACGAGCTTATTAGTAAAAAAAACAGACATAAAACATGACAAACTAACATAAGTACATAGAAGAACAAGTTGGACGAAGAGCAATGCACAAAATAGAAAATATAGGGGAAGTTACTATTTCAATATAGATTTTGAAATTATCTGACCAACGTTCAATCGATCTACACAAACAAGACCCTCAGTCTGCAGCTCGAGTTGTCGTGATTTTAATCGGATCGTGGCATATAGGTGTTTATATAAAGGTTTGGGAAATCATCATCATGCAAGCGAGTCAACTATTTAGGCTGGTTTTTCATGGAGATTATAATGTCATTGTGAAATATATTTTTTCAACGTAAATGGTATTATTGATCGAGATTAAAAAAATATGGTTTTTCTATCATGTTTTAGAATCCATATCGTTTTCGGATATTACTAATTAGGCAAGCTCCAGTGAAACCAACGACGACAGTCAATAAAGCTTTTTCCCAATAACCTGTTGCATAAAAAAACTCAACTTTTTACTCATGGTATAAATATGGTAACAATCATTTTTGCATTGCTATCTCCCACTATCAATTGTTTTTAATAGATATATCTTAACTTCCCATATAATTCGATGTCTATATTCCTTTTTCGTTATCTTTTTACATCAATCACTTTACTTTATAAGGTATAAAAGGAATTTCTTCTCGAAATACCCTTTACCCGTGCTTTGCACGGGTATGCACCCTAGTATTAATTTAGGGTTAACATCCACCCGATGTTTTGGAATATGAGAGGAAATATAAAATGATGGAACCTTTGCACGGTATTTACTCGGGTGGAATTTTCACACGCGCGCCTAAAAAAGAGCAAGAACAGTCGCACCATTTGGAATATAACCGGGGAGTAGTCCGTTCCTCGTGATCGTCGTCGATTCACGTCGGTTGGGTTTCCAATCCGTACCCAACCGATCAGTTGTCTCGATCGGAGCTCCAAGCGAGATCGATGGGTCGTCCCCCGCATGGCGGAGGTCCCGTGTTCCGCTTCACCGCTAGCGAGGTAAATCTGCTCTGGAAACCCTAATCCTTGCTGTCGTCGTCCAAGGGCTCGCGATCGAATTGCAAGATCCTTCCAGCTTGTTTGATTCTATTTCTAAAGAAAGTTGCATCTTTTTTGGTATACACTCGCGTAATCGGTTGTTTACTTGTTTGGTACACACTCAGCGTAATCGAATCTGAAGGCTAATCTATACGAGTGTTGTTCACTCGTTAGAGTGTTGATGATTAACTTAGGATGCTCTACATCGGGGAAATAAAGTTGAGGCTAAGAGCATTATCGCGATGGGAGATGGATATCATGAAAACTTTGCCTACCATGGCTGCGTTTCGAGGGTATGATTAAGAAGGGGGGACTGCAAGGTTAGAGTTGTGGCTCGAGAGTTACTTTGTCATATATTGCACAAGTTTGATTGACAGCAAGTAATTTTTAGTAATGCACACCACGTAGGAGGGGAATAGGCAAAGATGAGGAAAATCTAGATAGATATTAACTACTCATGGGAGGGTGGGCGAGCTTGGGTAAAAGCCAGATTTTTTGTGCATCACAACTTCATGAAATAGGTTCACGTTTTTTACAAATTGAATGGAAGAGGGGTTTTGTTGGACATGAGGGGGTTGGTTGCTTGACGGCGTCCTCAAACCTTCGATGGAGAGGTGAGGGTAGGAGGATGGAAAGCGAAGATGACATGTGTCTCTTGCCGCTGTTGGGGCTTGGAGCTGATGAGGTCACTGGCATTGATCAGAATTGCGATTGAGGTGCTGAATTTGGGTTTATGAGTTGCTGAAGGCACCTGTATGATTGTGATGATGGAAGGGCCTGTGTTGTTGTATCCCATCCGACTGGAGCTAGTTGTGGGTCACAGTTCACTCCCTATTTTGGTGTCGGAAGTCGCCATAGAATACAATTTGCAGTTGACGGCGACGGTGAAGATTGTTGTAGCAGAACTGAAGGTGAAAAATATTATTATTGGCGGATTGGAGGGTGGATGTCTTGTGCACATGTGAAACACGAATAGAATCATGGGAGTCTGTAAGTTGGAGTTCGGTGTTGGGTCCTCATCTCACGGAGTTTAGGCCAGTTTTTGCGAATGACAGTCGTAACGAGATTTTTGTGGCATGGAATGGTGATTTGTTCAAAATGGTGGAGGAATATGTTAAGGACCCATTGATGGTTGTTCTGGAGAACAGATGTGATCAAACTAAAGTTCCCGCGGAAGATGTTAATGACAGAAACATATATAGTTTGCAATAGTCTTTTCTTTAACAACTATCTTTTTCATAGATATCAAGAATAATTCTCAAATGAAAGAGTAGTGATATCTAGGCTAAACAACATAATATATTTGCATATATATATATATATTCACAAATAAGCACGCCAATTATATCACAAGTAGCAAATGTTAATAAGCAGTAATAATTCACATGATAAATATCGCTGGACTTGAGAAGGTTGCAAAAAAAGTTCTAACTGCTATCAGAAAAACTTGCGCACTGGTTATTGAGTGAACTCTGCTGATTCGATAGCTTTCTTGCAGAGCTATCTTCAGACGATATTCACCTTGAAAATATCGAACGAATTGAAGAACAAGAGCACGAATACTCGAGAAAACGTTCGGAGAGAGCTTGTAGCTTTTCTAATGAGAATGATAGTGAATACTTGATGTGTGTTCTAACAACAGTTATTGGGTCCCTTATATGGGGGTCCGAGAAATATGTCTGTTGGAAACAAAATAAGCAACAAATAAGTGGAGATTTGGTTGGAATAATCGATCAATCAAAAGGTATGATCGATCAAGTTAACAAGTATGATTGATAATTGCATGACCATTGGTACGATATTCAAAATATTATCGATCTGCAGACGAGGTATGGTTGATAAAGGATGATTGATCGGAGAGAAACACATGGTCGATCAAGGTTGATCGATTAATAAGAATAAGTGGTCGATTATTGCTGATTTGCTTGATATTTCAATTTGGGTTGGTCTAGACGGAGTATGAGGAATAATCGAGATGTGCATATAATGAATTTCATCCGCAAGTTTGTATATGACTTTGGATTGGTCATTCACAAACTGAACATAATCGTTCATCCTAGTAGCCATATTCTGATGATGGCTCATCATTGCGTCAGCTGTCTCTCGGATATGGTGAAGATCTGAAAAGTGGACGCTAATAATGTCCTGATGCGAAAGCTATTCCCTAGGGGCAAGGAGATAATCCATGTAACCCCACGCAATGTCAAAGAATGACAGAGAAGAACATACATGCATAAGAACAAAGCCACATAAATGAGGTCGTTGAGTAGGCATAATATGGCTAGGTCCAAAGGTGGGATGTTAAGGAGGAGGAGTTTCCTCAGAGTCAACGATAAAAACACATAACTTCTACACCAAAAAGGTCTGATTTGACTAATACAAGCTAGGTTACAAGGTACAATCACAGAGAATTGTGAAAGACTGTGAGAGATGAGAAAGTCAAGAGAAAGAGAGTTAACTGCATGTTAAGAGAGTAGGTAAAAAATATAATGAGACCACTTGAAGGGTTAAATCCTAACAAAGACTAGGATCAACATTTGGATTTCACCCTAGTTCCCATTGGGACTACACCCTCGTTCCCCTAAAAAACATTTGGATTTCAATCGTCACATGGGTTAGGTTGCTGGTCTTGTTCCAAGAGGCAAGAACACCACGAAAAGACTTGGTTCAGAAATCGAGGTAGGGGTCGAAAATATGTTGCGGCTAGACGCTTGTGAGAGGCTAGATGGTGTACGAGCATCAATTCTTCTCTAACATTATCATGATTTAAAGTTTCTATGACTTCTGAAATCATGGATCCATAGTTTGAGTGACCTATGATAGAAGAAAAAAATCGAATTATCGACGACAAAAATCTGTCCATCGACGGTGGTCTTAAGGCGGTAGATAGTGGTGTTGTTTATGTCTTTTAGATTCACACAGAACTCTGTTATGGTGTCTATGAGAGAGTTTGGATACCATGGGAAAAAGGTTGGATCAAAGAGATTCCTCAAACAATTCAATTAAAAAATCCTACTGAAACTAGGAAAGTATTCTCTAAACAAATTCCACAAAATAGATTTGCCGGTCATCAAAGTCGGAAGGGAGTAGGCGTTAAGGCAGTTTAGGCTTGATGCAATGTTGGAGGAGGAAGGGGTCTTCTTTGAACATTTGGGGGCCATGGTTATCACAGAAAAAGGTCCTATAAGAGATTTAGAGATGATAAATTATTTGATTCGACACGAGAATCGCAATACAAATTTAAAAAGTAATATCCAATACTTATAGATGATCGATCAGAGAAGGGCGGTGATCGATCAAGCTTGGTCGATCAACATATAGAGGTTTATCTATGAGGGCTTTGTATAGTTGAGAGAGAAAGAGGGTTTTTGGTGGTTTTTTGGTGCTTGAAGGTGTGATTTGAGAGGGTCAACTAAGGTTTTTATTCAAAGAGGCTAGAGAGGTCGTATATAAGATCAAATTTCGGATTTTTTATGTAATAAAATAGGGTAAACCTCCAAAAGTAAAGATAAAAATGGATTTGACGAAACAAGAAAGGAAGGTTCTAGTTCTGGAGAGAAAATAATTCAAGTTGGTGCGCATCAGAGATTCTCTTCTCGATAACATTTCTCGCAAACATTTATAATTTCAAAAATTCAAAGTTTCTAGAATGATCGATCACGCCTTTATGCATGATCTATCATGGGTGATTGATCAGGCTTGTCCCGATGATCGATTAGATATGATAGATTTGTTGATGCTGATCATCTGTCAACCATGCCCTAATTGAGTTTCCTTTTTTGAGAATAAATATTCAATAAATATCACTCAATTTGCACGAACCTAAATCTCTTCAAATCTTCTCAAACTGTGGTGCAACTAAGGGTTTAGTCATAATGTCTGCTAGCTGCCTGTCTGTAGGAATGTATTCCATACATATTTCACCTTTCATAACATTTTCTTGAAGAAAATGACGTCGAACATCAATATGCTTTCCTAGAGTGATTAAAAAGGTTCTTAGCTACGTTGATAGAATTGTTGTTATCACAAAGGATACTGTTAGAGTATGCGTATGCGGGTAATTGGATCCCTCCAAGGTTCAATTACCACACACTTTTATGTTTAGTCCCACATCGGTTATGCATGAGACTTGGACATACATTGGGGCCTATATAAGAAGCCTTACACCCATTGTATTCGTTGATAAAAGTTAAAAACATCGACCCTTTAAGGCGGTTCTCCCGTGGTTTCATCCCGCTCCTCATATAGTATGGTTTTTTTTATAAAATCCCGGTGTTCTTCATTGTTTGTTATTATTTATCTATGATATTACGCTTTCACATTATCATTTTCTACTTGGTATCAGAGCGGATTCGATTCTCGAGGATTTATTTTATGTTTGCTATTTGTTCGAGATTCGATTATCGGAGTGGATTCGACTTTGGTTGTTCGTTCTTAATATTTATTCTTGAAGATTTGTCCATTGATTTGCTCAAAGGTTGAGAAGAGTTTTAGGGTTTTCTGAAATCCCAAAACTTGCAAGACAACACCACCACATTCGATTGAAAGTTTCGAAGTTCGATCAACATGTTCTGAGTTCTAGGGTTTTTGATGAAACCTTAATTCTGAGAAGCGATACAGCAACAACAACTAGGGTTCCACGTGATTTCTCTTTCATCGACTTGTCTGGAACCCTAATCGAGAGATTCTGGGATCTCACGGCTCCTTGTTCTTGAAGAAGAAGTTATAGAAAGAAGAAGACGATCAACATGATTGTTCCATCCCCTGATTCATCTTCGTAATCAGTGCAAGGCGTTGTATCTCCTTCTTCGAACAACTCGTCAGTCGTCACATACCGATCTCCAACGCATCATGATATGGAATGGATGCATTTCCATGTTTTTAAAGATCTTGATTTGATTTTGGATTCGATCGAGTTCCAATTCATGGAACCCTCGCAACACCAACCTTGCGCAATCCTATCGCATGGATCCTATTCGGCTTCAGCTAGCTTCTGCCTTTGACTCCAACGAAAGAAGAAGAAAAAGCAGTCAACACGAATAAATCTCCCTCCTCAGCGCAACCCTGCCTCAAGGCAAAGAAGGCGGCAACAACACCTCCCTTTGTCCTCCAGGCAGCAGCAACATCTCAAATCAGTGCTCCAGGTTGATGCCCTAGGAGGCGATACGCCTCCTTGCTACAACACCGCCTCTTCGCGCGCATTGTGGCACGCCTCTCCAATTCCAGGGCAACATCACGTGAAAAAGGATTCCCTCGATGGAAACCCCAATATGAGAAAAGAAGGCTCATTTGGGGGGGGGCTTTTAAAGTCCTAGTTTGCTGAAATTTTAAAAAAATGTACATGCTCAATTGGGCTGAAATGTGCAAAAAGGGCGAAAGCAACCCACTTTATAAAAAAGAGAGGATGGCCCGAGTTATAAAAGAGAGAGGCCTTGAGAAGTATTGGGCCCAGGCCATAGTGGCCTTGAAAAAAAGGGTATCGTACACAACCATACACGAGAAAAAAGGAATGATTAAAAAAAGAAATAAAGAATGGCTTATTGTATTTTATTTCCCCCATCTTCTTGTCTTCTCCCAACTTGGTCGACTCCATGTATTCCGATCAGTATGGGAGAAATGTGGAGTATTATGTAGAGTTCTATAGGTCAGATTCAGATTCTCCAGTCCAGATTCCCGACTAGACTTCAGACTCTACAGTTCGTGTTTAGACTCGACATTTAGATTGTTTCAGAGTCTATAATTTGATGCACACATGTATGCAATCATTTCTTGAGAGGTCCTCATCTTTTATATGGACTCAAAATTTTCATGTGATCCATAGGGACTCCAGAGTAGACATCCCATTCTCTAAGCTATTGTGGGTAGGGTTTTATGTGGTTTCATAGGGATTAAGGACTCCATAGTAGAGATCTCATTTGCTGAGCAAGTATGGGAGAGATCCAGTTCTACAACGAGGATGTTTCGACGGCTTCTTCTAGTTTGGCACTTCGGAGAGATGGAGCAGTTGAGGCCAGAATTCTCCATGTAGAGACTCATTCCAGTTACTGACTTTGACGCAGTACATAACACATATTCTCTAACGAGGAGATCCAGTCCGGTTCATACTCTAGCCCTTCAATTCCTCTTCACCAGTACGACATGAGAAGCAACATCTTCAATAGACATCCATCAGAGTATGTGTTGAGTTGATATTGTCCGTAGTGTCTTGTATTGTGTGAGCATGTGATTTCTTTCTATTTGTCCAAGATGAGCATTGCATGCTCAAGCTTGAGGGAGAGGGTTAGAGTATGTATCAGTAGGTGGGTAATTGGATCCCTTTAGGGTCCAATTACTACACCCCCTTATTTTTACTCCCTCATCGGTTATTCATGAGACTTGGAGATTCAGTAGGGGCTATATAAGAAGTAAGGAAGGAAATGTCGGTACCGACACCATATTGATATAGTGCGATACAATATTTTATCGACTTTGGGTGATCTAGGTAGTAGTGAAAGTTACTTGAATTGTGCAAGGTACAGACGAATACAAAGAAAGGAAGTAGATGAGGCTTTGAAGGTTATGCGACCTGGGAACGGTGTAGGACTGGATGGCATCCCTGTAGAAGTATGTAGAGTTTTAGGTGAGCGCGATTTGACTTGGCGTACGAATCTATTCAATGTTATTTAGCGAAGCAAGAAAATGCCTGAAGATTGGTGGAGTACTGTGGTGCCTTTTATAAGAATAAAGGAGACATTCAAAACTGTTCAAATTACAGAAGTATCAAGCTGATGAGTCACACTATGAAAATTTGGGAACGTGTGATCGAAAAAAGGTTGTTGAGGCATGTTTCCAAAATAAAAGAAAATTAATTCGGATTCATGCCAGGTCGCTCAACTATTAAAGCCATCCATTTCTGAGGAGAACAATGACGATTTATATAGCTAAAAGTAAGAACCTTCCTATGATCTTTATTGATTTGGAGAGGGCTTATGATTCTGTCCCATGAGAGATATTGTGGAGAGTTTTGGAGAAGAGATACCTGTCCTATACATAAACCTCATAAATTACTTGTATGATATGGCTTTATCTTGTGTAAGGATCCCGTCTACATTGGTTTACATCAAGGTTCAACTTTGAGTCCATTTCGTTTACTTTGATTATAGACGAGTTGACAAGTCACATTCAGGATGAGTTACCTTGGTGTATGTTATTTGATGACGATATTGTCTTGATTGGCGAGACTAGAGATGGAGTAAGTGAGAAGCATGAGGTCTGGAGACATGCATTGGAGACGAGGGTTTAAATATCAGTTTCAGATATCGATTGATACCATGTCGATATGATATTTCGTCGAAATTTCGATGACATTTCGCCCATATCGGTCATCATTTGTGAAGAACTGACCGAAAACTGCCCTCATATCGCTATTTCACTCGAAATTTCGGTTCCTTGTCGAAACCGATTTTTTGACGAAATTTCTTCGAAATTTAGCGAAACCGATGATTGGAGACTAAAGGATTTTGTGTAAGTAGGGCTAAGACGGAATATGTGGAGTGCACCTTTGATGGAAGCAACGGTGAAGGAACCGGGGTGAAGATTGGTGACGATAACATTAGGAAGAAAGATTCTTTTAGATACATGGGATCTATTTTGCAACATGATGGAGAAATTATGGAGATGTTATTAATTGAATAAATGCAGTCTGGCTAAAGTGGAGATGAACCTCTGTTGTTCTCTGTGATAAAAAATTCATTTAAAATTTAAAGGAAAGTTTTACAAAGCAGTCGTGAGACCTGCTATGTTCTATGGATCTGAATGTTGGCCTGTGAACCATAGACATGTGCAAAGAATGGTTGTAGTAGAAATGAAAATGTTAAGGTGGATGTGTGTACACACACACACACGTAAAGATCGGATTCCAAATGATGCAATTTGAAAGAAAGTTGGTTGCATCAATTGAGGATAAGATACGAGAAATCCGCTTAAGATGGTTTAGTCATTTGCAAAGAAGATCGGTTGATGCATCGGTTAAGAGATTCGAGTGTTGGGATGTTGAGCCGGCTAAGAGAGGGCGAGGACGACCCAAGAAGTGTTGGAAAGAGACTATTTGAAGGGCCTGAGATTGATCCAAGATAGATCTGAATGGAGGTGAAGAATCCATGTAGCCGACCCTACTTAGTTGCATGAAAAGGCTCTGTTGTTGTATATCGCCAAATATCGCCCACATCAGCACACTTTTATGAAGGAAGGATCGGAAAAGAAGTATATATTGCAATATCGATATCGATATCGGTCCCATGTCGATATCAATGTATCGACGATATATTACCTATATATTGCGATATTTTTTGCCCTGATAAGAAGCCCCACACCCCTTGTATCCATTGAGAAAAGTTAATGAAAACATCAGTCCTTTGAGGCGGTTCTCTCGTGGTTTCATCTTTCTCCTCACGGAGTAGGGTTTCTCATAAAATCTCGGTGTTCCTTGTTGTTCTTTATTCTTTATCTTTGATATTATGCTTCCACATTATTGTTTTCTACATATACGGTTTTGATCGAAAGAAAGACCAAAATCGAAGAACCTATTTTTCATCCATAAAAGCTGAGAGCATGCTAATGATGCAACTATGTACTCTATCTTAGTAGTTGATAATGCTACACATGTTTGCTTTTTGGAAAATCAAGATATAAGGGCTTTCTTCTTGAATTGGTAGGTACCGCTTGTACTTTTCTGTCTGTGCGACTACCAACATAATCTACGTCATTCTATGCAAATAAACTATGCAATGCATCTTCGGATAAAACAAACATAAATCTCTTATAAAAATAAGATGAGGAAAGATCCTTTTTACAGCTTTCATGCGACTTTTTTCGATGCTGACTGAAAATGTGTAGCTAAATAGATACTGGAAAGTATATCGGGTCTGCTCACAGTTGATAGAGTAGAGATCCGATCATACCCCTGTACAATCTATGTTCAACAGGCTTCCCTAACTCGTCTAGGTTGAGGTATGTCATTGGGGCAATCGGTGTAGATTTCCTCGAACATTTGTCAAAACCAAACTTTGTGAGCATCTCCTTCGTGTACTTCTGTTGTGAGATGAGACAAAATTATCGAATATTGTCTGGTTAATCTGCAACCCTGGAAAGAACTTCAGTTCTCCCGTCACGCTCTTCTCGAATTATTCCTGCATATTGAGAAAATTCCTTGCAAAGAATTGCATTAATGGAACCAAATACGATGTCATCAACGTAAACTTGCACTAACAATTAATCAGACAAGATGGACTTCACAAACAAGCTACAATCTATTTTTCTTACTTTAAAAAACATGAGGTGAGTAGGAAGGTTTTAAGTCGGTCGTACCACACTTGGGGAGCTTACTTAATTCCGTAAAGTGCTTTCCTAAGCATAGGGACGTGGATATGTTCTAAAGAAATATTCAAAATGGGGTGGTTGTTTGACATAAACTTCTTTAATGAATTTGTTTAAGAACATGCTTTTAACATCCATGCGGTAAGGGCTTGATTCCCTCGAAACAAGCAAATATTAATTACATTTTGATTGACTCAATCCTTCTTGTAAGTGAATAGGTTTCGTCGAAATCAATGCCTTTTTGCTGTGTATATCCCTACGCAATAAGTCTTGCATTGTTCTTGCTCCGACTCATCCAATTTGTACTTTAAAACCTACTTGATTCCAATAATCATATGGTTTAGTAGGAACGAGGTCCCTACCCGGTTCTCTCAAATTAAATAAGTTTGTTTTGTATTGCCATTAACCAATCCTCATCATCCGACTTTGACTCCACCGATGATACAAAAGCGCATAGTGCTAATGAATTTAAGTATGATCTAGTTTGGATTCCTTTTGAGATGTTTACAATCATCAATTCCTTTGGATGATCTCTAACAAAGCTAAAATCCTTGGGTAAGTTATGAGAATCACTATTCTCTGGTACACTAGAAGGATCTACTTTAGCGTCTTGATGCATAGATTTTTTTGGATGAGTACTAGTGAGAAGCAAGAGATGCCACTGTTAAGGTGGAGGATGGTAGTGTTGGTAGAGGAGGATGGTGGTTTAGGGGTGAGAAGCTTGGAGGAGATGAACATTGCCCTGTTGGCCAAGTGGATATCCCGGATATGAGGTGAGGTCTCGGATTTGTTGTCTCAATTCTTACACAGTATCTATGGTGTGACCACACATGACCTATTAGGACAATATGTTCTTTGTTGTACTTGAGGGGTAATGCACGGTATTATTACCCATGGTTTCTTGTATTTTTTGTTTGGCTTTGAGTGATGGGAGGTTTTTATTTTTGGCTCGATGATTGGATGGATCATGGTGTTATATGTGATTGTTTCCCCCGCATGTTCGCTCGGGTGGCAAATGGCGGTGTATATATTGGTGAGACTTGGGATAACGATGGGTGGTGCCTTAATTTTGGGCATGAGGATGACATAGTTTATGAATTTTCTAGGGGTTTTTTCTCATGGGGGAAGGCCTTCCACTGGTTGAGATCACATGACTTGGGCAGATACATGTTTTTAATGTGGAAGACATAGAAGGACTTATACAAAGTCATTGTTTTTGATCTTGGTATTGCATGCGTAGAGTTCTTGGGCATTTGGAGGTGGAGGATTCCTCTGAGGGTCAAGGTGTTCATGCGGCTGTTAAAGGGATTGTGTGCTTAGGAGGGTGCATTGTTCCTGATTTTTTGAGGGGGTGGATGGGCCATGCCAACGATGCCTGGAGATGCTTCATGACTCAGACCACTTATTCATTTAGCGTGATTCCATCACAGGAGATTTGGGAGACTGCAGATGTGGATGAAATTTCCATTGGTTGGGCTTATATGTTTCGGACCTCTATGGACTTGAAGCATGTGGGTCTGACTTCTGCTTTTACCTGGGCTGCAACTATTGGTGGTCCATTTGGGTTGCTAGGAATGGTGTGAGCTTCGGGGTGAAAGATTTTATATGGAGAATGCTATAGAGCATATCGAGGTCATGAGAGATTCCTAGTCTTTGTAATCGTCATGCTTAACTTGTAAATATAAAAGTTTTTGTATGGTTCATCCGTGCATCACCCTTTTTCCATTCAAAAAAGTTTCTTTTTGGATATATTTATATTTGTATAATATTTGGAGCATGGAAGGGATATTTAAAATATATCAAGCTATGTTTTATACATTATATATTCAAACCTCGTAACAAAAGAACAAAAACAAAAGGAGAGTTAAATAAAACACCTTTTCTTTCTTCAAAATAATGTAACTTTCTTGAAGGAACTTTGAATTGTGTCGAGTTGTATTTCCTTTGGTCATTGAATAAGTGACAATGGGGGATCGAGTTTTGAAGTAGATGGGAGGGTCCTTTTCGTAATCTTGTATGGCTATGGGTGCTGTTGGTAGATCCAAGTTTACATGATATCACGGAGTAAGGACGTCATCTGCTAGAGTAGTTGAAATGTTGACTTGGTTCTTGCTGTGACATTGGAAAAAAGATAGATGTATTTTTTTTCATCTACACCTTTCTTTATGGTCTAGTGAACGACACATAAAAGGAGAGCTTTGAAGTTATTTTAGGATGTTGATAGTCTTTAATGGGGATTATTTCTAATTTTCAAGGGAGTTTGTATATTGGCCTTGTCTATCCCGAACCCGTTGGAGGATAGGGCCACATGCACATCCTATTGGTGAAGCTTTTGGATGCCATCGATGGACTTGGTACGATGGATTTACTCATGCCTAATTGCCATCGTATTTGCAGGAGCATGTTAAGGATGGCTTTGCCTTTCTGCTTTGATCATTTTCTGTGCTCTTTGTTATTTACAAGGGTTTGACTAGTTTTTACCAGGGCCCTTTAAAAATTGGATTACATGCTGTTACTTTGGTCTTTTGTTGATGGCTAGGTTTGTGGTTCATACTTTAATTTTGAGAAGTCTTGACTGCAGTTGTAGGAGTTCTTGTGAATGGACGTTCGAAGAGGAGATTCTATCAGCCACAACGGGGTGGGGGGCTGCCTGCTTGCGCCACTGCTTTCTGTTCTTGCGTATGATGCTTTGACGATCATGGTTGAACGGGCCGCCTTTTGGGCTACTGCAGTGGATACTCAAAGGATGAGATATCTATTCCCATCATCCAATACGCGGATGACACGATGCTTATCACGGTGGGAGGGGCAGACAGTTGCAGAGGACTTTCAGTGATCATGGACGTTTTTGGTGCTGTATGATCTAGTTTGAAGTTGAAAGTTTGTTCCTTTTGGCTTAACAGACGTGAAGACTGAGTTGTGTGCTGGCTGGTTGCATTTGTTATGCAAGGACCTATCACTGTGATATCTAGGCGTGCAACTAGTGGCTGGCCAGATGCGCACTGTCGATTGGTTATTGGTAAATAAGAAGTTGGAGCAGAAGCTGGCTGGATGGAAATCTATTTGCCTGTACAGGGTTGGCAGGTTGGTGTTACTATGTTCGGTCCTATCAACGATCTTTTTCTTGTCCTCTAAGCTTGTGTCCGCTGGTGTTAGGAAGAAGAGGATGGAGACCATCATGAGGCATTTCTTCTGGTCATCAAAGGGCCAATCTAGTAATTCTCCCTTGGTGGTTTGGGGGATGGTGTCATGCACAAAGGAGGACGGATGCCTTGGCTTGTAGAGTTTGGAGGAGATGAACAAGGTTACAAGGCTTTGCTTGGTAAGTGGGTCGCTCACAGTTGGGGTGATTGCAATAGTTTGGTGTGCATTATTATTCGTATGATATATGTACATGGGCTTTCGTAACCTAGCTATGGGGATCTTGGTGCTACACCCTCGTTCTTTTGGAGGGACATTTGCAGTGTGGTGCAGGAGACACTTTTATGAGGCCTGTGGTTGGTGGCAGCACAAGTTTCCAGTTTCGGTTAGATGATTGGAGCAAGAGGGGGGCACTTGCCACATGGTTCCCGCGATTGATGGAACTTGCGGAACATCCAGACTGCTCGGTGGCAGGTGCCTGGGACGGACATACCTTCTTCCCTCGACCCCTAGTTTAGACCTGAGTTGTCTGAGCAACGGGTGGAGGAGCTTCTCACTATGCTCGCGGAGATGGAGGACTAGGTCGACGAATGCGTGAGATTGCTAGGTCTGACATGATGGCTCATTTGCTATGATTATAGGGTTCTGGAGGGCCTCATGATTTTTTTATCATAGGGGTTCTGAGGCGGACTGTTGGAGGATATGGAAGTAGAAGGTTCCAAATCATGTGAAGGTATTCTTATGGTTTTTTAGAAGAGGGAGACTATTGACAAAGAACATATTTGCACGTTTCATTCTGGTGGCTGGCTCTGAGTACCCTAGATGCTTGGAGGGGGTGGAGGACGTTGACCATCTCTTCTTCACTTGTGGAAGCTCTGTGGAGATTTGGAACCATTTTGGAAATAGAATTGTGAACTATGACAATGTTTCTAGTTTCTGTAGTTCCATTGGGGTGGATTGGAGCGACACGAAAAAGGAGAAATCAAGGAGTGTGGTTGTGATCTGGGCAATCTGGTTGGCCAGAAATGAGATGGTGCTTCGCCAGGATCGCTTCTACTCTAAGAATGTTGTGGTACATGCCTATGCGCTGAATAAGAGTTGGATATGCAATCTTGTTGTGTCAATACTTGTAATATGATCGTAATAATTTTTGGTGATAAATGGTGCAGATTTTGGGCATACACCTATATGGTGCAAGCCATTTTTTCTTTAAAAAAGTAGCAGGAGTTCAAAAACCTTCACAAATCACTAGATGAGTGTGTCTAATGATAACTTAGCAATGTGGATGTTGGTAGGGGAGCCGATGAGTAGCTTCGTGGCAGGTGTCACAATCTTTGTTTTTCACTCTTCTTCGGTATGCAAATGATAACATTTTTCACTGAGGGAGGTTTCAAGGAGGTTGCAATGGCTGCGTCTGCCTCTGGTGGGACCTGTTGGTAAGATTTTTGTATGTTACTTAATGCTGCAGAATGTTGAGGGGCAATTGGAGTGGTGAGATTCCGAGACCTGCCCCCATGGTAACTTACCAGTCTTGCCGAGAGCTATTGTTACTCCTCTTTCCATTTATTACCGTTCTCTTCAAGTTGGCTAAGTCGGAGAGGAGATTAGGCATCATAGAAGAAAGGTCATATGGAAAGGTGCGTGAACTTTTGTGGATACTTACAAGATGCCAAGATTACTCGAGAACTCAAGAGATCTTATCTTCTACCGTGATTATCATTGTATTTGGAGGAGCAACGTCTCTCTCAAGGTAAAGATGTTGGCATGGCTGGAAAGAGAGATTACAAATTTTTACAAGAGCAAATGGTTATGAGATGCAGATTTTACCTATCCTTTACGTAGTACAGTGAAGAAGACATTGATTACATGTTCTTTTGATGCACTTTCTTAAGACAGACTTTGCCACACGAGCACCCTTTGGATGGATACCAACTGGGCTTGTTTGGATTTCTTTTAGTGAGGGTTGATTGGGAGGATACATGGCTTCTTTCCCGTGAAGGGTGGAAAAGGGAACAACCTATAGTTGTATGAATGATTTGACTGCGAAGGTACAACATGGTTTTCACTTTCAGTTCTTGTCGGTTTAATGCAGAAAAGCATTCTTCATTCATCTTTGTCAGCTCCACTTATGGCACACTCTAATTTTCACTCAATTAATTCTGGATGACCATTAACATCTAGTGGTCATCCTTTTTCTCTAAAAAAGAGAAAGAAAACTATTACGTGATAAGAGTACTATGTTTATTATAACCTAGCAAGAACTTTTGTTTTTTTTAATGTATACTGTGGTAAATTACTGTATATACAGTAGTAATGTTTATTTGTGTGGAATGTCTTGTGGTTAAGGTGGCGGAGATGGAATCATGCCTAAATGGGTCCAATAATGCGATACCTTCTCGGGAAGCAATTTGTGCTCTAGCTGAAAAGTTCAGGTATGATTTTTTCTTTCCATTCTTTGAATAATCACTAAGTTGAGTTGTAGATGTAATACACTTTTTTATATGCAAAAAGTGCATCAGCAGACCGTGCAGGGAAAATTACTGTGCAGTCGAAGCAGGTTAGTTATGCCTTTTTTTCTATTAGTCTGCCATGAGTTCGTGATTTTTTAATGTAGCTTTTTACAGGTTTGGAACTGGTTTCAAAATAGAAGGTATGCGCAAAGATCAAAATCGGTCAAAGCTCCTGCAAAGCTTAGTATAACCACTACAAACCGAGAAGAGGTGTCGACATATAGAAATGCCTCCAATTCAAGTCTTAATTTAAATCCAGCTCCAGCTCTCGCTCTTGCTCACGCACCACCTCATGCTTCCGGTAGTTGTATATTTTTATCGAATTTATTAGCTAAATGTCATCCTGCTGTTGTGACTTACATTAGGTTTGACATTTGAGTTTCAATAGTTAAGTTGCTAGTTGGGCTCCAATTCATGTTCACAGCAGTAAATGAGAGCACAAAAGCAAAATATACTAATTAATTTTCTTTTGATTGTTTGGAGCACAAATTTTCCTATGAAGTTCATGGAACATGATCTTTCCATTCTAGGTGTATGAAGCATATGTCGATTTGTGTATGTGCATGTGCGTGCATACACACGTACACATACACCTATATATAGATATATATTGAAATATATCTATATAAAGGTGTATTTATCCATCTGTATATGCATGTTGCATTATATGTATGTGTGTTTTTGGACACACACATATATGGTCGAGATCCTTTTTTCTTTTTCTCAAAAAAAGTATGTATGTATATGTATACATACAAACATACATGTATCTATACACATGTATATCTATCTATCAATACGTATATGTGTGTTTGTATGCATATGTGTGTATATATATGCCTATATGTAAATTTATGTATGTATATCTATATATGTCCATGGATAATGCCAGGTCGCTCGACTATTGAAGCCATCCATTTGCTGAGGAGAACAATGGAGATTTATAGAGCTAAAAGGAAGAACCTTCATGTGATCTTTATTGATTTGGAGAAGGCTTATGATTCTGTCCCACGAGAGATATTGTGGTGAGTTTGGAGAAGAGACAAGTACCTGTCATATACATTAACCTCATAAAGGACATGTATGATAGGGCTTTATCTTGTGTAAGAACCCCGTTTGGGAAGACTGACTATTTTAACATCAACATTGGTTTACATCTAGGTTCATCTTTGAGTTCATTTCTTTTTACTTTAATTATGGACGAGTTGACAAGTCACATTAAGGATGAGCTACCTTGGTGTATGTTATTTGTTGATGATATTGTGTTGATTGACGAGACTAGAGATGGAGTAAATGAGAAGCTTGAGGTCCGAAGACATGCATTGGAGACTAAAGGATTTCGTATTAGTAGGGCTAAGACGGAATATATGGAGTGCACCTTTGATGGAAGCAATGGTGAAGGAATCGAGGTGAAGATTGGTGACGATAACATTCGGAAGAGAGATTCTTTTAGATATATGGGATCTATTTTGCAACATGATGGGGAAATTAATGGAGATGTTACTAATAGAATAAATGCAGGCTGGCTAAAGTGAAGGGGAGCCTCTGCTGTTCTCTGTGATAAGAAAATTCCTTCAAAAATTAAAGGAAAGTTTTACAAAGCAGACGTGAGACCTGCTATGCTGTATGGATCTGAATGTTGGCATGCGAACCATAGACATGTGTAGGGAATGGCCGTAGCAGAAATGAAAATGGTAAGGTGGATGTGTGTACACACACGCGTAAAGAATCTAAAGATCGGATTCAGAATGATGCAATTAGGAAGAAAGTTGGTTTAGCTCCGATCGAGGATAAGATGCGAGAAAATCGCTTAAGATGGTCTGGTCATTTGCAAAGAAGATCAATGGATGCACCAGTTAGGAGATGCGAGTGTTGGGATGTTGAGCCGGCTAAGAGAGGGCGAGGATGACCCACGAAGTGTTGGAAGATACTATACGGAGGGATCTTAGTTTTTTGGGTATAAGCCCGAGATTGACCCAAAATAGATCTGAATAAAGGCGAAGAATCCATGTAGCCGACCCTACTTAATTGTGGGAAAATGCTTTGTTGTTGTTGTTGTTGTTGATATCTATATATGTCCATGCATTTGTGAAAAAAGGTGAATACACCCTTCACCCCAACTATCGATTAAATAAAATAAAAACAATTGCGACAAGATTATCCATTTTTGAACAAGGGTGCATACGTGCGCCAAAATAGTCTCAATATAATGTCTCTTTCACGAAAAAAGAGCTTTTCTTGCTACCTATATGGCCACATATAACCAACGGTTTCTCGTTCTTGGTAGTGGCTCGCAAGGTTTTTCAAAACTGCTTGGTGTCCCTTATTTATAGCCACTCCGTTCCTACTATTCTCTAAACCTAGTTTGTAGTGTCACACCGGAAGATCACATGATCAATGTCCTCCTCCCTACCACAGATAGTACATTAGATATCATATCCATAATGAAGCATGCTATAAAAGATCTTATCATTAACCTCCTTTGAGAAGCTACCTGATAATCTTCACTGTCACCTTACACTTACATATTACCATGCAGTTTTTCTCGATATTAGTATCCTCTTATATTTTCTACACTGCTATGCTTTTCTCACCTCTTTAATTTTGCACTTGTCATGTGGCATGCCAGAGTGCCTGGTCTGATGATCCTGCTCGATTGTGGGCCTTTCATCTTCTCCGATTCAGCCGACAATAGAGTGAATTCTTTAAAATACTGACCCGCAAAACCTATTGAGAAGCCTGGCACCCCAATTCCAAATGCCTCTCATGGTCTGTATCCGGGATTAACATTCCACAACAAGAGCCTTTGTTTCTCACAGTCTTGGGAGTTAGTCACATAAAGATCATTATTCCATCCAATCATCTAATTAAAATCGAAAAACCTCACCTTTTCCCATCGGTGGTCTCAAGATAGGCAACACATCAGGCAATATAGCACAAATGCCTCTTAAGAAGCAAGAGGGCGACCTCACCTTACCCTTCTCCCTCTCCAGATCAACAATTACCCTATTGATGCCTCTTTACTAGGTGACATAGGAGGTCCTTCTTTTCCCCTCTGATTCGTACTACCCAATTTGTGATTAGGGCTTTGTTCATTCTTATAGACAGAGGACCTTTAAGATACCCTTCTCCATCTATCACACATCAATATTTAGGTCTTTGTTCATTTCTTATAGACAGAGGACCTTTGAGATACCCTTCTCCATCTATCACACATCAATATTCTAAGCCAGTAACGCCGTTCCCTTGTAGGTAGTTAAAAAATCCTTGTTAGATTCTCCAATCACGTGTGAACATTCAGTAATAACTTATATATGGACAAGTAGATGATTAAAATCGTTGAAAAAATGGACTTCAACAGATCTTGATAACCTCCCTCAACTAACATCTAGCTTTTAGCCTAATTAGCGCACATTCTATACACTCCAACATATGTAATCAATCCTCCTCACAAAGTATGCCCACCATTAATAAGAGACCCAAGTACAGAATCAACAATACTGTATCAGTAGACTTGTTATTTTACCACAGCTCTATACTTCTTTAAATCAAAAGGATTTAAAGATGATGTGCTTTTGTTTATATGTTGTCTCGTAAAGCATCCAAAAATCTCTAGCGACGTAAAATTCCTCGTGGCCTCTCATACCATCTGATAAAAAGAAGAGTGTCATTTATATACTACATCGAAATTAGAGACTATGATTTCAGTAACCACATAAGCCTCCATTCTGAACCGCTTACCATATCGTTTCGACTAGAAAAAATCCACCTATTGAATGACCATTAATCTGTATCGAGAAGGATGATGAGGTAATGCATCTTTTCATCCACATGATCCATAAGATGGGTAAATCTCTTTGTGAAATGAGCTTCGTAAAATTCTTTATTCAAAATAGTTGTGAACACTGAAGAAGTCAACTTCCTCCACAGAGATAAACAATCTGCTAGGGCCTGATGAGTTATTCTCGTCCAACTCCTTCCTTGCCCACCAAACTTCCTTTATAGAGAATGACGTAGTCAGTTCCCCAACATGTTACTACTAATTCCACTCATAGTTAACCCATAACTTCACCATTTTGGTTTAGGGGCATGTTGGGCAAACTTCTTAAAGTGTTCGTCCATTTGCCTACTTGGTTGCACCATGGAGCCTTCCACACACATCTCCCTAATATGGCCCTTCTACCACATCCTTTTAGCCATCGAATGAAAAAAGCAATGTTGGCAACTCCCTTTTTAATCCTTCTCCGTGAAGTTGACACATACGAATGACTTCGACTACTATATATCTAGATGAAAATCATCTCCTAATGGGGTCGAGAAAAAAAAAAAAATATATATATATTAATAGCAAGACCCCCCAAATATATAGTGCCCTTCACTGACCAGATAATTAGGGGAAAAGTGTGCTCGACACTAGTGACCTTGGATCATTGTTGCTACCCAACTTCCTATATCCTTTCCTCCATACACTTCTACTGTGTAGTCCTTAGCTCAAGCTCTCGCAAGTGAAGGTGTTTTAAGTCCTCCACGTTATCGACCTGTCTAACTCCACATATGGCTATTGTCTCTGTTGGAGATGTTGGAGTACCTGTCTAACTCCACATACTCTGTTGGAGTTGTCAACTGAGTAAATTGCAAATCAAGATGATAAGCGGCGAACTACTCCCCCACCCCAGTATCTTAAAGCTCAACATCCAACCCTTGAGTCTTGACGCTTTTAATGATGATCTTTTAAATTTAAAATAAGAAGATGGCCTCATACCATCCCTCCCAAATGTGGGATGTATGGTTAGGGTTGTGCATTTGGTGTAGGAAAACCTGGCCTGAATCTTGACCCTCTTAACCCATCCTGGTCCAAATTAAAGATTTAATGAGACAAGCATATGACGTCATATATGCTCGTATGGTTTTTGACTGGGGCTTGTACCGAGGTTGACCCAAGCCCGATTTGCCTCACTAGCTCAAAACAATGTACCGAATGCTGTAGAAGTCGATATTCAGTATTCTGTTGGAGGGATCTCTGAATAAAGAATATTTTGTATCCAAGAGAATATTTTTAATTATTTGGTTAAGTATTTTTTAATTATTTAAAATATAAAAACTATATCTAATATATATTCTTATTAATACATATATGGTCATCAATCAATAAGAGTCCAAGATAAAATTACCAATCAAAAAGTTACATATATGGAGCTTTAACATTTGTGGTGATCTTGTGATAAATAGGAAACTATAGAAAATAAAAGAAATCAACAGTCTGTTGTAATAGTCGATGGAATATTCGGGTCGAATATTCATTATTCGGGCTGAACCAAATATTGATTGCATATCAATATTCTATTCGGCCTCCCCATCTAATTAATAAGATTTTTTGTCTAATATTCGATCCATTAGGTCGAATATTGCAACAATGAATATACCATACGTAAAATTATATACAGTGTATATATTAAGTGATGCATGTTTTATTTTCGTTTGGATAAAATCTTATTGGTATCTGATTCTCCATATAATCTAAAGTGTCCAGTCAATGCGAAGATTTTATATAGTGCTGAAAGGGCCTTCAATTTATTTGGCCTTTTCTATAACAAATTAAAAGTATAAGGTATGACTCTTCCGGAAGATCCTTAATAAGAGATTATACGGTAATTTTTGGAGCTTGATCCCTCTTTTCCAGTAATGAATAAAACGAGTATGTGTTGGTAGTATTGGCATTAAAAGGGGGATTTAGGGGATTACTGAGTATTGATGTTAGATGTGCAAGTAGTTTGGGTTGGCTCATCCCCAAACTCAACCCATTCATTTCAAGTCGAGCTTGGGCCAGACTCTTAGTTATCGCTCGAACCTAAGATGTTAGAAAATAGGAATGCGGAAGCGAATTGATAAGCAGAGCTAAGCAGAGCATGAACATGAAGAAATATAGACTTGGAACACATGAATTTTTAACGTGGAACCCTACTCCCTAAGGATCAGGATGAAACCACAGGAGAATGCCTCAAAGGGCTGATGTGTTTATTGCACTTTCTCACTGTTACAAAAGGATGAGTGGCTTCTTATATAGCCCTCATCGAGTCTCCTCATCCCATAGACGGTCGATATGGAATTAAACAATTGGATGTGATAAATGGATCCTGGAGGGATCCATTTACCCATCTACCACATAAGTGACACATACTCAACGTACTCCAACACTCCTCCTCCGCTTGGAGCATGTAATACTTAGCTTGGACAAACAGAAAGAAATCTTAGACTCACACTACAGGACACTACGAACAATATCAACTTAACATAAACACAACTGTCGGCTGCTGTTGAGGACGTTGGTTCTCATGTCGTGCATGCGAGAAGGAACAAACGAGATGGAGTGTTAGTCAAATTGAATCTCCTCGTCGAAGAGCATGTGCTCTGTACTGTGTCTATCAAAGTCACTGCAATTGGAAATGAGTCTTCTCGTCGGCGTACTCTGCCCCGCTATATCACGTGGACAACTGCTCCATCTCTGAAAGGGCCGAATTGAAAAACCGTAAAGACATCCTCGTCGGAGTCCATGGTCGCTGGAGAATGGAGTCTAAAAAGTCTCCTTGTCGGAGAACCGAGTCTCTCCCATACTGGCTCAGAGAATGAGATCTCTATTTTGGAGTCCCTATGAAATCGCATGAAAACCCTAGCCCACATGGCATAGGGAATGAGATCACTACTCTGGAGTTTGTGGATCACATGAAAACTCTGAGACCAAAAATAAAGATAGGGACCTCACAACTGATGAACGCAAACACATGCACATCAAACTGAGGACTCGGAATCATCTGAATGTTGAATTGGAATATCTGAACTATAAAGTCTGACTTCTGTCTGGTCTGGAATATCTGACATCTGAATCCGATCTATAACTCTACACAATATCCGCCTTTCTCTCATACTGGTCAGAATAACAAACATTGACCAAGTTGGGAGAAGACAAGAAGATGGAGAGGAACAAACGGGCTAGAGTGTGAGTCAAATTGAAACTCCTCGTCGGAGAGCATGTGCTCTACACTGCACCTATCAGAGGCACTGCAACTGGAAATGAGTCTCCTCGTCGGAGTACTCTGGCTCGCCACTTCATGTAGCCAACTGCTTCATCTCCGAAAGGGCTGAACTGAAATAGCCATGGAGACATCCTCGTCGGAATCCACGATCGCTGGAGAGTGGAGTCTCAAAAGTCTCATTGTCGGAGATCTAGATCTCTCTTATACTGGCGAATGGGATCTTTACTCTGGTGTCCCTATGAAACCACATGAAATCCCTAGCCCATATGGCATAGGGAATGAGATCTCTACTCTGGAATCCCTGTGCATCACATGAAAACTCTGAGACCAAAAACAGAGATGAGGCCCCCACAACTGATGAACGCAAACATGTGCGAATCAAATTGAGGACTCGGAATCATCTGAACGTTGAATCGGAATATCTGAACTGTAGAGTTTGACATCTGTCTGGTCTGGAATATCTGACATCTGAATCCGTCCTGTAACTAGATCGAAGATCTGATACCATGTTAGAAAATAAGAATGCGGAAACGAATTGATAAAGAGAGCATGAACATAAACACAGAGATTTTTACATGGAACCCTACTCCCAAAGCAGCAGGATGAAACCACGGGAGAACGCCTCAAAGGGTTGATGTGTCTATTGCACTTTCTCACTGTTACAAGCGGGTGAGGGGCTTCTTATATAACCCTTTCTGAGTCTCGACATCCCATAGATGGTCGATGTGGGACTAAACTACTTGATGTGGTACCACATAAGTGACGCATACTCAACATACTCCAGCAGATGCCATTGTGTTAAATGGGCTTAGGGCCTTGCATAGTTAATAATGGCCTAGAGTAATGCTCATCCCTAGTTGCGGGCAAACTGTCTTCTAGGCATACTTTTTACACTAGACAATGGAAATGTTTGCATCAAGTCCATTGAGATAAAAAGCTGTCCATCTTAGATCGAGTGTCTCCACGTGACTTTTTTTTTTTGAAAGCTCACGTGACTTTTTTATTTGCGTCATCTAGAATTTCCAATTGCAATTCCCTAGTGAGTGCCCAAAACTGCTCGAGTCGATGTCGCCATTTACCAATTATGGCCCCAACTGAGAAGCATGAGTCCTGTCTCCCTTCATTCCAGCAACATGTAATCTTTCTCTGATGTTATCTTAGATCCATACATAACAAAAAGCACCAAATGAAAGTTATCCACAACATAGATGTCAAGGCGCGCGCCTAGGCGCCCCAGGTCTTGCGCCTAGAAAGAGCGCCTTAGTTTTATTGAAAATGACGCGCCTTGTGTCTACGCCTTGGGTCGCCTGGGCGCCTTGGCGCGCCTGGGCGCCTAGGCGACTATTTTTTTATGTGTTCTACACATATATCGCATTTTGAAAATGCGATATACATAGCGTATTTACAAAATGCGATATGCGTAGCGCATTTTGAAAATGCAATATACATGTCGCATTTTTGATATGCGATATATATATATATATAAATGATGTCGCATTTGAGACATGCGACATCCATTTGCTTTAAATAACTATATGCCGCATGTCTCAAATGCGATACGTAATACACACTTTGGAAAACGCCTAGGCGCCCAGGCGCCCAGGTGTAACGCCTTGTCGCCTTAATAACCATGATCCACAAACCTCTTGATTACCATAATGATGGCTTTGGACACCACCAATGATGCCCCTAAAACACGTCTCTATTCCACCCAACTGGGATTCCACTAGATCTCTTCAAAGCATCCACCACAATATACTACATCAATCTGGATCCACCGTTGTTGTATTACACCACATTGCTAGAAGACTTCAACTTAGTCTCGTGAAGGAAAATGATAAGCGGTCCCCACTCGGATAGGGAATCGACCACCGCATTTATTTTTCTCGATTCTGAGAAACCATATATATTCCAAGATTAAATAACCAAATTAATTTCCCCATCAAGTCTGCTTAGACATCCCCTGCAACCTCCGTCAACATGAAAACCACCCAATTCCCTGTTGAGCGCTCTTGCGGCACTGCTCCACCCTCCTTCGGGTGACCTTTCCTTGAGCATCAGTAGATCTAGGGAACCAGACTGTGGCTGTCACTGAGGCAAGATTTGAGATATCTATATCGATATATCATATTGGTTAGTCTGGAAGGGATATATCATGGATTTATTGGGATATATCTCTGATATTGGCGAGAGTCTTAGAAATGGCTTAAAAAGTGATTTTTTCACAACTTAAGATCATCTTAGTTCTTAAAAAAATAATAACATGCACATTCAGTCTTGTATGCAATGTGGATGTGTACCTAAACATGCTGCATATATAATACCTATGTGACTAGACTACTGAGATAGAGTGAAAAGCTAACAGCAAATTTCATTTAATAATAAAAATATTTAGAGTACAATTTTCATGGTAATAAATAATTGGACATTCTAAAAATAAGGAGATATGCATTTAAAACTGTAACAAAGTAAATTTTTACCTAAAGATGATCAAAACAAAGAGTTGCATGGTGATCTATATGTCTTTCCCTTGTTGTTCGTAACACATTGTCAACTTAATACTCATAATAAATCTCTCATGTTATAGAGAATCGCATAGTCTTGTAGTCCATCACGTGTAAGTATAATTACAAGTGGTAATGGAGCTGAGTTTTGTATCACGAGTGGTACTACGTGAGCGTGTCGAAATTTGGGAACCTCGTGATGATGGAGTAGACGACGACCTTTATAGTAGGGGTGCTCAGTGGAGATGAAAAGATCTATGATTATATATTACAGTTTTAAAGAGAAATCAATGATATCTGAAGTAAATTTGAATTCGTTCATTAAGAAACATCTCCCTAAGATCTCGATATAAACAACAAATCGTCACCTAACACCAAAAAACTCAAGAACAAGTAATATGGTTTCAAATATGCAAAATCTTTAATAAATCCGCATTAAAAAGCATTTAAATCATTGAAAGTCTTCTTACTGAAACCGTTTCCTAAGTCAAAAAAGTTTCCGACAACGTCACAACGATATAGCGAGATGGAGAATCGATATCGAAGATTATTTGAAATGGGAGGAATTTGCATTTAAAAATTCAAATTCCTACCACTATCCATCGATATCCCATCATATTGGCAATATTTTGCGAGATATCGACTGATATTTAAGAAAATGATATAAAGGATAGTATCTATGTCGATTGACATGCTGTATTGATGTATCGTCGATTTATTATGATATCTGGTACGATGCCTCAAGGTAACACTATTCGAACAAAAATCAACTATTACATCCTCGTCATAACCCCCTATTGATATGGCAACACTTTTTGCTGCCCTTTGAGATCTCCTCAACCACACTTGTTGTGATCATACAACACACCAACTTGACCCTATCTACGTCCTACATGCATCATAATGGGCCCGACTCCAATGTTGGCCATGCCAACAACTTTGGATCTTAGTGATCAATGTACGTGGTTTCGCGCGCCATCCTTGGTTACATAATTGATTTGAGGGATTGATGTTAGAGACGATTTTATGTTTTTTCTTATTTAGTTGTAACCCCTTGGGGATATTTATGTAATTTCCCCTTTATGAGTGCTCTATGGTTTCATCCTTTATAAAGACCCTTAGACCTCTTAAGTAATTCAATTCATTGCATTCTCTCATCAATCGCCACATGATATTAGAGAAGCGGTCCTAGATCGGTGTTCTGACCTAGATCTCGTCGCCACCACCATCCCCTCATCTCTTCGCAGTCGCAATCAACTCCTACGCGGCCCTTCTACTACGTCTAGGGCCCCGTGCAAGACTCCGACCCTAAACCCAAACTGTTGCGCGCCTTCCTTTGATGCCGCCATGCCCCTGTGGTCGTCCTCCTGCACCCTCCGGGACCCTGCAACCCTCCTCTAGCGCCCTCTAGGTCGCTGCACGCTCTTTTCATGAGTTGCCAGGTTGATACGACCCTTCTGCGACACCCTCTAGGTCGCTGTGCACCCTCTAGGCCGCCGCTAGGGCTACCGCAACCCTTCTCCAACGACACAAGATCCCTACAACCCATCTCCACCGTTGTCAGACCCTCCTTTAGTCACTCTAGATCGCCTCCAGCCGTTGCTGGGCCTCCCTCATGCCACCCTGGGTATGTGCGATCTCCCCTAAGTGCTTGAGGTTTTCCTCCAATCGCAGTTTGCCACTGTGGAAGTCCAAAAAGGGGTTAAAATAGTGATTTCGTTTACCCATATGATTGTTTGAATTACCCATATGCTTGTATGAGATAATATTTTCTTCTAGATCACTTTTTCTTGACCTGTGAGATCACGATGACGTCCACCGAGGCGAAGCCCATGTACTCGACTTCTTATATGATGGTAAATGACACCTCTATCAAATTGAATGTACATAAAATTATGTGCTTTGGTCTCGATCGTTCAACGTGTTCGTGGTCATCACAAGAACCATATTCTCACCAAAGATCCGATCCAGGAGACTGACAAAGACTACGGTACCTAGTATGCTGACAATTGCCAGGTTATCACTTGGATGACCAACAATGTTGATCCAAACATTGCAACGAATCTTCTCTACAAAGATTCTGCGAAGGTGATGTGAGAATCTGGAATGAAGCTACTTCCAAAAGACAATCAAGTCTCGACTCTCTGATAACTACACACGGATCTGGTCAGCCACTTAAAGAGATTCAAGTCTTATCGAATGCTATAGGCTACCAAGGCCTCAAATGTCGGTTTCGGTCACCATTTCGGTACCGACCAAAACAGAATTTCGATGGAATTTCGGTGGAATTTCGACCGAAATTTCGGTCATTTCGGTCATTTTTTGTACTAGGACCCCCATATTTCGGTCATTTCGGTCATTTCGGTGGAATTTCGATTTCGACTGAATATCGATATTCGACAGAAATTTGACTGAATTTCGCTGAAATTTGAGGCCATAGGCTACTAACTAGCCTTTTTGAGGATCTCCTTATTTTCTGGCCAGCATGTTGTGATGAACATGTAGGAGAGCATGCTTGATGGCACTTCTACCAATTTCTCTTTGGATTGATTCGTGATATAAGCATGTGAAGGATTAGTTTTCGACAACTAACACCTTGCCATCGATTGCGACCATCTTTGGGCGTCTACAGAAATTGAGACACCTGATGAGCGCCCTTCTTCTATACCATCTGCAGAGACTACATCTCACTGTGCATCATTCGAGAACTGAGGACGGCAAAGCTTCCAAGGAGGACGAGGCCGTGATTCCAGTCGCGCTCGTGGGCGGTCAGGACATGGACGTTACTTTTGTCGTGGTCGTAGATGTTGTTCTACCACTCATCGATATCCAACATGCATACATTGTGATCGATGGAACCGCTCGTTTGAGTGCTGCTGGGCAAAGTTTGGTATACAACCTAATGCCAATAACGCTTATGAAACAACTTCGTATGAGCCCGCTTATGATACAACAAATGACACGCCTGATCAACACTCTGGTGGAACACATGCACCCTTCACAGCTTCCAAATACTCCCATCTGAGGCAGCTCCTGCAGAACTCCAATCTTTCCGTCAGTGATAGTACTACTTCTGCTACTACTGCTACTCTGGCTACAACCTCATGTATAGTAGCTAACTCTGTTTATGCTTCCAGCCATTCTTGGATTATTGGCTCAGGGGCATCTACACATTTGACGTAAGATAGTAGTTTGCTTACCTTTTCTCAACCCTCTACTTCTGTGAAGCCAGTTCAGGTCGCAAATAGGACTCATTCCACTGTCACTGTTGTTGGCACTTGAGATTTTTTTTCAAACTCCGACTAACAAGAGTTCATTGTGCCTTTTCTCTTAGTCTATTATATGTTCAGAAGCAAAGTAATTGCCTGCCTAAAAAATCTAACATCACCCACAAACTAGGAGTTGCCCTTTGAGGACAAGGTAGGTAATATTGATATCGGTATCGATATCGTATACTCGTCGATATGGTGACCCGATTTTGTTAAGGAAATGGCCTTGAAATGGCAAATATCGGCCATATCGGCGATATATCGGTCACCTGTCGATACTGATATATTGTCGATATATCATCGATATGTCGCAATATTGCTTACCCTGCTGAGGAAGATGAAGTCCTCGATGAAGTAGGGACTAAATGCCTTCGTATCTTTTCTTGATGGCCACCACCATCACCCTCATCATGCCAAACTCTGCTAGCAACAATCGGGCAATGAACATTCACTCCATCCCTTCATGATCAACCAAAGGTATCTTATGATTGGCATCCATAGCATCGAATCCCATCAACATAGACCCCCCATCACCATGAGATTCTAGTCTTGCTCTCAGAAAAACCACATGCTTTAGAGTTTTCCCTCGGTGACTAAGAGGTTCCTCCAATGCCTACATTGGATCGATGACATGATGTCCTTTGGTGGCCAAAACATCCACAACCCAAAGCATGTGGATAGATCCTGACGCAATGGTCCCATATGTTCTAGTGCTCCACTAGGGAAACAATGGGTCTTCGTCATCCTCCTCGGGCCTCCAGAGCATCATCTTTGTTGCCGTTGAAACTCCGCATCAGCCTTATGGCGATGTACACTATGGTCCCATGTGTTCTAGTACTCCACTATGGAAATAATGGGTCCTCGTCATCCTCCCAGGTCACCAACGCGTCTTTGTTGCTGTTGAAACTCCGCATCAACCCTTTGACGATGTCAAATTTGGTTAAGTTCCCCTTCTGCCTTGCCTTCATCGTTAGCCCACCCTCTATCAAGGGGGACCCCTCTTCACAACTTCTTTAGATAGATGACCTCAAGAAACTTTGTTGCCCCCACTTGACTGCAACTGGAGAACTCGTCGCTTAAGATTCACGACTTCTAGGAACCTCATTGCTCTTATGCGACAAGTCCCTAGAGAATTGGAGAACCCTTCCTTCAAGTTCAACCGGAGACCCCTTACAACAAGTGGAGAACTTGCAGAGAGAAAGCCTTGCCACCTCGTTCGAGAACCATTATCACATGGAAATCGAAAAGCACTTTCCAACTTATATTAATTGTGTTGACTTGTAGTATCGATTAGATAGCGATCGTAAAAAAATTGACACGAAGTAAGTAAATTACTGCGGATGTATGTTTATTTGACTAGGGCATGAGGAGGCAATTTCAAAATTTGATCCATATGCAAGTCAAGAAAGCAATTAAGCTCTTCAAAGATGTGTTTGTATTTTTAATCTTTTTATGCAAGGAAAAGAAAGGAACCGTGGACAGAGGTATTGGACACCAAGGTTTACAATATATAAAGGAACTTTCCTAAAAAACTATAAGGGAACTTCAAAACTCAATTTCGAAGTTTAAAATCCTTTCGAAAAATGAGTCAAAAATATTTATAGGTTCATGATAACTAAATTTGTCTTAACCTAATTTTGGATACTTTTGAAATTGAATATAATAATATTAAAAGCCATGTTTAATTCACGTGCTCTGGCTTGAGATTATCGAGGAGATGCTTGTGATTGGGTTTGAGAGTAATGTCTGCATTCTGCAATGAAGACGGTGACCTGAGGATGTCTATCGGCTCTATGAAGAGGCCCGAGAAGCAGGGGAAGATACCTTGTTGAGTGGGGGTAATATTGTCAGGTGCATCCTCCATTGGTGCTAAATGGAGATTGTATCTTGGAACGTCTGAGGCCGTGTACAGAGGGACAAGAGGAGAGTTGTGAGTGTTCTTTTGAATGGTAGAAAGCGAATGTTGTCTGTTCGTAGGAGACAGATGGTCGGTGTCTTGGATCTGTTTCAATTGGTATGACTTAGTAGGTTCTCTATTTATTGAGTACAGAATGGTGCCATCTGTGGGTGCATCCGGAGGCATGATTATCGGCTGGAATAAGGAGTACTTGGAACCCGTGGAGTCCGTGTATGACAACAAGGTTCTATCTATATTGCTGCAGAGTATCTCGAATGGTTTTTCCTTCTTGTTGTCAGCGGTTTATGATCCAACTGGTTCAATGGTGCCTGTAATGTGGGAGAAGCTCTATTTGGTGCATATACATTTTTCGATCGATGCTTGGCTTCTTGGTGGTGACTTTATGATCTCTCTTCTTGCTGTTGATCTGCTACACGATAGTGGTGATTTGGACCCTCGCTCTTCTTCTTTTGCTGAGTTTGTTAACGAGTTAGAGATGATGGTTTTAGATGTGATAAACTTGAAGTATACCTAGAGGAACTCACGCTCTCGATTCTGATGGATCAGTTCCTTGGTTTGGTTGGATTGCTGGAAGGATTTTCCTTGGGGTATGTGATGGCCTTACCCAGGTTACATTCAGATTGTACATCCATTTGCTGGGACTGGGGTGATTCTCATCCTCTAGGTACCATTTTCTGGTTTGAACGTGTTTGGTTGCAAGTGGATGGCTTTCGTGAGAAAATCACATATTGTTGGTGAAACAAAGGTTGTGGGGTTTGCATCCAGGAGGATGGTAGAGAAGATAATGACTGGTGCATGGCTTTTCATGTAGTGGCCAGTAGGCGCAGTAGGTGGAACTTTATCCACTTGATTGAGGTAGATGGTGAGGAACTTGTTGGATATTGACTCATTGGTGATGCGACGAGGGGGCATTATTTGGGGATCATTAGGTCTACGCTTGGCAATTGCTCGGAATGGTTGGGAAGAGATATTCCCTGTTTATCGAACTTGTAATATGAGGAGTTGGTGAGACCTTTTGTGTTGTATGAGGTCAAGGGAGCAACTGTTGATTTGAATTGGGTTGGATCCCCTGGATCGGATGGTTTCCTATTTTTCTTTATTTGGGTGTTTTGGGACATGATGCGTTAGGAGATGCTAGAAGTGATAGAGGAAATGTGCTAAGTGAATGGTGGATTCTAGCGCCTAAACCGCTTTCTCTTGTTCCTTTTACCTAAGAAGGAGGTAAGAGAATTTGCACCCTATTACTCTGTCTAATGCCGTATATTTGACTGTGGTGAAGGTGCTGGCCAACAAGCTTCGTGAGCTGCTTGGTTCTGTTGTTGATCATGATCAAATGACGTATATCTCGGGGCATCATATGGTGGATGAGGTTGTGATGGCATTTGAGATTATTGCAGAGTAACACAGGAAGAAGACCAAGGGTCTCCTTTTGAAGGTGGACTTCTTGAAGGCATACAACTGCATTGACTAGTGGTTTTTGTGTTAGCCCCTTCACCTTAGAGGATTTTCAAGTGAGTGGATTGTATGGATGAAGATGTGCGTGACGACTACCTCATTTGTGGTGTTGTGAATGACAGACGAGAGGCTGGTTTCTTTCAACCTCAACGTGGAGTTAGGAAAGGATGCCCGTGGTCGTCATTACTTTTTGTGGTGGTGGCAGATGCTCTACAAGGATGGCGGTGAAGGTCCGTGAGGGTGGTTTCTTAGCGGGGTTCCACATGGGTGGGATTTTTTCCCATTCTTCATTATGCATATGATATTATTTTCTTTGTGGAGAGGGTGTCGACGATTGTTGATGGATGACCACCGTTCTTGAGCTGTTCGGGTTGGTCTTAGCCTTGATGATAAACCTTGCTAAATACGTTTTTTTGCCTTTTTGGATGGACAAGGAGGTGGCATGTTCTGAGATTGCCTTGCAAACGCAACAGGAGGCTTCCCTATCATATATCTTGATTTGCCTCTAGTGTGTGTGAGGTTACAACTGTCTGAGTGACTACTTGTAATTGAGACACTAGAGAAGAAGTTGGCGAGCTGGCGTGTTGCATGTCTCTCGAGAGGTGGTCTTGTGCTGTTAAAGGCGGTTTTTTTGGGGGTGTTCAAATATATCCGGGTCAGTAGGTACCCAGCTTGACCCATTCATTTTGACCCTAAACTCAAAGGTACCCGTGAGAAATTGATGGGTCAGTACTTGTTATACCACGACCCACGCCCCATCCAAAAAACCTGTTTGGATTAATGGGTACCTGGTTAAAAACTTCTACTACCCAATCGATTCATAAAAGATGCAAATGGTTAGGTACAAATACCGATATATAAACATAGTTCTTATCTCTTTAAAATATAAACATGCATGCAAATACACATGTGGTACCTATGGAACATGCATTACCAAATCGTTAAAAATAATACGTATATGAAATGGAAATAGATACGAAAAATAATAGAAATTAATATGATATTGATTAGATTTAATTTCAATACTTTGATGGATCCCACATTATGTATCCATTTTGAAATGAATGAATATTTGGATGCTAAAATTTAAATTAACACATAAGATAATGAACTGAATACGGTCTAAATAGATACATATCCATCTTGATATTCAATCAAGATGATATCGTACGCATATATCCATCATGACAACCAATTCGAGGTGATAATTAATGCAATTAGATACGAATATGAATATGCATATTTATATCATTTGTCAATTTGCATATTGTTTATCCGTATTCAATTCATTTCATAAGAATGAACCTATATGGAACTGGTATTATTGGATCCATATCCGACTGCACTTGTTCCAATTTTATATTTTATACAGTTACATTATACTCGTAGTTTCATATATCCGCATCACTTAGATACCATCTTTTACCATTTAGATTGTCGTGTATGTGCATCATTATCATTATGAATATGATGTAGTTATGGACTCTGTTCATGAAAGAGGTCCGAGCGATCGCATATGCGGCCGCATATGCCTAGACGGTCTCCTCAGCGCACCGATTATTTGAAGCCCCACTTTATGCATCCTTTGCGCATATATGGCCCACATATGCAGGCTGTGCGGGTGCATATGCGCTCCGTGTGCCCGTTTAAGGTCTTGTTGGGCAATTGAATCTGGATCTTAAGATCCACATCTTGTATTATTTTGATTCTATATATTAAATTAGATTATGCAATACTATCTTTGATGATTTTGATATTTATTTGTACTATTTTGAGCTATACATGAAAACCATTTTTCTTAAATCTTCTGACCGCATTTATTCATAAATTCAGTTTAGTTGTAGTCACTTTTATAGATACGTATTTATTTTTAAATAAAAAACAGAGAAAACTGCTTAGAACCGTATATATATATATACCCTGCATATGCCCCCGTATACCGCTTAATCGCTATTCAGTGACCTGTCCGAACGCATACACATACCGCTTTCCTGAACCTTGGTTATCGATAGGGTGAAATATTGGGCTCGACCGACCCAAACCAAGAAAACCCGTCCTGTGCTCGTCAATGTTCTTCATGCCTTGGGCTGGGTCGAGGAATAGATTTTGTATAAGTCTAAGACTTGAGCATGGCACAAGGCCTGCGAGATCAGGTCTGAGTTCGGTCCGGGCTCGAACTCATTCCCATTTTGATTAGGTAGGCTGCACATTTGGGAAGTTGAGGAACCATTCAGATTGCAGAACCCAATCGTAGAGTTTTTTTTTGATCTTTTGTTTTTCATTTATACTTTAATATTGTATAATTTTATTTCTGAGAGATTTCCACTAATGAGATTTATTTTATTTATTTATCTCCATTGCCACCTCTCCTTGATGTTGTGTGTTTGTCTTAAGATATTATATATTAATATTAAATATATATACATGGACATGCAAGGATAGAATTGGATACATTCTTTTCAAAATCGTATACGTAGTAATGTTATTTGAATTTTAAACAAACATTTGTTTACTTAATAAAATTTCATATAAAAAGTTAACTTAGAATAACTAAACAATGTTACGTTTGAACATTAAATAACAAAATTGTATAACAATAATTGACCAATTTATTGTTCGAAGAAATGGATCCATGAAAGAGTGACGACAAAAACATACCATGAATTTTAATATTGATAAATAGGGTTATGAAAAAAATTATCGCTTTTGTCTCTTAATTAACATTTATCTAATGAATTAGTAATTTGCTTCCAATGGAGGTGGTCTTTCCATGGGTACTCATGGGTATCCATAACCCATTGATATTAATTGGGTACCCATTGAAACGATGCGGGTCGACCCATGACCCAATAACAACGGGTCGGGGTAGGTCATCGTCAAATGGGTCGGGTACCCACCCCATGAACACCCTCAGTTCTTTCGACTATTCTTGTGTTTTTCCTCTTTATGCACATGTTGCTCGTTTGTTTAAAGAGGAGATTAGAGGCGATTATGGGATGGTTCTTCTGGTCTTCTATGGGGTAGATTGGAGGAGATTGAGTTCTTCCCCACGTTTTTCCTCGGTTTGACTCTCTTCAGGTGCTTTGGCTAAGAGACGCTCCAATATTGATCGAGTCCACATGAACGTGATCCTTTACTTTATTGAGAGTTATTTTATTTTGTCTATTTTTTGTATATTGTTTTCTTTCTATCTTTATTATGTAATTTGCCCAACATGGTTTCTCCTCACTATAGAAGAGAACCCTAGGAATAGATGAGTAAATAATTCCGTTTTCCTTTTCACATGGTATTAAAGCGACGTCCTATACCCAAGCCCCGTGCCCTACCCCAGTCCCCTTCCCTTCTCATTGGCCTCTACTCCATCCACTGTCGTCAAGCGGCCACCGTTCGTGCATTTCCAACGCACCATGGCCCCATTAAAGGCTAGCAACGCCACCCGAAGGTGATGCGACTCCTCCTTTCATTGCTTTAGTAGTACTTGTGGGCTGCAATGTTGCTTGGGATGCAACACTGCTCAAAGGAGTTGTTGTACCGTACCACGATGCCCCAGCAACGCCAAAAGGTTCTAGAACGTTGCCCAACAGGTGCTACGTAGTCGGCGGTGTCGTCGATTGGCCCCTTACTGACGTCGGACCTCCGTAGGGCACCCCTCTTCAGACCACTATGGCTTCTAAGATCTGGAACAGTTTGATTTTGGATCGCAAGTTCTAAGATCAGATCATTAGACTCATCCTCGTGTCCTAGAGTGCCTCCTCATGTGACGGGAATGGTTGTAGCATAAGTCTACGGACACAATTGATTCTTTGTATGTTTATGTAGACGTGTTAGCTTCACTATACATCCCTAGTCTTTGTCTGTTTCTGTCATCATGTCAGAGAAGAAGGCCGACATCCCATCTTCGGGCACCTTCAAAGGTCCCACGCCCATCGTTAAGATGGATGTGACCAACTATGAATTGTGTGCCATGCTGTTCATGAGACTTATGCAGTGCAATGGGAAGAAGCACATTTTAACGCAGGAGGATCTGATTGGCAAGACTGAGCTTAATGCCTTTTGGGAAGCAGATGATGCGTACATGCATGCGTAGCAATACGATACCTTGGTTGTGGAGATAGCCAATGATATACTACATCAACCTACAACCAAGGTGATGTGAGATATACTCGTCGCCATATATTCTCAAACGAGAAATGGGACGGTGCAACTTTAACATGGCATCTTCACAGTTAAGCAGAATGACTGCCCTCTTCACACCTTATACACACTTTTAGAGACATGTTTGAGAAGCTCAATACCTTAATACTCTTATAGCAACACTGGAGCAGATAAAGGCGTATAGGAACATTGCCATGGTTGGTATTTTTTTGGCGGCTCTTGGGGGGCCTCCCAATCTCCTACCTGGGATTGCCGCTGGTGGATGACAGACTTAGGAAGTCGGATTGGGACATCATTGTGCACATAATGGAGGAGAGGTTTGCTGGATGGAAGGCGGTCACTCTGTCTAGGGGAAGGAAGTTGACCCTCCTTAAGCACGTTCTCGATGCCATCCCGATCTTCTATTCCACTCGGCTGATGCCGGTTGGGGTCAGAAGGAAGGTTGAGTCTTTGATGATGTCCTTCTGGTCGGACGGGAGACAACAGAGGTTCGAGCTGCATCTGGTGTGCCGGGAGAATGTTACGAAGGGGATTTGCAATGGAGGCTTTGGGGTCTGTGATGTAGAACTCATGAACAAAGCTTTGTTGGCCAAGTGGGTGATTCAGATTTGGGGATCTTCCACCTCACTGGCGGCCAGAGTCTTGAAGGGTATTTATGGTGTCAAGGGGGGCGTTGGTGGCGGACAGAAGGATATTCAAATCACCGCTACGGGTCGGGATTCGTCTTGTTTTGCTGAATCTTGTTCCTATTGCGTCCGAGGATGGGGAGTGGCCAGGTGTTTAGATTTTGGCTCGACGACTGGACGAGGGAGGGCGCTTTTGGGCGGCGTTTCACTAGACTGTTGGCTTTGGCGGTTGCAAGGGATGCGCTTCTTGCTGAGGTGGCGGATTCCAGTTCGTGGGCACCACGGTTCGTCTCGGATCTATCGGATCAACGCATGGAGGACTTTATGAGGTTGCTGGCGGAGATTCCTCTGTCAGGGGAGTTGTCTCATGAAGCTATACCTTTTGTATGGGAAGGGGCGAGATTCTCTATTAAGAAAGCTTACGATGCGATGAGAAGGTCCGTAATGATGCGAGACGAGGAGCTGTGTCAGGATATGAAGGTTATTTGGGTCGCTAGGATCCTGTACAGAGTGAAAATTTTTCTCTGGTGTTTGAGAAGAAATCGCTTGTGTGATAAAGCGAGGAAGGAGAGACTGTTTGGCTTGGTTGACACGTGTTGTAACAGGTGTGAGGGCGCAGTGGAAGATGTGGTCCACCTTTTCTTCGGGTGCGCGACATCGACACAGGTCTGGAGGGAGGAGGGGATCCCTTGGGTGGAGGTCAACAAGTTAGAGGCGTTTTGGAGATCGTCTCACACAATGGACATGGGTTCGTCGGATGACAATTCTAAACCGTTTGCAGTGATTTGGGCCATATAGACTGGTCGGAATGAGCTGATATTTAAAAACTAGAGGTTTTATTCATGGAGTATTGTATCGCATTGTAATTCTCTTTACAATTTTGAGGCTTCACGTTAATGTACTCTACCTTTTATTAACGAAAGCGTTGCTGTGGTGACTCTCGCCTTGGGAGATCTCCTTCTTTTACATCAAAAAAAAATCTTTTTGGCAGCTCTTGATCCAGTGTATGATGGTAGTGCATTGTGCCTAATCAGGGAGCAAATCCCTCCTTGTGGGGGTTGTGTTCGGTAGTCAAGGACCAGCATTAAATATAGTCAGATCTTCTAGCGTGGATTTGAGAAAGAATCCATGCAATCGACCCTACTTAAAAGTGTGAGAATGTTTCCCATTTTTTTTATTCAGAGCATGATGCCGTACATTCTAGTTGCTTGTGGATGTTACCATACCTTCCATGAAGGAAGCATGTCGGAGACTCATTAGGATCACAGTTCCTTCGTCGGCATCCTCTCAGTCCTCCTTGGCGAATGCCGCATATCGTGGTAGAGGAGGATCTTCACCGTTCAGAGGATGAGGTGCATGTGGCAAAGGATCGGTTAGTTCATGTCTGCTATCCACCTAGTACTACTATTATAGCTATGGTCACTTCGAGGACACACGCTATTTTAAGCATGGCTTTCCAGCATCTGCTCGTACTATTGAGCATGCAGAGACTTCTGGGGCTCCTATCACTATTTTTTATTACAGATTCTATGAGTTTATCTCTCGTCTGAGGAAGATCATACCTCCCATTTCCAGATTTTCTAGTGCTTCGTCATGCTCGTCCGACTTTGATACCTCCGCATTTGCCAGTATTTTAGGTATGGCCCATGCCCTTACTACTTGTCATAGGGCATACCTCTCGGAGTGGATCATGGATTCATGTGCTACTCATCACCTATGTGGACATAAGGCTCATTTCACTTCCCACAGTGTGATTATTGTCGATGGGATGCATTCCCCTGTTACAATTAATTAGGAGATTTGACTGACATGGTCCATACACCTGCAAAATGCTTTTCATGCTTCTATTTTTTTATGAATTTATTATTTGTTAATCATAATTACCAATGATTTACATTGTCGTGCCTTCTTCGATTATTCTTCTCTTATGTTTGTGGATATACTCACGGGCAGGATGATTGGATGTGGCCGTGAGCAAGGGGGTCTCTATAGATTGGTCCTATCATAATATGCTGGTGCTTCTTCTATTCCCACCGGTTCAGTCTCCTTCCTACATGTGGCACCTTCAGTTCGATCATCTTCCTCCGCAGATGCTGTGTAGAGTCATCCCTTAGATTCTATCTAGATCCACCTTCTGGTGCAAGGCTTGCCAGCTTGGGAAGCATCACCATTCTAATTCTATTGGTCGTCAGAATCGTAGTAGTAGTCCTCGTTTTGAGTTGATACATTTTGATATATGCGGTCCCATTCGTGGTCGTGACCATCAGGGTCACATGTTTTGTCTTGTAGCTGTCGATGATCACTCTAGATTGTCATGAGTTTTCTTTTGAAAAACAAGTTTGAGATTGGGTTTGTCACTAAGTCTTATATTTATGAAGTAAATAATATTTTTCTGCTATGATCCAAGTATATTCATTGTGATAATGCCTTGGAGTGTTGTACCACTCAGTTATCCCTGTTCTTCAAGTCTCATGACATAATAAATCATACGTCTTGCCCTTGCTCTTCTCAGTAGAACAATGATGCAGAATACAACATCGTCATCTTCTTGATGTGACCATGACCGTTCTCATTGTGAATCGTGCTTCCCACTCCTTTTGGGGGGATGCTATTCTCACTACCAATTATTTGGTCAATTGAATGTCGTCCTCTGTGCAGTGAAAATGTCCCTTTTTCGATATGTTTCCCAATAAAGATCTTTTCTCTTTAACACCTTATATCTTTGTTTCAGTGGCCTTTATGCACCACATGACCCCTAGTCTTGACACACTCTCTCCAAGAGTTGTCAAGTATGCCTTTGTGAGATACTCACAGACATAGAAAGGGTACAATTGCTTTGATTTAGTTAGACCAAAGTACTATGTTAGTGCTGATGTCACTTTCTTTGAGTCGGTTATGTACTTTACTCCCACAAATGACACGAGGACCGCCTCTGATAGTGATAAGGAGGTTTACATTTCCCCTCATCCTACTCAATCACTACCTTCTCTTGTGGTCCTGCCTACGCCACCACCTCCTTTACCACCTCCATCAGCTCCACCACATATGTGGTTTCTTCTCAGCCCCCACCACCAAGTATGTTTGTTCAATTTTGACACGTTTTTACATTTGCAGGCCTCTCTCTGTACCATATGCTTATGGGCTTTCCCGATTATCCAACCGTCCTAGATATTTTCTGATCACTTTGTTTCTACTAATGACATTGGTAATTTGTCTATGCAGCATGTTACTTTATAGGTCAGGCACGTGCCTTCAAAGGAGGCTACTTTATAGGTCACCGAAGATAGTGATGGTCTTGACATGGCCATCGCTCTCCGGAAGCAGAGGCGTATGCGTGCCACATATCTTCTCGATGTTTATATTTCCTTGGAGCGTCTCTCTGGGTTTCAAGAGGTTTGTCATGGGTCGATCAACTGTAGAGATCCTACGAACATACCAAGAGGCTATGCGCGACATCAACTGACGTCTAGCTATGGAGGAGGAGATGGGCACACTACAATTCCGTGACACATGGAGCATGGTCATTACCCCTACATGGGCTTCTATTGTTGGATGCAAATGGTGTTTATAGTAATATATTATGATGATGGTAGTGTTGATTGTTACAAGGCTAGGATTGTGGCACGTGGTTTGCCCATATTTATGGGGGTGGACTATCGGGATATTTTCTCTCCCGTGACACACCATTCTATACTCTGGATCCTTTTCTCTATTGGAGTGGTATGAGACTGTTCCTTGTCTCAACTTAATGTGAAGAATGCATTTCTATATGGTGACTTGCAGGAGAAAGTCTACATGCAACAATTATTTGGTTTCGCTGCTGACGTCCCTTTTTGCAATTTGCTCAATATAATATCTCGATATATATGTACATGTATGGGTAATTGGATCTCTATAAGATGCAATTACACAACTCTCATGTTTAGTCCCATATTGCTTATTGATGGAATTTGATGTATTGGCGGGACTATATAAAGAGCCCCCATCTCTTGTGTCTATTGAGAATTCTAATAGAAGATCTAGCTCTCCGTAGCTTTCTCTTGCGTTTTCATCTCGCTCATTAGGGAGCGGGGTTCCACATAAAGTCATGTTTTATTCTTGTATTCGTTTTATACATTATTTGCTTCATATTTTCACATTGTATCAAAGCAAGTTCTTGGATTTATTCATCGATTTCGAGGATTATTTGGAATTTCATTCTATTTGGTTCTCAAAGTTTGTGCTATAGTCTCCTTGATTTTTTCTTTGATCTTTAATGAAGGTGCACTTTCCAGATTGTGTAGTGATCTTGGGTCATCTAGATTCTTAGCAGCGATATTGAATGGCGAGATAGATCCTATCGATCACTATTGCATGTGTAACTTTGATTCAACAAAAAAGATGGTGTGTTGGCCTAAAAAAAGATGGTGTGAATATTCCATCTTGGTGAAGCTCCTTTTAGTACAAAGTGGTGGCAAGGTGGCAGGACACGAGCAAAAGTGATGCCTGCAGTGGCACGTCTAAGCACCACAAAAAGGGAAAAAAGGGCGAGGACATCGATGAAAGTCCAAAATAAATTCAAAAGATGATGCACGAGAGGGCTTAAATACTCCAGATGAGATTTTGTGTGGTTGGAGTTGGAGATGATGGTCCTTGCATGATTGGAGCTCCCCTCTAACAGAGGCATTGGCGTCAGTACCCTGAAGCTATCGACTACGATGAGCTGATGACGCTATGCATCGGCGCTGCATGATGCAAAAATTGGATCACCTCAGCGGAACTTTAACTAAGCAAGGATGATAGGTTCCCCCTCATGGAAACCATATTCTCAATCATGGAAGATGAGAAGAAGGCCCAATGCCCTTCTCGTCTGGTGGGCTTTTAAAAGCATGTTCTTCTATTTATATATCTTTTTTTAAAATATATATTTATGCCCAATGTGCCAGTTGCTATCAAAGAAATGAAAAAGTAAAACTTTGAAGAAGAAAACAACAAAAGAGGAAGATGTTGGCTGTTATGAAAAAATGTGAAAAAGGCGAATGGAAAACAAGAAATTTGTGAAGGGAGTCCACTGTTATATTTAAAAAAGATTAAAAAATAGGGAGAAGTAAGAAAAATCAATGGTAAAAAATGTGAAAAGGTTTACTTTGCCTCACATGTTCTCCCAATTTGTTAATTATACTTTGCCTCACATGTTCTCCCAATTTGGTTAATTATCTCCATGTTTCCGACAAGTCCATGAGAAAGGGTGAGTGAGAATAGGACAAAATTTGTTCTTCTGTCAGAGATTATCCAAAAAGAATTCATCTCCGTCCATCCTCCTTTGCTTGTGGCCATCAGACAAAGATTTCTTCTTCGAGGTTTATAGGTGAGAGAACCCATTTTTTGGGGTCCCTACAAGAGAGAAACTTACCTTTTTGAGGTCTTTATATGTACGTGGGAGGTCTTCCTCAGTGTTACCATATAAGAGAGTCCCATTCTTGAGATCTGCATTTGGGAATTGGGAGAGGACCACTGCTTTCGATGTATAGCATTAACTATTCTGCTGAATTGCTACTACTTCTTGGGAATATATCAGGCTAGTGCTTCCCATCAACTGATTACATGAAGATCAGCAATCTATCCCATTGCCTACTTATTGGCCTTCTTTGTTGCACATCAACACCAGGTACATGTCTCCTCCCAGTGCGATCATCTTCCCATGTTGCTTATTTTCATCTGAGTTTTTAATATACATGCTTTCAGTCGCTGCCCAATTCAACTGCCCCAAGAATGTGTAAGAAGCTCAAGTAGGTCCCAAATAGCGAGATGCCATAGATGGCATCCCTCATCAAGAACAATATATGGGAGGTGGTGGATGTTCCTAAGGACATCCTTATTGGTGTGGCTAAATGGGTGTACACATAAAATACAGAGCTTATATACAAATAGATACACAGCCAGACTGTTTGCAAAGAGATATTACAGAGCTTATATACAAATAGATACACAGCCAGACTGTTTGCAAAGAGATATACTCAAAACCCAAGATTGATAACTTGGAAGATTCACTCCTATGACCAAGATGAATTCTGTTTGAATCATTATCTTTCTATCATCTTTGGATGGTTTATACATCAATCAAACATGAAGAATCCTATTATGAAAAGTGTCTGAGGAAATTTGTAGAAATGCGTCTTGACTATGGAAATCCTCGCAACAGTCGCAAGTTGAAGAAGTCCTTGTATGACCTAAAGCAGTTCTTGTGGGTGTGGTTTGATAGCCTTTTGTTGGTTATGTGGAGTCAAGAATATAATAGTAGAAATAGATATCATACTCTTTAGTGTTAGCCTGAATTGAGGGAAGATGGCACTGTTGATTGTTTGCATTTACTATATAGTCATCATACGAGATGATGCACATTAGATCGAAATATCAATGCCTAACATGCCAAGAAATTTGACATCAAAAATCAAAAGGAAACTCGGATACTTTATAGGGGCAGAGATTGCTAGATCCAAATATTGCCTGGGCATTTGTTAAAGGAAATACGCCCTTGACCTCCTGAAGGACAGAAAAATTGGGATGCTGTATAATAAAAACTCCTATTCAGGTCGTGCCTTGAAGATGAGAAAATCTTGAAAGATCCCAAAGGAGGTGATACCAGAAACACAGTTAAGCTTATCAATCTAATCCTTACTAGCATGGGTATTACACTTAATACATTCTATGAATGTCATGAGCTAATTTATTCATGCTCCTACCGCCAAAAATGATGTGAGGGTTGAAGCCTACACAAATCGGCATTCTATGCCAGGGTACACAATTTTCTTGGGTGGAAATCATATCATATAATGGTGAAAAACAAACCATGTATGCTGCTATTGAAAAGAAAGGCTGGATACCGGGCACAACTCTTGGTGTTTCGGGTGAAAATTATGCTTCAAGACAGGTATTTTATGAGGGTCTTTCCTGCTGGTTCTGCAGTTGCTGTGTGGACCAATACTTTGTAAAATAAACAGACAACATTTAAATGTCCTAGATTCACAATACAACTGCTTACATAGAGTAGTCAACGGCTAAAACCACCATAAAAACATTGCATGATGTGTTATGTTGTTTCTTTGCTTGCTATAAACTTCGTAGTGATTCTGGAAATTATATCATTATAATGTTTGCCCTTTTTGTCCTATTTTTTTCTACATATGGTAAAAATGATCCAGATGCATGGTTGATAATATAGAGTTTATTATTTTTTCTCCTAGCATCTAATAATCTGTCTGTCCAATTCAGGAAGAAATTCTTTAGATAACAATCAGATGGAGTTTGAAGCCAAATCTGCTAGGGATGGGGCATGGTAAGTTTGCACATATTCAACTTGATTTTCTTATGTTACTGCATAACAAGCCTTTAGTCGCTTGTTCACAGATCTAACTTCGATCATATGCGGACTCGAAGTCTTGAATATTAACAATTTTGTCCTTCCAAAATTTCCTTTAATCTTCCCTGGTCTAGGAATGCTTTTCTTCTAGCTTCTCGCTTTGTCAAATCTGGATGCTAGGTTTCTTTCTCCGCACTTGGTCAAATTACTCTAAATAAATCTCCTCTTTTATCGTTTTTAGATGTGACACAAGCCTACACTTACATTTGCATTATGCTTTTAGTCTGTTTTATGCTAGGCATATACTTGTCTGCCTTCATTTTAGTGGCGTAAGCTCTTTGCTCTAGTCTATAGTTTACAGCTCACCATTTATAAGCATTAGAGGTTTGTAGCTCTATAGTTTACCTTTTATTTTGTAATCTATTTTCTTATCCCATATCACACAAAAAGTTGTTATCCTCTACAACTATCCTACTCTAATTCTATGAGTAACGTATCCAACCATTCCTCCATCTTTTTTAAAAGCAAGACCCTAACACTATTTTTTTGATTGTAGTGTTCTCCAATCTTTACCTCAATTTGCCATGTCTCTAACTTCCTTATTGTTGAATTGTATTCCGTATATTCTAATTGTTGAATTTGTATTCCATATATTCTATTTTGGTCGTATGCAGTTGGAAACCCTTATATTCCAAATCTTCTTTTAATGGTAAAGCTTTTAGTTTATTTCTCTCTCATGAAAACAATGACATGAGCAATTAGATGCTTTTGTTAGTTCACTGAACTAAAAGAAAAAAATGTAAGGATGAAGGGTTGATCCAGGCACAAATTATGTTGATATCAAAATGGTATGTTAACCTGGTTAGAGTTATCATGCTAACTTTTGCTTGGCTATGGTTTTCTTGGAAAAAACGATGCTCACCCTTGGCAGGTTTTTTAGGCAAAAAAGGAGGAAACACGAAAAATGCTCACCCCAAGTGGATTAACTATGTGAAAAAATCAGCATTACAAAAGTCAAGATTTGAGGAGATCACTGATCATATGCACCCAGTGGTTGGCGATGTGGGATCATTTCTGTTTCGGAAGGATAAATGAACCGAGAGTGGGTAGCTTCTGGAGCGCTTCCCTCCTCTTTTTGCACTCGCAGAGGATCAGGAAATGTGTGTGAAGGACACGTGTAGATAGGCGGTGGATGCCTTGTTTCTCCTCCCTCTGTCTGAACAATGCTTCGGTGACTTTATGCAGATGATTTGAGGAGATTGCGAGTAGTCCATGCTTGTCTAGTGGGCGGGACCACTGGATTTGGCATAGTGGCTTCTTTTCTGTGAAGAAGGCTTACAAGGCCCTCACGAACGACGATGATGTGGCACCGAGGGATAGGGAGAGGGATTGCAACTTGATCTGGACTTTGCAAGCATCAATGAAGATCAAGGTTTTTCTGTGGCTCCACAGAATTGGGCGGTTAATGACTAAGGCTATAAGACTTTCCTTCATTTTGGAGAGTACATATCATGTTCCATGTGTGCCACAACAATGGAGGATTTTGATCATCTGTTTTAATCTTGTGTTAGGGTTTGGAGTTCTGGTCGGAAATGGGTATTCAGTGGGTGGATCTTTCTCCAAACACCAACTTTTGGGACTTTCTTGTGGGTAACCAATTTAGGCCTGTCCGAGTTGATGCGTCCGATTGCCAAGATATGAGTGCAATGTGCTCATTTTCCATTCTCATATATTTTATGTTGATAATGTAATTCATCTAGTTAGATCTCTCCTTGAGAGTTGGATGCTGTAAATTTTCCTGATACCTTTTTCCTTTCAATATATTTTGGAGTGGACACCTCCGGAGCGTTCCCACTTTTTTGACTAAAAAAGCGACTCGAGGATAGTCTTTAAAAAAGTGACTCGAGGAGAGTCTTTACATGATGCATTGTATTTTCTACATAGAAGCGGTCAGAATGGAAAATAACACCATTTCAGAATAACCAAATCGCCCAAATAACTGCAAATGGTAGATGCAACTCCCTGTTTGTATGGAAGTTGGCTCTTAAGATAGACTCCCAGAATCTTGCGAGGTTGTTGGTATCCATTCGTCCGATACACAAATCCACCCATATTGGCATTACCTTCTCGCATGCAACAAAAGATGGTCATCCATCTCTACCCACTCTGAGGGGCCACCTGCTGTTGTTTTTCGAGAAATACCTTGACATCTCACCCTTATTATAATTCTCTCACGATCAACCATAAGAAAACTTTGATGTATGTTGTTGTTATCAAGTCTTGTAAAAAGCAACAATCTTAATTCATTTCTTCAGGCATCAATCTCGACAACTCGTCAATAAATTTCTATGCACGAAGAACCATGAAGTCCTCATGTCTTCATACCCAATGGTTACTTCGAACCATGTGGCCTTCAATGCTGCCGATAGCCTCCAACAACTGCAGAACGTCCTGTAGGTGTTGATAAGAGAAGTCCAAAAGAAGGCAAGCATCCTTGTTCTATCTATTTAACAATCCGATACCGACACATCTTTATTTGACGTAAGGTCGTAAAGATGTGCGCCATCGGTCCTTCATTGGTCATGTTATCCGTTTAAAAAGCAAACGAGTACCATCACCTCACATTAGGCGGAATATCGTAGGAAACTAAGGGTTCGTTTAGTTGCAGGGTTGGGCAAGGTTGGGTACTATTCACAGGGCTGGGTGAATAGTAAACTGTGAGGAGGGAGTACCCCTGTGAATAGTACCCAACCCAACCCAACCCTGTCCAACCCTGCAACCAAACGAACCCTAAGGCATTAGGTTGCATATGCTCTTCCAGAAGGCAGAGAAATATAAGTGCAGATGTGGGTTATGGATGAGCTGTGACGCCCCTTGGATCCGGATACTCGGCAAACCAAATCCACTCATACACATTCCACATTCGAATACTTGACATTCATAACAACAGGATAAAAATAGCAACATGCACAGGAATTTAAAATTTTGCTTCTCATTCAAGCTGTTCACATTTCATATTCCATTCATTGCATATACCAATTCCATTACATTTCATTGATCATTTCCATGTCCACAAAAAAATATGCATGTAAGCAATAAAATAAATGTCCACACATACATTATACATGCCATGTCTCTCAACAAAATACTACAAGTGAAGAAGGATAGTAAAACTACTACCAACAACTGTACTGCAAAAAGTGTCGTGAAGTTGCACAAAAGTGATGGTGCCTCCAACAATCACTGCTGCGAACCTGCGGGTCCACACGTAGGTACGTTATGAGCAAAGTTGTCCAATACGATTTAAACAAAACTATACAAAAAGAAATGTAGGATAAACATTAAATGTGTGCAAAAGAGAAAGAAATAGGGTAATTGATCGCACAAAGAATTACATTTTTACTTTTTATTGTTTGATCTGGATATGAGTAACCAAGTTTCGTGGATAGTCTGTGGTCTTGGTCTGGATGAGACCTCACACTATGACTCTAAGGTAAAAGAAAACACCTTAGGGTTGGGGTGCCCCCGTAGGCATGCGGTAGGGTACAATGCATCCTAACTAAGTTCCCAACACGTCCACTTAGCTCCACTTAGTAATTGTATTTTTGATTCACAATTTAGATTCCAACCCGCGAATCATCGCGGCAATCCGATCCTTCTTATGCACATGAGATTAACGTCCCATCACCTACTTCATTAATCACATTTCCCGGAACTCCCCTCTTAGCGCTCCCACTCGGAATACCGACCAATGTGGCCTACATTGGCCCGTACACGAGTGTTAACTCTAAGTGACAAGCGAAACACTAACCGACCAACCGTGACTACTTGGCCCGCGCTCGAGCACCGGGCTAAAGCACACAAGTGCGAGGCCAACACCGTCAGATCAGCATCTCGGTGTGTCAAGAACATGTCCCCCAACCATCGCAGCTACAATAGCAGTTGGGATCGCGGTCGTCTACGCTTCTACCCGGGGCCCCAAGGGTGCATGCCCCTCCCTTGGCGGCGACTACTCCAGTACCCACCTATCGTAAGCTTAAGAATGGGTTCCATTTGAGGTGATTAGAATGTTTGCGTACACTATCACCAACGAATCTAAATCAACAAAAAGCACAATCAAGAGATATAAAAGCACGAGGTTCTGGGCACTGCCCCCCCTCCTTTTTTTTTCTTGTCATGCATCCCCTGCAAGCTCTAATCTTATTTCTCAAAATAAGCAAAGCCTAGTAATACAAGGCTACCCCAGTAGTATGCTCCGATAGTCCAATCGATTCCCCCCTTACTTTCAATATGACCTGTATCTCACAGGTTAATCCCTGAAGATAGGGAAATAATCCCTCTACAAATGATAACACTTACAGTTTTACATGCGATGGACTCTTCCACCTAGGTCCACCTTTAGGCAAATCCCCATAATAAGCAACACCTAGCAACCCAAAGTTATGAAGATGCGTGCACTAACAATCCAACTAATTCTTGTGTTTCATAAGCGGTTGCTATTTGAAGAGAACTCCCAACCCGTGATCATGAGTTAATCCCTGAAATAAGTACGAATATAATCCCTCTAACAGGATAACCCATCCAGTAACATGTAATGGACTTTTCCACTCTGTTCTGCATCTCTAGGAAGTGATATTCCCAAAATAAACAACCCCTCCCAAGACTACCATGAAGCACGCTCTAGCACTTAATTTAGTCCCCATACATTTCATAAGCGGTTGCCAATGGAATAGATAACACACCCTATCCCCATACAAAATAGCCCTCATACTAAGTAGGGAGATAACTTTTCTACTAACCCATGTGATACTCTTCCTCCCATTTCCACCTCTAGCAATTGAGGTTCCCGGGAATTTTTGGGCATTCTATTTAAAAGCAGAACACTAAACAAACGTCCAAATAGAATCATGATAATTCAGTTTTTTTTTTCTCTCTAACCGTAGGCCCCGACCCTCTTATTTCAGACAATTGGTGAATCTGTAAACAGTAGCAGGTTGGCAGTAAAAGATACGAGGTAACATTGATGAGATCATTTCTATTTTACACAGTCTTTGGAGGGTGACGTGCAGAAATTATTGGATGAATTACATGGTCGTGAGGAGGAGACTCGAATTGGGGTATGCCTCCAATAAAATAATACAATATCCCAGCCACTATATGTATATGCATATATCAGGTAGCGGGATGTACTTGTTATACATCTGTCGAAATGTCATGACTCAGCTTAGTATAAGAGATGTACACCTATAACGAAGATTTCCCACTGTGAAAGGAGAAGCGAATCCCCCTCAATATGGTTTAGCATGAGAATGAACCACGACGCACAATAACACATCATGGCAGTGAGCATATAGGTTTAAACTTTGCTTGGAACCCGCAACAAGAGAATGGGGAACATCGTACAAGAGGGGGGGGGGGTGGAGAAATCGTGTGGAGCTCGCAGCAAGAGGAAGGAGGATCGTATCTCGATGATCTTGTTTCCTCGGTCACTCCGCCTGTGGAAGAACGACGCAATCGGTTCTCCGATGACGACGCCCAACCGTCCCCGAGGGCTACCTATACCTCCTCGACGTGATTGCAACTCCGGTTCGTTGATCCGCGCGCTCCGGTGAGCTCCATTGAGGCTCCAACGAGGGAGAGGGAGGAGGAAGGGAGGAGGGAACTGCTGGAGGTCGAAGGAAGGGATTTGAGGGCATTTTGGGTGTGGTTCACGAAGGGGAAAGGGTTGGGTATATGGGTCCGACCCGGATTCGGATCCGGGTTCGGATTCGAATTTGACATGTTCCCCTTCTCACTAAAACAGTCATAACTCGGGCTCCCGAACTTGGATTTTCGCATTCTTGTACTCGTTGGAAAGCTATCGACGAGCCCTACGCAATGGACTACTCAAATAAATTTTTTGGGCCCTGCAATAAAAGCATCTTTGCAATTAAGCCCAGATCCAGCTGGGTTTTGCTTTTTAGTCCCTGTTCGATTTTCAGGGTTCACATCATAAAAATTTCAAATGAAGTTTCGTCCCCGAAACATTGGATGACTCTAGTCGATTTCAATGCCCGAAGCCCATTGAATCTTAGTCTCACAGGGTAACGGACGTATAAAAATATCAAAGAGAGCAATTTCCATAAAAATCTCAAAGGGAACTTGACTACGACTTCAATTCCAAACCTGTGAACAACTGAGGGTATTTCTTTCTCATGTCCACCTCAGGTTCCCACGTCGCTTCCTCGACATCTTGACTTCTCCACAGGACCTTGACCAAAGGGATCTCCTTCCGCCTCAACCTCTTGACTGTGTGGTTCAAAATCTGCATCGACTTTTCTGGGACGGAGAGGTTGGGCTCCACCGCCAAGTCCTCGTAGCTGATCACGTGTCGGGGATCTCGGATGTACTCTCGCAGATTTGACACGTGAAACACGTCGTGGATTCCCTCGAGGTGTGGGGGAAGGGCCCCCTTAGGCTACTTTCCCGACACGGGCCAAAATCTCGAATGGTTCCACAAAACGTGGTGCTAGCTTGCCCTTTGCACCGAAACACTGTATGCCCCTCATTGGGGACACATACGAACACGAAGTTCCCAACCTGTGATCATGAGAAACGCTTAGTCACACAGGATTGACTAAAAATTATCCATTAGGGCACAGATGCACGACAACATACCTGAAACTTGAGGTCTCTACGTCGACGGTCGGCGTAACTCTTCTACGGCTCTGCGCAGTCAACAATTTCCTCCTACCACTTTCTGCTACTCTGGAGGTCTCCTCAATAATCTGTGGGGTGAACATGGCGTTGTCACCCACTTGCTACCAACACAGAGGCGTGGTGCACCGTCTCCCGTATAATGCCTCAAATGGTGACATGCCTATACTGGTGTGGCAGCTATTGTTGTATGTACTCATTTAGTGGGAGGTGATCCTTCCAAGATCCCTTCCACTCAATCGCACATGCTCGTAGTAGATCCTCCAAGGTATGATTGGTCCTCTCAGATTGCCCATCTGTCTGTGGATGGTAGGCTGAAATCATATGTAGCTCTGTCCTCAAGGCTCTCATGAACTCTCCCCAGTAGTGATGTGAAATGAGAATTTCTGTCTGATACTACTTCCTTGGGTATCCCATGCAACCGAATGATTTGCTGAACATATAGCTTGGCTAGTTGTACTGGTATATAGGTCATGTTGACCGGGATGAAATGGGTTGACTTGGTCAACCGATCAACGATGACCCATATCCCATCATGCCATCCAGGTGTGCGCGGCAATGATGTGACAAAATCCATGGAGATGCTATCCCATTTCCATACTGGGAAGGGAAGAGACTGCAGTAACTCAGGAGGCCTCTGGTGTTCTGCCTTCACCATCTGGCAAGTAAGACATCTGCTGATATGTTCGGTTACGTCCTTCTTCATACCTTCCCACCAAAAGTGTTGACGGAGGTCCATGTACATCTTGGTGCCACTTGGATGTATGAAAAGTCTCGAACTATGCGCCTCATCCAAGATCTCTCTCATAAACTCCTTGTTATCTGGGACATACACGCGGTCCCCATTCCATATGATGGATTCACGAACTCGAAATTTGTCAAATTCATCCTTATAACACCTGTGGTACAGCTCATGGATCCTTGGATCTGTCAGTTGCCCCCGAACAATCCTATCCCACAAGTTGCTATACTTGACTGGCACTGTCACTGCATCGGATGTGCCCTCAAATGGATGCTACTCACTAAGTGTAGCAAGTACATCCTAAGTCTGCAACCATGCTGTCGTACCCTTAGTGTATGGTCGCCTACTCAAGGCATCTGCTACCACATTCCCCTTACCAGGATGGTAGGAGATGGTACAATCATAATCTTTTAGCAGTTCCATCCATCGCCTTTGCCTCATATTTAGCTCCTTCTGATCAAAAATGTATTTGAGGCTCTTGTGGTCTGTGAAGATTTCAAATGTCACTCTGTACAAATAGTGACGCCATATCTTTAATGCAAAGACTACGACCGCCATCTCCAAGTCATGAGTGAAGTAGTTGTGTTCATGGTTCTTCAGCTGTCGTGACGTGTACGCCACAACCTGTCCATGTCGCATCAACACTGCACCCAATCCCTCCTTAGAAGCATCTGCGTACACGGTGAAGTCCAATGTACCGGAGGGAAGGGTGGGGATGGGTGCAGAAGTCAATCGCTCTTTGAGCGTTCAAAAGCTCAACTCGCATTTGTCACTCCAGACAAATGGCACATCCTTTTGCATCAACCGGGGGAGGGGTAGAGCCAACTGAGAAAACCCTCTAACAAACCTCCTGTAGTACCTGACAAGGTCAAGGAAGCTGTGAATCTCTGTAACCGTCTTGGGCCGCTCCCAAGACACCACTGCCTCTATCTTGGCGGGATCAACTGACACCCCCGCCCCTGACACCACGTGGCCAAGAAATGCCACCTCAGAAAGTCAAAACTCACACTTGCTATATTTAGCATACAACTGATGCTCTCGGAGTGTCTCTAGAATCGTGTACAGATGAGACTTGTGCTAGTACTCATCACGGGAGTAGACTAGAACATCATCGATGAATAAAATCACAAACCTGTCCAAGTATGGACGGAAGATGCGGTTCATCAAATCTATAAATGTGGAAGGTGCATTCGTAAGTCCAAACGGTGTAACCAAGAACTCATAATGGCCATATCTAGTGCAGAATGCAGACTTCATCATGTCAGCCTCTTTGATCTTCAACTGGTGATATATCCTGAACACATGTTAATCTTAAAGAGCACTGTTACTCCCTGTAATTGATCAAAGAGATCATCAATTCATGGGAGTGAGTAACGGTTCTTAACTATTCTCTTGTTCAGGTATCTTTAGTCTATGCATAGCCTCAAGGTTACATCCTTCTTTTTCACGAAAAGAACTGGTGCTCCCCATAGTGATGTGTTGAGGCGGATGAATTCCTTCTCCAACTGCTCCTTACAACTATACATTGAGTTCCTTGAGCTCAGTTGGTGCCAACCTGTACGGGGGAATAGAGATCGGTTGGGTGACTGGCAGTAGCACGATCTCGAACTCTATCTCCCGTACTGGTGGTAATCTAGGAAATTCGTCTGGAAGCACATTAGCAACTCGTGCACAACTCTAACATCCTCTATCATCTAATCTTGTGTTGTTGAGTCTACTATGTAGGCAAGGTAGCCTACACTACCTTGACTGAGAAACCGGTGCCCTCAAGGTGGAGATGCACCCATTCCTACCATAATATGTGTTGCTTGACTTAAGAGAGACATATGGACATGTATGTAAACATGCTATTCTCCTGTGGACTCGTGTTGGGCAGTGTTGCAATAGTCGACCGATTATCCCGAATAGTCGGTCCGACTATGCGGTGCGGTGGGGTACCCGACTGAACAGACCTCCAGTCGGGCAATAGTCGGCTCGACCCAATAGTCGGCCGACTATTCGGTCGACTGGCCCGACTATGAGGCCGACTGGAGTTTGACTCTTCAGATTTTTATTTTTTTATTTTTGATTTTCAATTTTTATGGGTTATATTTTACCACGGTATCTCCACAAATGTCAAATTCTATATGTCTATTATATTGATTGGTACTTTAATCTTAGATTCATGTTAAATAATGACCATATATGTATAAAAATATAAGAATATATGTATTATAAACAATTTTTATATTACAAAATCGAATAATTCCGAATAGTCACCCGAATACCGATTATTCTCTATTCAGTGATCCCTCCGACTGAATACCGAATACCGTCTTCTGCAACACTGGTGTTGGGTCAGAAGACTTTCACACTATCCAATATTCGAACACCAATGAGGAATGGTATGTGTGAAATGGAATGGAGTACCATTGCTCTGATACCAAGCTGTGACACCCCTAGGATCCGGGTACTCGGCAAACCAAATCCACTCATACACATTCCACATTCGAATACTTGACATTCGTAACAACAGGATAAAAATAGTAACATGCACAGGAATTTAAAATTTTGCTTCTCATTCAACCTGTTCACATTTCATATTCCATTCATTGCATATACCAATTCCATTACATTCCATTGATCATTTGCATGTCTACAAAAAAATATGCATGTAAGCAATAAAATAAATGTCCACACATACATCATACATGCCATGTCTCTCAACAACATACTACAAGTGAAGAAGGATAGTAAAACTACTACCAACAACTGTACTGCAAAAAGTGTCGTGAAGTTGCACAAAAGTGATGGTGCCTCCAACAATCACTGCTGCGAACCTGCGGGTCCACACTTAGGTACGTTATGAGCAAAGTTGTCCAATACGATTTAAACAAAACTATACAAAAAGAAATGCAGGATAAACATTAAATGTGTGCAAAAGAGAAAGAAACAGGGTAATTGATCTCACAAAGAATTACATTTTTACTTTTTATTGTTTGATCTGGATGTGAATAACCAAGCTTCGTGGATAGTCTGTGGTCTTGGTCTGGATGATGCCTCACACTATGACTCTAAGGTAAAAGAAAACACCTTAGGGTTGGGGTGCCTCCGTAGGCATGCGGTGGGGTACAATGCATCCTAACTAAGTTCCCAACACGTCCACTTAGCTCCACTTAGCAATTGTATTTTTGATTCACAATTTAGATTCCTACCCGCGAATCATCGCGACAATCCGATTTTTCTTATGCACAGGAGATTAATGTCCCATCACCAACTTCATTAACCACATTTCCCGGAACTCCCCTCTTTAGCGCTCCCACTCGGAGTACTGACCAATGTGGCCTACATTGGCCTGTACACGAGTGTTAACTCTAAGTGACAAGCGAAACACTAGCCGACCAACCGTGACTACTTGGCCCGCGCTCGAGCATCGGGCAAAAGCACACAAGTGCGAGGCCAACACCGTCAGATCAACACCTCGGTGTGCCAAGCAACATGTCCCCCAACCATCGCAGCTACAATAGCAGTTGGGATCGCGGTCGTCTAGGCTTCTACCCGGGGCCCCAAGGGTGCATGCCCCTCCCTTGGCGGCGACTACTCCACTACCCACCTATCGTAAGCTTAAGAATGGGTTCCATTTGAGGTGATTAGAATGTTTGCGTACACTATCACCAACGAATCTAAATCAACAAAAAGCACAATCAAGAGATATAAAAGCACGAGGTTCTGGGCACTCCTTTTTTTTCTTGTCATGCATCCCCTGCAAGCTCTTATCTTATTTCTCAAAATAAGCAAAGCCTAGTAAACAAGGCTACCCCAGTTGTATGCTCCGATAGTCCAATCAATTCCCCCCTTACTTTCAATATGACCTGTATCTCACAGGTTAATCCCTGAAGATAGGGAAATAATCCCTCTACAAATGATAACACTTACAATTACATGCGATGGACTCTTCCACGTAGGTCCACCTTTAGGCAAATCCCCATAATAAGCAACACCTAGCAACCCAAAGTTATGAAGATGCGTGCACTAACAATCCAACTAATTCTTGTGTTTCATAAGCGGTTGCTATTTGAAGAGAATTCCCAACCCGTGATCATGAGTTAATCCCTGAAATAAGTACGAATATAATCCCTCTAACAGGATAACCCATCCAGTAACATGTAATGGACTTTTCCACTCTGTTCTGCATCTCTAGGAAGTGATATTCCCAAAATAAACAACCCTCCCAAGACTACCATGAAGCACGCTCTAGCACTCAATTTAGTCCCCATACATTTCATAAGCGGTTGCCAATGGAATAGATAACACACCCCTATCCCCATACAGAATAGCCCTCATACTAAGTAGGGAGATAACTTTTCTACTAACCCATGTGATACTCTTCCTCCCATTTCCACCTCTTGCAATTGAGGTTCACAGGAATTTTTGGGCATTCTATTTAAAAGCAGAACACTAAACAAACGTCCAAATAGAATCATGATAATTCAGTTTTTTTTTCCCTCTAGCCGTAGGCCCCGACCCTCTTATTTCAGACAATTGGTGAATCTGTAAATAACAGTAGCAGGTTGGCAGTAAAAGATACGAGGTAACATTGATGAGATCATTTCTATTTTACACAGTCTTTGGAGGGTGACGTGCAGAAATTATTGGATGAATTACATGGCCGTGAGGAGGAGACTCTAATTGGGGTATGCCTCCAATAAAATAATACAAGATCCCAGCCACTATACGTATATGCATATATCTGGTAGCGGGATGTACTTGTTATACATCTGTCGAAATTTCATGACTCAGCTTAGTATAAGAGATGTACACCTATAACGAAGATTTCCCACTGTGAAAGGAGAGGCGAATCCCCCTCAACATGGTTTAGCATGAGAATGAACCACGACGCACAATAACACATCATGGCAGTGAGCATATAGGTTTAAACTTCGCATGGAACCCGCAACAAGATAATGGGGAACATCGTACAAGAGGGGGGGCGGGTGGAGAAATCGTGTGGAGCTCGCAGCAAGAGGAAGGAGGATCGTACCTCGATGATCTTGTTTCCTCGGTCACTCCGCCTGTAGAAGAACGATGCAATGGGTGCTTCGATGACGACGCCCAACCGTCCCCGAGGGCTACCTTTACCTCCTCGACGTGATTGCAACTCCGGATCGTTGATCCGCGCGCTCCGGTAAGCTCCATTCAGGCTCCAACGAGGGAGAGGGAGGAGGAAGGGAGGAGGGAACTGCTGGAGGTCGAAGGAAGGGATTTGAGGGCATTTTGGGTGTGGTTCACGAAGGGGAAAGGGTTGGGTATACGGGTCCGACCCGGATTCGGATCCGGGTTCGGATTCAAATGTGACATGTACCCCTCACTAAAATGGTCATAACTCGGGCTCCCGAACTTGGATTTTCGCATTCTTGGACTCGTTGGAAAGCTATCGACGAGCCCTACGCAATGGACTACTCAAATAAATTTTTTAGACCCTGCAATAAAAGCATATTTGCAATTAATCCCAGATCCAGCTGGGTTTTGCATTTTAGTCCCTGTTCGATTTTCAGGATTTTCACAATTGGACATGCATACCATAACTTCAACATAGAAGCCCGTAACAATCCAAGTACTTTGACCAATACTTTACTTGGTTACACATGTGATGAAGAATATTCTCAACATTTTCTTCATGTAAAATAGGGGCGTTCCTCACTAGCCATATTGCCCACAGAACAACAAACTGTCTGTCTCTTTCGATCTTTAGGGGTAGTCCTTGGTCCCATCACTTTTAGGAAAAGCTCAATTTTAAATAAATTCACCCACAACTGGCCCTCCTTCATATGCCCTTAATTCTTGTGCAAAGAAAGAACTTGTGATCGATATTTTCCTCTCCATACAGGTGGGGCAAGCTACTGTGTTTTTGGATATAGCAAGCATTGAATGTTCTAGTTTTCAATTTCCTCCTCCTAAGAGTTGCATGAAAATCTTCACCCTTAATTGAGCCGTAACTTTCCAGAGTAGCTCCAATCCATTTCCACCTTCATATCTCCTTCAATATACTGTCATTAGGAACTTATAAGCCTTCTTCATGAATACCTTGCACTAGGTCAAGCGATGCTTCTTTTCAGGTGTGTCGTTGATACTCGCAACTCAACCAACTCTGCACCCGTAGAGAAGATCAGAGTCCAAGCATCAATCCCTTTCTCAGACCTATACCAGTGTAGTATGCAACAAAAACACCATTGTTCCTTGACAAAGCAAAGAGTTGCAGGATTCTGGTTTTTTTTTCCAAATTTTCTTTTAATGGTAATTCTTTTAATTTATTTCTCTCTCATGAAAATAATGACATGGGCAATTAGATGATTTTTTTAGCTCACTGATAGCTAAAGAAAAAAATGTAAGGATGAAAGGTTGATCCCTTCACAAATTGGTGTTGATATCAAAATGGTATGTTAACCTAGTTAGAGTTATCGTGCTAACTTTTGCTTGGCTATAGTTTTCTTGGAAAAAGGTGCTCAACCTTGGTAGTTTTTTAGGCAAAAAAAGAGGAAACAAAGAAAATGCTCGCCCCAAGTGATTAACTATGTGAAAAAAATCAGCATTACAAAAGTTGACTCGAGGAGATCACTGATCAGATGCACCCAGTGGTTACCGACGTGCAATCCTTTCTATTTTGGAAGGAAAATTGGACCAAGAATGGACAGCTTTTGGAGCGCTTCCCTCGTTTTTTTAACTTTTTGCACTCGCGGAGGACCAAGAATTGTTTGTGAAGGACACTTGTATAGATATGCAGTTGATGCCTTGTTTCTCCTCCCTCCATCTGAACATTGCTTCGGTGACATTATGCATATGATTGAGGAGATTGCGAGTAGTCCATGCTTGTCTAGTTGGCAGGCCCATTGGGTTTGGCGTGATGGCTTCTTTTCCATGAAGAACGCCTACAAGGCCCTCACAAATGGTGTTGCTGTGGCACATGGGAACATGGAGAGGGATTGCAATTTGATCTGGACTTTGCAGGCATCGATGAAGATCAATGTTTTTCTGTGGCTCCACAGAATAGGGCGGTTAATGACTAAGGCGAGAAGACTTTCCTTTATTCAGGGGATGCCATATCGTGTTCTATGTGTGCTGCACCGGTGGAGGATTTGGATCATCTATTTTAATCCTGTGTTCGGGTTTGGAGATCTGTTCGAAAATGGGTAGTCGACGGGCGGATATTTCTTCCAACACCAGTTTTAGGGCTTTCTTGTTTCTAACCAATTCAATCCTATGTAAGAGTTGTTGCGTCCGATTGCCAAAATTTGGGTGATCTGGCTCTCTCGCAATGGGCTCATTTTCCATCCTCATATATTTTATGTTGATAGTGTAATTCAGTTAGTTAGATCTCTCATCGAGAGCTAGATGCTGTAAGTTTTCATGATACCTTTTGCCTTTTAGAATATTTTGGAGTGGACACCTCCAGAGTGTTTCTCCTTTTTTGACTAAAAAAGCGACTCGAGGAGAGTTCACATGATGCATGACATTTAATAGAAACGATCAGAATGGAAAATAACGCCCTTTCAAGATGACCAAATCGCCCAAATAACTACAAATGGTTGAAGCAACTCCCTATTTGTATGGACTTTGGCGCTTAAGATAGACTCCCAGAAGCTTGGAAGGTTGTTGATATCCATCCGGCAGACACACAAGTCCACCCATATTGGCATTACCTTCCCGCACGCAACAAAAAGACGGTCGACCATATCTACCCACTCTTCACAGAGGGGACACCTATTGTTGTTTTTCGAAGAATACCTTGACAGTCTCTCCCTAATCATAATTCTCTCACGATCAACCATAATTTGACAGCAATTGACATTAGAGTATGCGTTGAGTTGATACAGTCTGTAGTGCCTTATATTGTGAGTTTGAGAGTTCTTTCTATTTGTCCAAGCTGAGCCTTGTATGCTCCAGCTTGAGGGGGAATGTTGGAGCATATGCATCATGTGTAGATGGATAATTTGTCCCTCCAGAGTCCAATTAGCACATCCACTTGTTTAGTCCCACATCTATTGTTGATGGGACTCTGGTCAATTGATGGGGCTATATAAGAAGCCCTACACTCGTTGTATCAGTTGAGAAAAGTTCAATAGAAAAAGTAAGTCCTTTGAGGCGTTTTCCCGTGGTTTCATCACGCTCCTCATGGAGTAGGGTACTATGTAAAATCCCGGTGTTCTTCATTGTTCTTATTCTTTATCTCTGATTACGCTTCCACATTTTTGTTTTCGAACCGTATCCAATAAAGATACTAACTTCCTCCATCTTTTTTAAGATGACAAATAAATAAAACTTGGAGATTACTATCTCCACTTCTTCTCCCCCTTTGACATATCAAAATGATTTCATGTCAATGAAAATATTTCTTTGAAAACAGTTTTTCTCCCTCTATCAAAAATACAAATTGCTTCATCTATTTTATTTTGAAAACATATTTCTCTCTCTTAATAAAACTTTCCTTTGATTTATTTAATTTTGAAAAACAATTCTCTTCTTTTTAATGTACTATATGATATATAAGTAGTGATCATAAGTTGTAAAGTTTGTATCATACGACCAAGGAGGGTAGCCATGGTATGATGGAGGTGGCAGCGTCCATCCGTTAAGGGTGTGCCAAATTCCATGGTAATCTCTTGTGTTTTCTTTCTCATAGTTTTTCCAAGTTGGGACTTTACTTCTCGTTGCTTAAGGTCTTCTTGTATAGTGCCATACATGATTTGAAGTTCTATTGTATCTTTTTCTCGGTGGCTCTTCTCATGTTGATCTCCATCCACATGCATAAAATTTTATGGTATCCCTTTTTCTTTTGATTCAACATGATTAATTTTGTAATTCCCAATCTCACCATTAGGATTACATACCTTCTCTCTTTTGGATAAGTAATGCTTGATGCATGATACTAGTTTGTGTGATCCAAATTTAGCAAAATTTTGTGTAACAATTATCTAAATTTTATTTCCATTAGTGAACTTAACAAGATCATTGGTTGATTTTTTATTGTCATTTTGTAATATACTTATTTGATCTTTCAAAGAACTAATTTCTTTTTAGTGAGATTCTTTTTCTTCTTTTTTAGATTTCTTTAAAACTTTAATTTTACTAGTTAATTTTTCTACAATGCCATGCATCCTTGAACAACATAAATAATTCATCATAAAATAAGTTTACCTCATTATCATCTCGTGTGTCTTCCTCTTCACTAGAATCGTGATTGACGATAAATCAAATATGAGCTTTTTCTTCGTTGTTGCTTGTATCAGAGTCCTCATGAAATGCCGTGAGAGACTTTTCTTTTGTACAAACATCTCTTTTTGTTGCTTTTAGAAGGGGGCATTCCCATTTGACATGTCCTTTTTCATTGTAGTGGTAACAAATAATTGTTTTTGCATCCTTCTTTAATAATTCATGAAATGATGAGCGATGAAAGCTATTTCTTCCTATTTATTGTTACTGGAGGTTGAAGATGATTGATCATTTGAATATGCACTTGCTTCCATTTTTTGTTCCTTCTCAACGTCGTAGGTAAGGAGCTTTCCGATTACCTCATCCAAAGAAAGTATCTTCATGTTATTTGCTTCCTTGATCACTGTGGTTTTTGTCCCCCACTCAGCAATAAGCGATCTTAAGAGCTTCTTGACGAGTATTGCTTCCTTTATCTCCACATCCAAATTTTGGAGTGACTTCACAATTTTCGTAAAATGAGTATACATTTCCCTTATAATTTCTCCTTCTTTCATCCTGAGAAGTTTATATCTTTGTTGTAATAGACTAATTCTACTTTCTTTCAACTTTGATATAACTTCATATGCTACGATGAGTCGATTCTCGATTTCGTAAGCAGATATGCACACGGATAATCTATTGAATTCTTCCATCCTCAATCCACAGAATAAATTGTTCATCGCCTTGGAGTTTTTTGTTATCATCTTTGTCGAAAGAATTATGTAGTCTGTGTAACGTTTGTGTTTTTTATTCTTCTATCTTCCGTCTTATGTAATTTACCCATGGGTTTTCTCTGTATAAGAGACCCTAGGGTTCTCTGGAATATACAACAACTCTTATTCTTCCAACATGGTATCAGAGCCTAAACCCTAGGCTCTCTCCACCCGCCGCCCCCTCCGCTCCTCCTTTTGCCGTCACCGACTCTCAGCCTCCAATGCCGCCCTCGCCTCTCGGCCCCCAGCCCAAGCCCCCGCCTCCTTGGGCCTCCAGCGTCGGCCCCCGCCTCCCGGCCTCGGGCCTCGCCTCCAGGCCCCCCTCCCGTCTCTCGGCCCCACCTCCCGGGCCGGCTCTTGCCCCATCCCCGCCGGTTTTGCTTTAGCCGGCGTCCCCTCCTGCGGCCTCTTTTGTAGCCGCCTCCTTCGCCTTATCCATGGATTTGGGTGCGTAACGTCTACATACGCACTCGAATCCTATGCAGTTTGTGTAGACACCTGTTTCTCTATCTACAAACCCAAGTTCTTCATCTGCGGCGATATGTCAGAATCCGAGGTTGATATACCCTCCATAGGCGCGTTCAAAGGTCCCGCGCCAATAGTGAAGATGGATGGGTCGAACTATGAGCTCTAGGCGATGCAGTTCATGAGCCTCATGAAGTCAAATAGTAAGAAGCACATTCTTACCGAGGATGAGCCGGCAGAGAAGACAAGGATTTATGCCTCTTGGGAGGCTGATGACTCGTATGCCAAGGTCTGGTTGACAGGCACGTTGTTGATGGAGATTGCCAATGATGTCCTCCATCAGCCCACCGCTAAAGCGACGTGGGTCATTCTCGCGACGACATATTCTCATGTCCAGAATGAAACCAAGATGCTCCAACTTCAGCACGTCATATTCACCATGAAGCAGAATGGGCGACCACTTCATTCCTTGTATACAACCCTTAGGGGGATGTCTGAGAAACTCTACAACACTATCCCTTTGATGGCCATACCCGAGCAGCAAAAGACATTTCGTAATGCTACCATGGTAGGAGTCCTTCTTGCGGCTCTTGGTCCCGAATATGATAAGGCCATATCACTGATACTTGCAGATGCTACCATTCCTCCAATGGAGGAGGTCTACCGGAGGCTTAGTCGCATCTCTGTTCCATCCAGCACGTCTGCACCACCCCCCTCAGCGATGGCTGCTTCCAGAGGGAGAGGTGGTTCCTCTTCTTCATTCCGTGGCCGTGGCCGTGGAACTGGAGGTCGTGGTGGTCGGTCCCGTCCAACCTGCAGTTTTTGTCACCGTACATGTCACTCGGAGGATACATGCTACTCTAAACATGGCTTTCCAGCTTCAACGCGGGTGACAGAACATGTTGCATCTCCATCATCGTCCACTTCGGATCAGAGGTTTGATGAACTCGTCACTCGGTTACGGGATATAATGTCTCCTGCTTCTACAGATTCTTATGGAGGCTCTTCGGATATAGTTGCGTTTGCTTCTACCAGTACTTCTGCCACGTCTAGCACCTCAGGTACTGCCTGTGCTTTTACCACATGTCATAGTTCAGACATCTCCGATTGGATCATGGACTCTGGTGCCATGCACCATCTATGTAGAGACAGAGACAGACTTATATCATACAGAGAGATTCCTCCAGGGCGGTCGGTGATCATTGCTAATGGGACTCATTCCCCCATTGTTGGACAGGGGGAGGTTATGTTATCCTTTTCCATGCGTCTGAAGAATGTCTTACATGCCCCTGAATTTTCGATGAACTTACTCTCTATTAGTCAGATTACAAAAGATTTGCATTGTCGCGCTATATTTGACCCATCTTCTCTTATATTTCAGGACATTCTAACGGGCAGGGTGATTGGCCGTGGTTCTGAGCAAGATCGTCTTTATCGTCTGAACCAGAGTTCATATGCTGGAGTCTCTTCTCATGCTGTTGGATCTGTCTCTCCCTATACATGGCATCTACGCTTTGGTCACCTCCCTCTACAGAAGATGCGTCACCTTTTGCCTCAGATATCTCCAAGTTCGTCCTTCCGGTGTGAAGCTTGTCAGTTAGGGAAGCACCATAGAACTAGCTTCCCGAGTCGTCAGAGTCGGAGTAGTAACCCCCCTTTTGAGTTACTTCATGCTGATATTTGGGGTCCCAGCCGTGTCTTTGATCACCAGGGGCACATGTTTTATCTTGTCGTGGTTGATGATTTCTCTCGTTTGTCGTGGGTTTTCCTGTTAAAGAATAAATCTAAAGCTGGTGATGTTATCAAAAACCTTATCAATGAAGTGAACAATGTCTTTTCAGCCAATGTGAAATATGTTCGTACTGATAACGCGTTAGAATTTTGTACTCGGTCTTTCTCACATTATTTTTTGTCAAAAGGCATTATACACCAAACTACATGTGCCTACACACCTCCCAACAGAATGGAGTTGCTGACAGAAAACACCGTCAACTTCTTGACATTACTCGAACTCTACTTATCCAGAGTTGTGCTCCTATTTCTTTTTGGGGAGACGTTGTTCTTACAACCTGCTACTTGGTAAATCGTATGCCATCCACGGTACTTGGTGAGAAAATTTCTCTCTCTGTTGTTTTTCCAGATAAGGAATTGTTCTCACTCACCCCTCGTGTCTTTGGAGTTGTTGCCTTTGTTCATCAGCTATCACCAGGTCTTGACAAGCTCTTACCTAGAGCTGTCAAATGTGTCTTCGTGGGTTATTCTCGGACGCAAAAGGGATATCGTTGCTATGATCCGGTTACCAGGAAATACTTTGTCAGTGCAGATGTTAAAAAACTTTCTTCGAGTCTGTTATGTATTTTTCACCTGCATGTGACAGATTGGTCTCTAACACATCTACTGGTGAGGTCTATGTCCCTCCTCCTCCTACGGTGAGTCCTCCATTTCCCAATCCAGTTCCTAATGTTGCGTCAGCACCACCACTACATCCACCTCCACCACCACCACCTCCACCAAAACCACTTATCTCGCCACTACCAAAATTTTATACCCGTCGATCTGGTCCTGCTCATGCTATACACCAATCATCCTGCGCCCAGGTATGTTCAGATGTTACTACTAATGATGGGTCGAATAGTGTGCCTATGCATGGTGCATCATTACGGGAGGAATCTGACCCGACGAGTTCAGTGGTTGATGATCTGGATGTTCCTATTACGATGAGAAAGTAGAAATGCAGCCGTGCTTCGTATGCTCTTGCCTCACAGGTCTCCTTTCATCGTCTCACAGGGGACTTTCAGAGATTTGCAGTGGCTTTATCCTCTGTGGAGATCCCACGGACCTATCAGGATGCATTGAAAATTGATTGCAGGCGGTCTGTAATGGAGGAGGAGATGGATGCTCTACAGTCGCGGGGCACATGGAGCTTGGTTCTCTCTTCTTCAGGAGCATTTGTTGTTAGCTGCAAATGGGTATTCACTGTCAAGTATCATGCAGATGGTAGCCTGGATCGGTACAATGCAAGGCTAATGGCACGAGGTTTCACTCAGACTTATAGAGTGGACTATATGGATACCTTCTCTCCAGTCGCCCGTCACTCCACTCTTCGTATTCTTCTGTCTGTAGCTGTGGTACGTGATTGGCCCTTGTTCCAGCTAGATGTTAAAAATGCATTCTTGTATGGAGATCTGCAGGAGGAAGTCTACATGCAGCAACCTCCGGGGTTTGCTGTTGAGGGGGAGAATCATATGGTGTGTAGACTTCATAAGGCAATATATGGCCTTAAACAGTGCCCAAGGGCATGGTTTCAGAAGCTTTCCCATCTAATTGAAGAAAAAGGATTCAAGAGATCCAATGCAGATCACTCACTGTTCATCTAGAAGACTACTCGAGGTACAGTTGTCATCATGGTGTATGTTGATGACATTTTGGTTACAGGAGACGATGCTCAGGGGATAGAGATGACCAAAGCAGTGTTGGGTCGTCAATTTGTTACAAAGGACCTTGGTAAATTACGATATTTTCTGGGGCTGTAGTTCGCCAGGAATGCACAGGGTCTAGTAATGACCTAGAGGAAATATATTACAGTTATGCTTATCGAGACGAGCATGGTTGGATGCAGACCTTCTACTACTCCTATGGACCCTAGCATGAAATTATATGATAATGATACAGAAGAGGTTGACAAGAGAAGGTATAGAGAAATGGTGGGGAAGCTTCTTTACATAACTATAACCCGACCCGATATTGCCTTTGCAGTTAGCCGGGTAAGCCAGTTCATGGAACAGCCGAGACAGGTACATATGGATGCTATATATATGATACTCAGGTATCTAAAATCGTCTCTAGGCACGGGATTGTTGTTCAGAAAGAAAACCAGTTTATCTGTTTCTGCATGTGCGGATGTTGATTATGCAGGATGCCCTAAGGATCGAAAGTCTACCTCAGGCTTTGCTGTGTTTGTGGGTAACTCTCTAGTTTCTTGGAAAAGCAAGAAACAAACGGTTGTGGCTAGATCCAGTGCAGAATCTGAATATAAGGCTATGGCACAAGCAAGTACGGAAATGATGTGGGTTCGTGCTGTACTAGTAGACTTGCATGTAGATGTACCTCTACCCATGCAGCTACAGTGTGATAATCAAGCCGCATTGTTCATTGCCAATAATCCTGCCTTTTACGAGAGAACCAAGCATATTGAAGTAGACTGTCACGACACTAGAGACATGATCCAGAAGAGACTGATTTCTACTTCGCATGTTAGTTTTGGGGAGCAGGCTGCCGACATCTTCACCAAACCGTTAGTCAGAGGACCATTCCAGAAGTGTACTTCCAAACTGAGCACGATCGATATCTATGCTCCATCTTGAGGTTGAGTGTCGAAAGAATTATGTAGTTTGTGTACCGTTTGTGCTTTTTATTCTTCTATCTTCCGTCTTATGTAATTTACCCATGGATTTTCTCTATATAAGAGACCCTAGGGTTCTCTGGAATATACAACAACTCTTATTCTTCCAACAATCTTCTTCTCCTTGTTGGTGATGATGATTCCTTTGAGCCTTTGATATTTACTTTCAATGACATCCCATATCTTGTATCTTGTGCTTTCTAAATGAATATGCATGCAGACCTTCCAATAAGAGAAGTTAGTACCATCAAACGATGGTTCTCTTACTGTGGATTGTCCTTCGTTGGTGTTGGTGATGTCATCCATACCATAGATTTCCGTTTACGTCCTTTGCACGAACCATGCTCTGATATCAAATGCGAGTTTCTCTAGATGTCTAAACAAAATGTTATGGTTAATGAACATATATTTCCCTTTGGACAACTCAACTGTTTACACGTGCTTTGGATGACACACCAAAGTCTTTCCCACAACTTGATCAAAAATCAATTTCTTTGTACACCTTGGATCAACACCAAGTGTTACAACACAATAGTAAAGTAATGATTACAACAACTTTAAAATAAATGTGCAATGTGAAAAGAATGCACGTTGTAATAAATAATTAAATTGCAAATTAATCATGTAAACGACTGGTTCTCAAGATGATCTTGATGTAGAGAGTGAGAGAGATGATCTCATCTTGAGAATATAGCTGTTTGAAATAAATTTGGAAAGAACTCATCAAGATTTGATACATGTGCACAGAAGGTGATCGATCATCTCAATTTGATTGGTCATGTAGATCAAAGTGATCGATCATGATATAGTCATTAGAGGTTTTCATTTAAATTGAAATCGATTATAAAATGCAGCTATTCGATAAAGGATGATCGACCAGTCAAGTGGGTTGGTCGGTCATAGACAATTGATCGACCAAATCATGAATGCTTATCGATCAATATTGTTTGGACTTAATATACCTATATGATACACATGTATATGTATTTGATACTTTCTACTTATGCCTATTACAAAAGTCTTCTTCTTCACTTTATCCATAGCGTTCAGGTTTTTAACATTATTTGTACTTCAAACTTGGAGCGTTTTGTCATGAAATCTGTAGGACTATCTGTAGCTATCTGTACGCACAGAGACTTGTTAACATTAAAATAATGATACAATTAATATGCAATCAATATACTAACAATTATGAAAGAATGTCGGGATAAGTTACTTCATGTTGGGGATTCGGTATGCGACACGTGCAGGGTTGGGACAAAGGATTTGGACCGTCTTTTTTTGGATGTAGTGACTTTGCTTGGGTGTAGAGGATGGTGATAATTTCTTGGGTTATTGCGGGCAGCAACACTCTTATGGAATTCCATTAGGTCGGGTTGTGATAATTCACATCATGACAATTCTGAGTTCTCTTTCTTTTGCGCTTCTTTGAGCCATTTGGTTTGTTAAGAATAAATTCATATTTTATGGTCAGATCTTCTATTTTGAAAATGTTTTGGAGCATTGCAGGGTCCTTTGTTCGGTATGATCTTATATAATCTATTATATAATTTTTGTGGTGGTCCTAACTCAGGACATCGCCTTTTTTCCCCCTTAAATATATATATATATTGTGAAATATGAAGTTATTGCCTTCTGAACCTATAACTATGTTGTCTGAAGTGAATGAAATGAAGTGATGTTCAATTTCGATTTCCAACATTTATCATTCTTTGAAGTGTTCTACTATTAATAATGTTTATAATTTTCTCAGGTATGATGTTGGAAGCTTTCTTTCTCACAGGATGTTTGAAACTGGTGACCCGGTATTAAGTGACTGCTTCTCTCACTTGAATGAATATACTTTTGACGAACCTTGAAATAGATATAACTAATTTTGCATGATGTTGTTAACCTTAAGAAAATTCTTGTCAACTGGTCTAACCCGATATTGAATGACTGCTTCTCTTACTTAAATGGATGTACTTTTGGGAAACTTGGATGTATATATAACTCATGTTGCATGATGAATTTGTATACCATGTGAAAACTGTTCTGTATCTGTTGTGCCTTGTCTGAAATTATGCCTGTTTTGATTATTTGCTGTAAACCAGCAAACACGAATATGGGTTTTTTTGAAGTTATGTGATGGTGGTGTATCTTTTTATTCCATGTGTAAAGTTACTTATGTGAATGATTTAAGCAATCGATTTCATGCTGCCATGGAAATGTGCAAATTACCACTGTACCGGCATTCTTTAATGCTACACAATATTTTTAGCATCCTTTAGATACTATATCAGCGAGCAAAACACGAAGGATGCCAATATGTAAAACAGTCAAAGTATTTTATGTTGGATCTCGGTCTTTACTGGAATTATGTTGGATGATGACTTCTGCTCATTGTTTTTTAATCAAACTGGACAATCATCGAATTATAAGGATTGGCAATTAAATCACATGGCTATTACCAACACAAACTCTGTTACTGCAATTATCAAAATATTTGTATTGCATAGAATTGTAAAAAATCTGATTAACTCCTTAAACGTTGAAAACAACGAAGTACTCTTGTTTCATGCTTGATGTTGGTAAATTATCTTGTTTCAACTATTCCCCGGTACTTTATATTTCCATCAAGAAAATATTATCTCTATCCAATTTATTTCATACCCCTTCCCATCTTTGTTTCTAAGGCTGAAAGAAGATGCCTTTTGACATGTTACCATCAAAGCAAAGGTGGATTGCACCCTGCCTCCCTATCCTCTTCATTTTCCTAGATGTTTAATATCATCGGCATAGGGAACTCATTAATTAACAAGCTATGCGAGTTATCTTGTACCTATGGTCCTTCACTTCTCTACACTATTGAACTTGTGATTTACTCATCTTGCATCTCTTATTCATGGTCTTTTTCATTCTTTAGCTAAGTTGAAATCAGAATGAATTGGCTACTTAGATTGAACCTCTAGGGCTCCTTATATAGGTAGAGTCCTAGGGTTAGCGTTATAGTGGAGGCAACTCTTCTGTAGTAAGTCGATCATAATACCCCTAGGGTTGTGGTTTACAAATACACACTCAACACTTCCCTTCAAATCGGAGCTTATCTATTAATCATGCTTAATTTGTTGCAACATTTCTCGAACAATGTGGGAGCGAATAACTTGGTGAACATATCAACTGCTTGATTTGTAGATGGTACACTATAAGTGCGAAGCAGTTCTCTTTATATTAGATCTCTAGTATAGTGATAGTCAACGTATTTTGTTTGTTTGTGAAACATGGGGTTGTTGGCAATATACATGGCTACACGGTTGTCACATCAAAGCTCCATGATTTAGTTGAGAGTGACATGAATATATATGAGTATGGATCGTATCCCTACTAGATTTGATGCTACATGGGCTTTGGATCTATATTTACTCAGCATTTGAGGGGGGAGACTACTGCTTGTTTCTTATTCCAAGCAATTAGATTTCCCGTCAAATAAGTGCAAAATCCAGTAGTGGCCTTTTTTTATCATGCCTCCTCCATAATATGTATTTAAGCATGCCAGGAGATCGAATCTGTTGCCTTTGGTGAATAATAATCCTTACTTGGAGAGGAATTTATGTACCTTAGGACTATCATGCATGTGTTAAAATGAGCTAAAGTGGGAGAGTCCATGAACTAACTCAGCTTCTCGATGGTAATAGATATATCTAGTCTAGTAATTGTAGGATATATTAATTTGCCCTCTAGCCACCTGTATCAACTATCTTTGATAGCTCTAGTTCATAGATGCATCCTGTAGGATGCATGTGTTTATGTTATGGCTTGGAACTTAGCATCCCTGTTTCCTGAAGCAGGTCAATAGCATACTTCCATTAGGACATAACTAGTTCTCGCTTTGAACCATTATTGATATATTCAGCCAAATGGATTGAATATTCATTCGAATATTCTTACTCTATAGGTTGTCCAAATAGAATATTACTATTCGATTAATATTCGGTCCAACTCGAATACTCCAAAATACTCGGTCGACTATTGCAACAAACTGCTAATTTTTTTATTTTTAAAGGTTCTAATTTATCCTGATATCATCACGAATGTTAAAGCTCGATATACATAACTTCTTAATTGGTGCTTTTATCTTGGACTCTTATTGAATGATGACCATGTATTTATAATTATATAAGAATATATATTAGATATAAATTTTATATTTAGAAAAATTAAAAAATGAACAATGAAATAATTTCGAATATTCTCTCGAATATCAAATATTCTTTATTCGTTAACCCTTCGATTGAGTATCGAATAACAACTTCTGCAACATTTCTTTGAACTAGCTATTGTAATCATGGTTTCAGATTTCGTGAAATGTCAATGAAATTTTGCAGAAATTTTGGTTCCGATATGGGATCGAAATTTCGAGCGAAATGCCGATATGGGGGCCTTCCTTCACAGACGTTGCTCGATTTGGGTAAAATGTGACCGAAATTTATCGGTGAAAATTTGTTTTGACATGGTATCGATACAATATCCGATACATAAATTTAAAACCTTGTTTGCAATCCCCGATTCCCCATAAAGTATATCAATGGCTCCAAGTCTTTGATCACAAAACTATTTTGTTAGCTGCTCCTTCATTTCTATAATGCCATCAATGTCATATTCTGTGATGTAGATGAGCATTGCCACGATTCATTTTCCATTCTTTCTTTGGAAAAAGAATGGTCCGCTGATGATCTAATGAGGCCCCGTTTTTATAGTATTTTTGATAATTTTTGGAACTAGGCGTGCGGGCTCCGCTTGAGTATATATAGTCTTGTATAGTAGGTAAACCTTCTGACTCCCCTCTTGAGCTTCGGAGCCGGGAGGTTGTTGCTTGTATATAATCTCTTGAAGGTTGCCATATAGAAAGGTGTTGTTGACATTATGCTGATGCAAGGGCCAATCAATTTATACTACAATTACCATGAGAATTTGTACTGTGAGAGACGAGCAACCAGAGAGAATGTGTCAAAGAAATCAATATCATAGGTATGTAGGGACCCCTTTGCCACTAGTCGAACATTATAGCGAGCAATCGATTCGTTTGGTTTTTACTTCATTGTTAATACTCATCTGGATTCATTTACCTTGTTGTTTCCATGTGGATCAACAAGTTGTCAGGTATTGCGAGAGATCAGTGCATACATCACTTTTTCCATTGCTAAGCACAATATGGAATCACAAAAGACCTTGAATGAGATAAGATGCTTGGTACACTATCTGTTTTCCTTCCGTAGAGCTATCGAAAGGTCAACTGCATTATTTACCGAGGTTGCTGGGGGTAGATGTGTTCATGTTCGTGGACATACTAACACTATTAGTCTGTAAAGAGAATTCGAAGGACATACCTGAGGAGATGGTGCCAACTCAGAAGGGGTGTATCTCAGCGGAGTAGTAATCCTGTACGTATCAACATGTGGAATATGAACACGAAGAGGTGCATTGTAAGATGGTGGAGGAGACACACATGTTCTGGACCTAGAGTAGAAGGGAATGGACTCTAAGAATGTAAGTGTTGGAGTATTTGATCGTGCTCTTATTGAGTTGTAGATGGGTAAATGGATACCTCCAGGACCATTTACCCCATCCCAGTGTTTAGTCCCACATATACCAGTGGTAGGACTTGGAGGCTCTGTGGAGGCTATATAAGGAGCCCTAGACCTCCTGTATCCATTGAGAAAAAGTAATAAAGCAAACGCCCCTTTGAGGGCTTCTCCCGTGGTTTCATCCCGTTCCTTATGTAGTAGGGTTCCACGTTAAATCACACTGTTTTTATTGCTTCTTTATCTTTTTCCATGTTCGCTTCCACATGTTTATTTTCTAACATGGTATCAGAGCGGGTTAGATTCTTGATGTTTTTTATTATGCTTTATTTTTTGAGATTCGATTATCAAGTTCATGTCCTAGGGTTGAGATAAAACCCTAGAAATTATTCAGTTCGAGTTCCAATTTTGTGCATTTAGGGTTTTTCTGAAACCCTAGTTCTTGATCATGGCAGCCACTATCAACGCCAGCATGCCTTCATTCTACAGATTCAGTCCTTCACAAGCCCTCTTCAAGGATCTGCTCAACATCCTCGTGATCACGCTCCAGGAGGAGCCATCCAGCAAGGCGAAGAAGCAGGCAAAACTGACGCATTGGCACCTTTCGTGCCGCTCCGGCATCGCCATCCCCAGCTGAGGCGGCAGATCTGGTCAACCTAGGGTTTTTTTTCACACAAAAAAACCCGGTTCTGTTCGAAGACGGCGCTATTCCTGCACAGAAAAATTCTAGGGTTCTAAGAACCCTAATCCTCACGGCGCAACTGATGAAGATAATCCCCAACTCCAAGCGGGTTCCATGCCATCTCTTTCTCTCAGAGGTGCAGTCATCGCTCATAGACAGAGCATATGCAACATTTCTCCTTCGCATCTCCTCGCATGCATAAATGACACAGGCTGTGGATCATCACCGGGAAAGATCCTTGTCGCTCCTAGCATCCAATTCTAGGCCACGCATGCCACATCATCGAGAAGGATCCCGATTCAATCTTCTTCCCGAAGAACATAGTCGCCCCCTTCATCTTCGGCGGCTTCCCTCCAACGACGGTGGCGCCTCCAGGCGACGCTCCCCCATTTCCTGCCTCCCCCCATGTTGATCTCGTGTCAGCGGTAAGCCCATTCTCCAAACATCGACGAGCGGTGGTCAGAAACTCCACAACTCCCCATCGCGCAATCCGCTCACGGAGGCAGCTGGGCATCTCCAGTAGTAGCCGAGCAGAGTCTCCACGACAAGCTCCAGGCCATGAGCGAGGTCCTCCCAGGCGACGCTCAGCACCAGGCCGCACCTTCGCACTGACGATCGATTCCCGTACCGACGCTCCTGCTCCAGGCGGGCCTCCAGGCATCCCCTCCCCACGTCCTCCTCTCCTCTCCACGGTTGGCAGCGACGCCAAGGGAGGCAACCCTCCATTCTTGATCTCCGCGCGTGAAAGGACCCCATTGGGGGCGACGCAGGAAAACCAAAGCGGTTCCCACAATTGGAACCCTAAGTAGCCATGCGTCACATTTAAAAAAAATTTCTGAGGGCTATTTCGTTAAGAGCCCAAAAGTTGGGATGATTGGTTTTAAAAAATATTATTATGTGGAGAAAGGGTAGATTGGTGTCCAGCAAAAGAAAAAAGTGTTAAAAAAATGGGGGCCCGTTAAAAAAATGAGGGCCGATATATTTTGTAAAAAAAGGGTTTCGAGAAAGAGGCGCATACAATTAAAGGAAAAAACCGTACGTATTTTGCGAAAAAAAATTTCAAAAAAAAGAGATGGTGAGATCAAGCCCAATTGGGCAGAGTTTAAAACGAAAGGGAGAGAAATATTGTTGAAAGAAAAAGGTGCGTACAAATAAAAAGCCGTACGCAAAATGAAAAAATGAAAAGCCGAAAAAATTGATGAAACAACTTAAAAATTGTGACGGCTTATTAAAAACAATGGAAAAGCCGCAAGAAATTTTGAGAATGTTCTTGTTTTCCCTTTTTCTTGTCTTCTCCCAACATAATCGATGTCATGTATTCCGACTAGTATGGGAGAAAGGGGGGTGTATTGTGTAGAGCCACAGGTTTATTCTCCAGATCCAGATACAGATTTTTCAGACCGTCCAAATTCAGACTCTACCGAGATTTTATTCAGACTCAACATCAGATTCCGAGTTTTCTTCAGTTTTAGATGACGTGGTCCCCATCATCATATGTTGTTGTCAGGCCAGAGTTTTCATGTGAGCCATAGGGACTCCCGAGCAGAGGACCATTCCCTGTGCATGTGGGCAAGAGTTTTCATGTGGTATCATAGGTACTCCAGAGTAGAGTACCATTCTCTAAGCCAGATGGGAGACACCCAGTTCGCCGACGAGGAGACTCTATGCGCAGTTTCAGACTCGATGGTCAGATTCTGAGTCTTCAGTTGACTCACACTCCAGCCCGTTCATCCTCCTCACCTGCACGACATGAGAAGCAATGTCCTCGACAACAGCCAACAGTTGAGTGCGTTGAGTTGATATTGTCCGTAGTGTCCTGTAGCGTGAGTTTAGTTTCTTTCTTTTTGTTTGTCCAAGCTGAGCATTGCAAGCTCCAGCTTGAGGGGGAGTGTTGGAGTATTTGGTTGTGCGCCTATTGAGTTGTAGATGGGTAAATGGATACCTCCAGGATCCATTTACCCCATCCCAGTGTTTAGTCCCACATCTACTAGTGGTGGGACTTGGAGGCTCTGTGGAGGCTATATAAGGAGCCCCGGACCTCTTGTATCCATTGAGAAAAAGTAATAAATCAAACGCCCCTTTGAGGGCTTCTCCCGTGGTTTCATCCCACTCCTTATGGAGTAGGGTTCCACGTTAAATCCCACTGTTTTTATTGCTTCTTTATTTTTTTCCATGTTCGTTTCCGCATGTTTATTGTCTAATAGTAAGATCCACACTTATGTAGTGGTTTTTGGACCCAAGGTCATAGCATCTATAACCTTTATGATTCCTAGCATTGTAGGAACAGTTTACTGCTCTGACAGCTAATAAACCTATGATTTATCATATTATTTAATGTCTATCATCCTCTTTGCGTAAACTATTTAGTAAATTCTAACCCCAATTATCACTGATAGCAAGCTAACCTTTGTACATAACTAACCTTAATTATTAAATATAATTATCTATACTATTTGTTTTGAAATTAAATAAAAATTTTTAATACAAAAAATAGCAAAAGAAATCAAAAGAAGTGTTTTTAATTCATTAAAAATACTTACAAAAATATTACAATGTATATATGACCTATTTTGACTTTTCATTCACTATGGAACTTGTAGTTCTCATCGAAATCTACAACTTTCATGTTTTACACTTTTGATTTGAAAAATATTTATTTTACAATTTTCTTTATTTTTTTATTTTAGAATTTTCTATTGGACCACATGGCGCCCCCAAGGCCGCTTACGCGACCCGACCCTTTGTTAACACCCGCCTCCCCTCTGCATCGCACGATCCTTCTGATTGATCCAATCACACCCGCACATAATCCCCTCTCCTTTACCCATCTGATCTCTTCATCAGATCTGATCACAGTCACGCCCTCATGCTGCCCTCACAATTGTTTGATCTCATGGGATCCGGTAGCTCTGCAGTCGTCTTCCTCTCCTGTAACCGCCTTTAGCACGACATACCTCACCGCTCTATCTTCTCCCAAATATTATGAATGCCCTCCACGTCCTCCTCCATCACTAGCCTCTCCCCGGTCTAGCCCTAATCACCACCTTTCTCGCACTGACCTTAATGCCCCACATCTTAATCCCTAGGGCCAATGAGCGGTGATTACAAATTCAATCATCCTCATGTGACCGTCAATTTCTCCTTCACATCCACTTCGGCCAGCTCCATTAGCCCCAGTCCACCATTCCAAGCTTGAAGCCCTAGACATCCTCCTTTTGTGACTGCGGAGGAGTGAGTCGATGTGTGACAATGTGTCTTCTCATAGGTGAGACCCATGGCCATCGACCATACTGCAGTACCTTCGAGGTAACTGCTTGAGCTCCTTGGTGCGGTCGCCCAGGTCGAACGAAGATTGCAGCTCCTTCTGGAGCTCAGCCTAGGCCAATCTCCTCCGCCTGTGATGTTCTTCAACCTCCAAGTAAGCCTTCCATTGATTTTAGTTTGATTTCTCCCCTTTATCCCATACTGCACAACTACCTTCATCGTCACTGTAGGTCCGCGACCCACACGGACGCACATAGCACCTCCCCTCTCCGTCAGGACCTTCCTCCATCCCAAGCTTTCTTCTCCGACTGTCGCCCTCCATCTCACCTCACGTCGCGTGCATGAGCACCCATGGTTTGTTTCCCGACATTGCATGCCCTAAAAGCTAGAATTGCCGGAAGAGTCACCTCAGTTCTAGAGCCTCTACGCTGATGAGGATTGGTCGATTCGCCTTGCCATCCATCTCCAACACCTCCTTTCCCTTCTAGGATCTTCGCTAGTCTCCGGTGGTCCTTCCTCGACCTTCATAGGTCGAGAGGGAGCACAGAGGTGCTCCCAGGGGTCCGCCGGAGCCCAACCATCACCGCCGCATGAGAGGAGGATGACTGAGCATCACCCAACAATTACCATTCGAACACCCTGATCGAACAGACCATAGATCGTTCCAATCTTGGTGTAGGAGGTTTGGTGGAACCGAGCCCACTCCGAAGCACGGAGGTCAGCCTACGTGGCCTCCGCACCTGCGACCGTCGAAGCCTCGATTCAACCCTACACGTGCGTGCCTTGCACGTAGGGTGCGGGTCATTTGCTGCAACAACCTTAATCTTCTCCAGATGTACACTCAGGTCCTGGGCGCGCATGCCTCACGTGGCGCGCGCAAGCATTTTGCACGGGACCCAACGAGGTCTTGAATATTGCACATTGGTCCCCACATGCAGAATTATATATAGGGAAGCCCCTTGCAGTTTTGTTAATTGCAAATTTGCAATAATGCCCTCAGGGATCTGTTTGTGATGATTCCTTTAATTATTTTTATATTTTTATTTGCAATTATGCTCCTAGACTATTTCTTTATAACTTGAGCATATGGCCTCCTTTTACCGTGATTTCAATTTCATTTTGATGCTTGTTTGATAACCTATAGTATGCCATGATTTATTCACTGAATTGATATTTAGACCATCATGATAATTTGGAGATATATAATGTCACACTGCTCGATTAGTTAAATGCCATTAAATGAATTTGGACTTAGATTTGATGCATCAAATGCTTATGAAATTGATTCTTTATGCCTTACTCATTTACTTGATCTTTTAGGGGCATACTTGTGCATGTTTATTTGTTTGCATATCATTCATTGCTTTTTTTTTCTTAAATTGCATGAAAATCAATCAAAAATACATCTTGTCCATGCATCTCATTTGTGCACTATTTTTCATGCATTGTTTGTTCTTTGACCTAGGTAGATAGATTATTCACTTGATTTAGACATTATTATCCTATAATTAACTAAGTAGTTCGTGTCCCTATGTTTGACATTGGTATACTTACCAAGTAAAATACTCCACATTCCAAAATGTGGTTTTTGATGGATCATTTTCACCTCATGTACTACGACTAATGTTTTAAATTTCGATATCCGATATCGTATCGACACCATGTCGAAACAAAATTTCGGCTACATTTTGCCCAAATTGAGCAACATTTGTGAAGGAAGGCCTCCATATCGGCATTTCCTCAAAATTTCGGTCCCATATCGAAAATGAAATTTTGGCAAAATTTCGTCGATATTTTGCATAATATGAAACCGTGACTACTACAATTGTATATTCTTAAAGCGGTGAAAATGTGGTTCATTAAATCTTCAAAGTCTCCTCAATGGACAACGACATGGGGTCCTTCATCTTCAGTAGGGTGGAACATTGGGCTCGACTTGGCCCAACCCGGGAAAGCCTGGCCCAAGCCCATCAATTTTCCGTGGGCCTTGGGTCAGGTCGAGGCCCGCTTTTTGCAACAAACTGAGGACCCGGGCCCGGCCCCAGACCCGCGAGATCGGGCTCGGGCTTAGACCGGGCTCAGCTCGCACTTATTTTGATTCCATGAAGTTGCACTTTGATTCCAATTTATTGTTATGGATATAATTCATCCATAACATATGAATATTGGATGTATTGTTACTATATAATATTACTATTGATGAATGAGGGAAATATTGGATATATTGTGACTATAAATCCGTGTCCCCTAATTTAGCTCTATTATGATATTTTAAAATATGAGGGCCTGAGCCAGACCCATTTGTACTTCGGATTCGGACCCGGCCCGGCCCGAGCTTAATATTTTTGAAAAATGAGGACCCGGGCCCGGCCCATTTGTACATTGGGTCCGGGCTGGGTCTGGCCTTTTAAACAGTGACCTTAATCTACTTAATTTCATAGGAACTTTAGAGGAACTGGAGTTGATACTTTTCAGGTTGAATGACATGAGTCTTTGGGTCCACAAGACTATGTTCACATGTCATCTTTATTTGTATAAGTAGAATATTTCTTACATACTCGTGATTCTTTTAAACAGTGACCTAACTTGGACAAGCACCTTGCACATAGATCTTCATTGATGAGGTCGTGAGGGGTAGAATCCTATGACTAGATATGCATGCAAATGGAAACATACACAATCACTTCGAGTGACTAGTGTGCTGCAACATAGTCTAGTGGCATGGATGTCTAAAGACAGGAGTTGTAGGTTGAAATAAAGCTTTGGATGAGGGATGGTATGCTGTCACAATTTTTTATAAGACCCCAAAACATGTGTGGAAAAAAAGATTCTATATTCTTATGGTTAAAATAAGATCAATGCAGTGCAACTATTCTTTCGACCAAAAAAGAAGATAAAGTTATGTATATTGACCATAATGGTCCAGCTTCAGAGAGATTGCAAATCTTCATGGAGACTTGGCTACACTAGTCGATTTCAAAACGAGATGTGGCTATACTGACTACACTCCTCTTCTCTTTTTATTATTCCATCTTCTCCCCTTCGATTGTGGACACAACATGTACCTGAACTTAGAAGGACATACACCGCTCCTCAAGGAAAGAATAGCTAGACTAGGGAATTAGGGTTACCTTGCTAAGAGAAGGCTATTCTTTGTCACTTATGATGTGGAGAGCTCTATTTCACTTACACAACACAAGTAACATTCATAGTCATAAGAATTTGTGTATGAGGAATTGTTTTGACCTGATTATTGAGGATACCTGAATAGCGACTTGTGGGACTTAAAGGTTGTTAGGTCTTAAACCCTATTCTCGATAAGGTTCTGCTAAACTAATAATCCAAAGTTCAAGTCGAGCTTGATTTTCACTTTCACTTTCGCATTTCATATTCGTTTCTTGGGGACGAGCAAGATTTAAGTATAGGGGGTTGATGAATATGTGATTCATCACTTCAAAAGTTGAAAATAGAGCTTCGTTCCAAAGTAATTAGTTGCATTTCTCCTTTATTCTGCATTTTGTCATTCATGCACTTAGAATTAATATTGATTTTTTAGCATTCATATTTGCATGAATAAGAAGCCTAAATTCCCTTGTAAATATCTCAAGTAATTACCCATACTTTCTCCTATTTTTCACTAACTCAGAATTGTATAAAATCAACAATATAGTGTATATACTACTAACACTAACAAATGAAAAATATCAAAAAAACTATCTAGTAATTCTATCTAATAAAATCCAAACTCTAGTTCAAGACTAAAAACCTCAAAATGTGAATATCTCTCTCATACAGTCTCTGTAGACCCTTACTCACTTTTGAATTAATGTACGTTAAATTAGCTTCAAAACAAGACCAAATTCAAAAGAATTGGAGTTCAAATGTGAAACTTAGGTTTTGGGACCCTATTGTATATTGTATATATAGATTAAATTGACCAAATTATTTTTTTACAAAAATAAGTCTCTTTGATTTATTTCTTTTGCATTTATTTTCTTTGATTATTGTTTTAGAAAAATGTGTAAAAATAAAAATAAAAATTGAGACAAAAATCAAAGAAAAAAATTTTTTGTGGCAAAAAGCAAAGATTACTTTTTATTCGATTTCGTTTAATATTCCTTTTTTTATTTTTTTTTCGAATTTTTTTAGAGTGACATGTGGCAACTCTTGTAGTCGCCACGTGTCACCCCTATTTTTTATTTTACTTATTTATTTAATTTATTTATTTTTTCTTTCTTTATTTTTATTTTTATTTTTTATTATTTTAATATGTTATTATTTATTTATTTTATTATTTAATTTTATCTTTTTAAGTTATTTTTCTCCTGCAATGTGGCTGCCTCCCCCACATGCCACATGGCACGTCCTCCTTCGTCACTCACATGTTGCCTCCGCTTGTCTTGCTCGTGCAACTGCCACCCACCTCGCGTGGTTGTGCATGCACAGATTTCTCCCCATAGGACTCGTGTGCCTCCTTCATCTCTCTCTGTATCGCAGACGTGCAGTGGTTTCATAACCAACTATGTTCTCTGTCTTCCTTGCACAATTGTTGTCCCACTTCTCTCACCAACTCCCTCTCTCCTCTCCATGACTCCATATCCAACCCCCCATATAGGGTCGGGTACGGCGTTTGTTTCTTGCCATCCACCATATCTGCCAAACCTCCATATGTGATCCACGAAGACATATGCTTCATATTGCTACTTCCCTAGTTGGGAGTCGGCTTAGCTTCAGAGGTTTCCCCGCCAACCTTCGAGGCAACAACGAATGGAAGTGGCATTCACCCCTCCACCTTCTACGACGGGGAATTTCCAGGCATACCTCATTGTCCCTTCCTTCTCCTTTTCTTCCTCTACTATTATTTTTCCCCACTTATCTCCTCTCCGCTCTCTTGTTCTTGTAATCCAATCCCTACTTCCTCATCTTCTATAATCGCCACCTCTTCATCGCTCATCCTTTCCGCCATCTACTTCAACCCTATGCCCCTTCGCTCCCTCGCCTTCACCCCTTCGCTCCATTGCCTTCGCCCAGGCATCCCATGGTCGTGTGTCAGATAAAAGGAAGGAGTATGGTCGCCTCGAGCTCGCCCTGTAGACACACCCTCTGCGGAGATCAATCTCCAAAGCTGGTTGTTATCAACTGGTCCAAGCCCATCGTCGCCAACCTCACGCCATCCTGCGGCCTGCAGACGCCCTCGATATTTGCATTTACCTTCTCGATTAGCCCACCGCTCACATACTCCCCACCTCACTTGCAAGGCACATGAGGGTGGGTAAATTGAGCATGTGCCCCCATCTTTCTAAAATTCTCAAGGAGGCCCCACTGATTTGAACTCATGTAAGGATCACATGATCTGGGGGCGAATTTCTCCTCACTTTCCATAGATCCATCCAATCCTGACAGAGCCCTCACCGACCAGGACTCAAGTGCACTGTACTTAAGAAATGTAAAAATTTGTAGAACGGCCGTCAGAGTCCTCTATAATTAAAGAAGCGCATATTTTGTGCGGGTTAGCCCAATGCTCCACCCTAATCTTCGATAGTGACAATCTAAGCAATAGGAGCATGATAGTCTTGTTTGCTGTAGCATTAAATATGTAGGAAATGGCTAGCCTTGAAGCGATCAAGGCGAGGCTTTTTAGCCTCGATGCAGATGCCTCATCTGGTTTTGACGAGTCATGGACCTTGGAAGGTTGAGGTGATGAGGCGAGGCGAGGTGTAAATCTCAGGCGTATTATTTTTTTTTGACACTTTTTAGTCCTCTTATACTTAAAATATTGCAATTTCTTTCTTTTTTTTGTTTAAAAGAAGATTACATGATTTATAATTGTGTGGATATTTTTGAATCAATATTTACAATTGGGGATATTGTTGATTTAATGAAGATGTTGCTTGATGTGTCAGATGGAATAGAATATTTGATATGTTTTCATTTCTGAATGTTTAACAAATGTGTAATACTAAATGCATTATTTCAATATTTTAGCACAATTTAGTTGGACGATGGTGAAAAAGTATTTACTTTGATGGTATTTTGATGAGGACTAGATGAGATTAGGAATCATTTAATTACTTCAAAAGTATGGAGATTTTTGTATGATATAATTTCTTAAATATTATACAATATTTTTAGCTTAATTACTTATTTTTCAAAGAAATACGAGGCTTACGCCTCGACCGCCTCGAGGCTACACCCCAACTCGATTCTAAGGAAATCGCCTCGTTTCACGAATTGTTTTTTTTTCAAACTTTGAGCATTCAATTTCAGCGTGCCATGACTTGTGATAGAATGCTCACTAGATGGTGCAGCAACCTTGTCCTGTAATGGGGTGGTCCGGACCACACAATTCCTGCATGATCCACGACTTCCTCACCTTGATAGGATAGTGAGGGAAATAATATATCCTTGAACCTCGATAATAGAGCATGTGGTAGAGACATTCATGAGGCTTAGGGTACTGTAGGCCTCCTCAATAATGGGATAGTTGGTGGGAATAATCTTCTGGTTATACGCTACAAGATAACCTGAATCAAGCCTTATCGGAAAAACCATAACAATCATGTTCTGTTGGCGTTGCTTTTATGCGGGGTAGATTCATCCTGGAGCGCAAGCATTGTACCGTTCAAACAAAGATTTCAAGAGAGGAATTACTCAGCTAGGGGACTTCCTGCTTGCTTCATATTCATCATGTTAAAGTAAGTTTGGAACATCTTCCTAGAGTTTTTCTCTTGATCATATGTGATTTCACAGAATCACAGAGGACGACATGCCATCAACGATGGTATAATAGACCAGGTCATCTGGTTTGCTGTTGATGATGCTAAGCATGCTCCATGAACTAATCATCCCGTCATCTTTGACCCATGTGACATATTTACCTGTCTTGTTAGCAAGCTATGACTTAAACAAAATATTCTCCTTGTCGTATCTTCATACGACCATGATGAACGTGTAGTATCACTTGGGATAGTTGGTCTTGTCCAACTTTGGGATCAAGTCGAATGAGAGTAGGCGAGCTTTCCCTTTCTCATATCCATGATATGTCATCTCCGATTCTGACATATTTGGTTATGGTGCCGTGCTTACTTGTAAAGAAATACAAAGATGTGCGATAATTGTGTAGATCATACCAGGATGGATATGAAAGGTTGTTGAATGGTAGGTGACCAAAACCCGTGGGGGTTCGGATACGAAGCTCACATTGATTTACTCGCAAGAGCGATGCCGTCGAAGACTTTGGGGGCTATAGAATTGAAGAGAGGTTGGATAATGGTGGTGAGATAAATGTTTGGTGGAGCGTGTGGTGGCGGTAGAACAAATGTGCTGCGCAAAATGGGAGGGGGGCGACATGGGCGGTGTTGGTGTAAGGAGGGTGGGGATGAAGATGGAGGCAGTGGTGGGCGATGGTAATGATTTATGGGGATGATGGTGGAGGCAGTGGTGGGCGATGGCAATGATTTATGGGGATGATGATGGTGGGGGTGACACCAGGGGATGACTTCACACCGAAGGCAGAGGGTGGGTTTGCAGAGAGTGGGGTGTGGCTGTTTGTGGGGGGTTGGTTCGATGGGGGGTGGGTTTAGGGAGCTTCGTGGGGCTAGGAGCTTCGCTTGGTAGTGGCGTGAGAGATGGGACAGTTGGAGGGGCTACTTCGACCTCACGAATATGAAGAATATATTTGATAACCTATGGATCGTTGGAAGTAGGGAAGTGAGTATATTCAAATATTTGGTAACTGCTAAAATTATACTGAAGGACATCGAGATATCGAGAAAAAAGGGGTACACATGGAATGGATTTCAGCTTAATCCACATCCAATTAAACCTTAGCAGTTAGGGTTTTCTTAAATCCAATCCAATTTATTGAACATTAAAATCCAATCAAATGTGATCCGCCTGATTATGGATAGGGTTAGATTTTTGAAACCTAAATATTCTCCCCATTTTATTATATGAGGTCCCTCGTTGATGATAGAGAGAAACAGACAAATGGCTATCTGTAGGGGGATCTCCCCTCAAGGGAGATATCTTGACTAGAAAGTAAATGAGCTGGCGTAGATTATGGTGAGCTGCCTAAATGGAGTGCATGAGTTGCTGAAGCCAGCAATTAATTGGTAGCTTTCCCTTAAGATAGGCAACCGTAGATAGAGGGATGATCATATGGGGCAACCATAATATAACATGGGTGAGTAGGTTTCTGGTTAGAGGTGGGGAAGAGCCGACCAAGCATTGTGGACGTGGACTAGATACTGTCAGCTGATAAGTCTGCACCACTCTTGGTATTTGGATTGATCATTGATCTAAATAAACGAGTATTTATCACAACGGATGTTGTGATCTTTATATTTTAATTCTAGGTTCATCTTTTTTTATTACTAATGTGTTGGATATTAAATTATAGTTGAAATGACACTGGACTAAGGAGTCGTGGGAGGAAGCTGTAAAGAAGAATACGGGAGTTATATTTTAATAATTTACCATATTCTTGATTTTTTTTCAAAACTAATCAATGGTGTTTCATATGATAAATTCAATGACACACCGTGTTTAAGATAAAATCATGTACATATCCCAATGGATTAAGGATTGGATATTTTAGATTTTGGCACTGGTCCAATGCACTCCATAATTTAATGGATTTGAAAAATCTCATACGATCCAATACATTAGAATGGAAATAATTCTGATTTGAATTGGATTATGGATTTTATCCATACCATCATGTACATATCCCAATGGATTAAGGATTGGATATTTTAGATTTTGGCACTGGTTCAATCCACTCCATAATTTAATGGATTTAAAAAATCTCAGTACGATCCAATACATTATAATGGAAATAATTCTGGTTTGATTTGGATTATGGATTTTATCCATACCATGTGCACTCCCATTGGGATAGTGTCCTCCCCAAGATATATCTAAGAAAACTGAAACGTTACATCTGCCAGGTCTTGAGGAGAGATCTAGCTAAGTGACTTACACTCAACATGAATTGCTCAACCTTAACAATAACCCCATTTCGTGCCAACCAGATAGCCCACAGGGTTGCGATCGGCCTACATACTACAACACCACTCCGGTTAGGGTCCTCTCCTATCGTTGGATCCACAAAAGGAGTTTAATCTTCACGGGTACACAAAGCCCTAGATAATTGCAATCTCTCTCCTTTATACTTGGTTGAATGTTCCATGATACTGAGAGTGCATAATAGGCCTTTGTGATGGAAAAGAAACCATCTTGCCATATCCAATGCTTTCGGCCTGTAGATGAGCCTGTAAAGGCATAAATAAAGTATGTTAGCCAAGCAAAGTCCCCCACTCTATGCTTAGAGAAACCCGGGCAGAAAATTGGTAGCTACTGGTTGTCTACCAACGCCTCTCGAACATAGACTTCGCTATTACCCACGAGAACAAATGAACGGGTAGGATTCTCTCTTGTCCCGTTGTCAAGCCAGACTTGAAAGATGCTCCATCTTCCACCACCTGACGAACATATAAGTGCAAATTAGGAACTCATGTACATAAACCCTTTTAGAATGCATTGGGCACACGATGGGAGTGTAGATGTATGTATAAGGTTTGAAAGAACGAAAAGTGGAATGAGCCGGTTTCCTGCAATCGAGGTGAGACATAGCCTCGAGGCGGTCGAGACGTAAGTCTCATTTTCTTTAGTTTTTTTACAATTCAAACAAAAATTTAATATAATATTAAGAAATTATATTATAACACAATTCCTATACATTAAAGTAATTAAATGTCTTCCAGTATAATTCTCTAATGTCAAAGATGAATAATTGGTTGGATATAATTGCTTGGTGATCTAATTAATATGATATAATCTCTTATGTGAAAAATGTCCAATGCGTTTCTCAAATTCTTATAAAATGTGTACGGCCAATGTTGTGGTTGAGTGGAATATTTAAAGTTTAGTTTCAATGGTTATCTCTTCTAATATTTTATTGTATATCATATTTGCTACCTACAAGAAGCTAATGATTTGATATTTAAAATACTTTTTTACGAGGGATCGTCATTTGTTAGTTTGTTAGTCTGATTAGGAATTTGTGCAAAGTTTTTTTGCATTAGGAGCCACAATTATAGCTTTCTTTTTGGTGAAAAACACTAAAAGGGAAAAAGTAAATAGTAAGATGGCTCAAGCTTTTAAGGTAAAAGAATAAAAAGATGAAACATTTTGAAGATGAGGCACACCCATCACCTTTGCCTCATCGTTTCAAGACTAAGGAGGTCCTCTAAGGTGTACGCCCTTGCCAACATTACCTGAGGCATCCGCATCAAGGATAAAGGCACACCTTGCCTTGAGGCATACGCCTCGACCTTATCTTCTTTTAACTTTTCAGTCTTTGAAGCTTGATTTAAACTTCATTTTTTGGGCCTATTTTGCTCCACGAGTAACTTCCTATGGGGGTATCGGAGAGAATTACCTATAAGATATGGACAATGGGATCGTAGATGCCCAAACTGATGATACACATGGTAGGAAGAAAAATTGGCGATTACGTATCAACAATAGGAGATTACAATTAATAGTAGGCACAACTATGTTGGTCTTGGGCACAACTATGCCACCATATGCCATCCTTGTTGTTGGTCTTGGGAATCTCGAAAAGAATTTTCATTGTTTGCAATTCTTTGTAACATGTACGAAGTGTGTATTGAAGAATGTCTTATGTGTTAGTCCCACGTCGTGGAATGGTAGGGCTTTGGTGTCTTGGTGGGGCTATATAAAATGCCCCACATCTGTTGTAACAAATTGAGAAAATGAATAAGAAAATGAATAGAATATCAGCTAGCGTTCCCATGGTTTCATCTCGCTCTTTAGGGAGTATGGTTCGACGTAAAATCAAAGTCTTCTTTGTATTTTTGAGATTGCTTTAAGTCATTTCCGCATTTCATATTTCAACATTGTATTAGAGCAAAAATATGTCTATTGCTGTTGGTGGTTGCACAAGGGTTGGTTGTCAGAGATCAGTATGATGCGAAGGTGCTGGTTCAATCTCCCTGCTGCTACAAAGTGTAGAGGCATTGGATCTTTTTCTCTTCAAACAAGGGTTCCGCCTCAGAACCTGTCTTCTAAAACAAGGGTGCCTGGAAGTGACATTTTTAAAGATCTACACTCCTCATATATATAATAATCTTTAGCTTTCTTATATACTCACAAAGGCACTACATAAGCGACGACTTTCTTGGCTTATCTCCAAGTTGGCCATGATCGATAGATATACTACAACTTGATGGGGGAGTTTTAGAGTTATTATATTTTTATGCATTATTTATTTCATTGAGTGGTCTAGTAGTATTACAATATGTCTACCACACAAAAGACTAGGGTTCAAATCCCACTCTTGCAGGGGTTGCGTTAGGTAGTCGACAGCCAACGTAAAAGATAATCGAATCTTTCGACATGGATTTGAGCAAGAATCCATGTAGCCGACCCTATTTACAATGGGGGAAGAAGGCTTAGTATATTTTTATTTATTTCGTTGAGTCCTGTAAACCCTCAAGGGTGTCTATGTAATTCTCTTTTATTTCTCTCTAGGGTTTCACGCTATATAAGAAACCCTAGACCTATGGAATAGACACATCATTCACTCTCAAAATTTTTTATTGGGTAGAGTTTTTCATGCTCTACCATAGTTGGGTAGATGTTTATGTGAAAAGAGTTCGGGCAACATAATGGATAGAGCTTTGGTAAAGGGATGTCCAAGACATATATGCCATAGAAGCAGATCAAAGGAGATGGACACGTCAACAAAAGTAGAATTGGTAGGTATATCAAGGTAGTAGAGTCCATTCATCTTAAAAAAATGAGGAACCCAAAATGATGCTGAGAGGTGTCATTGGAGGGTGACCATTTAACTGAGTGGTCATTTTTCTTCTTCCATAAATCTAGGTTTCCACGTTGGAACCCACAAATATGCATCTTTCCATAACAATAGATCCATCGCGAACATCGAGAACACATAAGAAAAAACAGTAGAGTACGTAAATTGAATAGTTCGAATCAAAACAAAATCGAGCTTCAAGTTGAATCTAGAATCGACTTGCTTTTATAACATGCTGATGGTGAAAAAATGATTTAAAAAAGGAAGGAGAGATGTTGAGGTAAAAAATGAATGACATGATATCAGAAAAATGAAGAAAAAACAAAAAATGGTAAAAAAGAAAGAGATGACAAAAATGAGAAAAGGAAAATAGAAAAGAAGAGAAGTATCTTGTTGATTCCTTATTCATTTGTTCTCCCAACTTGATCGAGTGTCCTTTTGTTTTCGTCAAAGTATAGAAGAAAGGGGGAGTATTGGGTAGAGATTTTCATACTCTACCATTGTTGGGTAGAGGTTTCATGCCCTATTGTTGTTGATGCACTCTATGTTTGAGAGACCAATTTTGTTAGAGTTCTCTCGGTGGGAGACTCATTTCAGTACGAGCTGGTGCGCACTCTAGCCCTGCAGTTCCTCCTCATCTGCATGACAAGCACTGTCCTCAACAACCACTAGTGTATGTGTTGAGTCAACATTGTCTGTAGTGTCATGTATTCAATGTGAGGGAGTGTCTTCTTTATGTTTGTCCAAGCTCACATTGCATGCTTACCCTTGAGGGGGATTGCTAAAGAATGTACTATGTGGCTCAAGTTTAGTCCTGCATCGTGGAGTGGTGGGACTTTAGTGTCTTCAAGGTTGCAAAAAGCGGTATGCAGTATTCAGTCTGTAGGGTCACTGATTACTGATTAAACACATGTGGGACTTTAAACGGAAATTAAACGGGTAATACGATTTTGCATTTTTAATTAATAAAAAATATTACATATATATAATTAATAAAAAAGTATAAATAAATTATAAAAATATAATTACATATTCACAACATAGACCAAATACTGTCAACTTCACGGATTTTTTCATCCAAATGTCAAAATAAATAGCATAAACAACTAGAATCCATAGCCAAATGTGAAAATAGACAGCATAGCAAGTAAAATCTGTAGCCAAATTTGAAAATAGACAACATAAACAAGTAGAATCCATAGCCAAATATTAAAATAGACAACATAATTAATTACAAACTACAATTCATAGCATAAAACAGAAAAGTCGTGGATAATACAAAAAGGCATGGCATTCATTCATCCAAAACTATAATGAAACCATTGTCACTCTTCATCTGACTTGTCATCAAGCAACATTGGCTCTTCATCTCCATCCTCATCCTCAAATATTCCCTCATTACCAGCTTCCTCATGCAAAGTTTGCTCTGATGAACTTGAAGCTCTCAAATGTACACATTCACTTCTCCTTTGCTCAAGTATGTTTTCTGCTCCTCATGCCTCGGCAACTGAACCCCATGTAAATCGTGTGCTAGGAAATACTTCATCTTCTTCACAAGGTACATTTGAAATCCATGCCCTTGCAACTTGGTGATCCTTTGAAGAAAGTGGATCCCTCCTCTTACTTTCACCGCGATCCTTATTCAATGAATTGAATCTAACAAATACTAAATCATTCACCCTCTTGGGATTCAATTTAGCTCTATTCTGCGCATGAACCTAAAATACACACATGTATATATGTTATACACATGGATGGTCGTATCGTGATATATCAGCGATATATCAATATCGACAGGTGACCGATATATAGCCTATATGGCCGATATTGGACCTTTAAAGGCCATTTTCTTCACAATATCGGTTCAATATCGACGATATGGCGTCGATATATCAACGATATATCGTATCGACACGATACCGATACCGAAGCCAATATGGCCTTCCTTGGTTATACACCAAAAATTCAATGTATAATGGATGTTAATGTAAAAATATAAAATTCATTACCACTCCAAAAGCACTCTTGTTTCTCTCATATCCAGCTGATGATGAGGTCAAAATCAGAATTCTCATTGCCATTGCTTGCAAACTAGGGGTTTCACCTCCATGTAACGACCACCAATGAGCTGTTTTATGTTCAACATCATGGCCTCAAATTTCGCTGAAATTCGACCGAATTTTGGTTTCGGTGGGTAACCGAAATGCCCTATGTCGACCGAAATTATGAGGCCTTAGTTAAAAAAACGATCGAAATGACCGATTTTTCAGTCGAATTTCGACCGAAATTGGGTCGAAATTTCGTTTCGGTCAGTCACCGAAACGAAACTGAAATCCGACATTTAAGGCCTTGTTAAACATTAATTAGATGTCATCAATACGGACTATAAAATCATATTGAAAAACTTGACAGGGATTCACTTGGATCAAAGTGGTCATCATTTATTGATCTTTGCTTAATTGCTAATGGCTTCCCAAATGATCCTTGACCATGTTGTAAATCACCAACTCCTTTCTTGTAATGATGTCTTGTTGTTCTAAATCTGGATGTAACTTTTCAATGTAGTCAAGAAGACTTTTTTTTCACAACATCATTCTCAACATGATCTTTGTAATAGAAGTAGGGGTTCAAATAATACGCTGTAAAATGGAGAGAAGAATCAAGCCCTCCTTTAGTCTTCAAATTGATGGTATCAATGAAATGAATATAGGATAACTCATTTTCATTAAAGGAATCAATTATTTCCTTTTTTACATCCACTAATCCTCCATACACAAATCCCATAGATGGTCTCACATCGTAATTAACAACGCGTAGAAGATGAACCAATGGAGAAAAAACCCTCAATGCTAGATTAACTTGATTCCAAAATGTTGGACTCAAGACAATGGCTGATGCCGCCTCTCCTTTCCTAGTCTTCGAACATCTACAATCTCTCTACTCATCTGAAGAGAACATGAGCCTCAACTTTTCTTTCTTCTCGAGAACACTCTGTAATGTAAGAAATGCGGTAACAAATCTAGTTTGCCCAAGTCTGACGATGTCTTTTTTGTGTGTAAATTTACGCATCATTCTTAAAGTCTTCGTGTGGGTATAAATGAAGACCATAATCATCCTTGCCTTAGAGATTGCATTTTTCACCTTTGATTCTTTCCCCATCTCCTCCACCAAATCAAGACAATAGGCAACACATGAGCTCCAAAAGAAAATTGGATACTTTGCCTCCATCATCCTCCCTTCAACCATATTTGCAGATGCATTTTCTGTAACAACTTGGACAACATTTTCGATTCCAACCTCTTGAATGCATTCATCTACCAAGTTGAAAATGTATCATGGTATGTGGCTCATTAGAAGAGTCTACACATCTCAAAAAACTTGTACCTAGTGAACAATTCACAGACAAGTTCATAATACTTCTTCCACGGATATCAGTCCATGAACCCGTCATGATAGAACTTCCCATACTTATCCGCATATCTCTATGTGGTGGTAAGGCATCATTGACATCCTTAACCGCCTTATTCAGTTGTGGAACGGACATCTCATAACAAGCTGAAGGTTTGAGTCCTGGACCATATTGCCAAATTGCTTCAAATGCTTTATGGCAATCTTTCATTTGAAATACACTGAATGGAATGTTTGTTTTGTAAGCCCAACGGCATATATATGTGATGTCCTTTTCCCTTTGGTCCTTAGAAAATGCATCCTTGATTGTTGTCTGTCGTTGAGCAACTGTCTCATTTATTGACTCTAGCGCGCATGTTGCTTTTGCTGAGCCCATTGTTGGTACATCACCTCCCGTGATATCGACATCATTCCTCAGATCATCGATTTCCTTCATCTTTTTAGCTTTTCTCTTTAATATTCCACCCAAATATTCCTTCATTTTTTTCTTGATCTTTCCATCAACCTTGGGACAAGAAGAGACTTGTCCACGAATATGAGCCAGATGTTGCTAGAGTCTATAAATTCCACCTTTTATGGTCTTGTTGCGAAGTTTACAAACAATTGTATTCTGATCATTCTTTATAAGCATATAACCAAACTTCCTTCCTGTATCTGTAGATCCTTGTGGAATAAAACACATGGCATCTGTCCTCGTTCCACTACTTTTCACAGGATCAGAAGATTTGAGTGTCCACCTCAATTACATATCAGCATGAATAACATTATAAGAATGAAGACATCACTTAATGACAAATCTCAATGCATTTGAAGAAATCACAAATAACATGCTGTCATATCCAAGGCAATTGATCTTAAGATAATATGCAAGCTGACGTAGATATGATTATCTCTCTTGTTTGGGTGATAGTTTTTTTATAGTTATAATTCGGTGAGTGCCGACATATAACAAAGATATATCCAAAAAATATAATAGTCATTTAATATCGAAGAATTTATTTAAATATACAACCTTTTAAAAAAATATATACGGAATTGTAATCCTCAAGGAGGCCTCCATCACCCCCTAAGAGACCTAAGAAATCTCAACATTTGACAAAACGACATATATATTTTGTTCAAGGAGGGCTTTCAAATGTTGAGATTTCTTAGGTCTCGACTAAGATATATTTTGTTCGTGTCAAGATAATCAAGATAATACTGCGATTTCAACATTTGAAAACGACTAACCTCAGGGCTACGACAACAACAGGTGCGCGCGGGCCTACAACAACAACAGGCGGCGGGGCTTTAGCTGCGGCAGGGTTACGGAGCCGGGGGCTGTGCGCGGCACGCACGCGCGACTACAATAGCATCAGGCAGTGGGGCTTCAGCTGTTGCAGGTCTATAGGGGTGGGGACTGTGCGAGAGGGCTACATACACCGTCGAGAGGGCTGGTGCGAGAGGGGGGAGGGGGCGAGGATTAGGGTAGCGTTGGGGGTTGGGTATCGGGAGTGGGGTTCGAATGGAGTGGTGTTTCAAGGTTTAGGGTCTCAGTTTTTTTTGTTTTTTCGTAAGTGATTTAAACGGCCTTGTAAATGGCCTTTTAAACGGTTGTTTAATGCCGCTTAAACGGCTCACCCGCATATGAGTCGACTTTGCTTAGTCGGTGCAGTTGGAGGCCACATGCGTTTAAGCGATCGTTTAAACTGTCGTTTTGGCCGTTTTTTGCGTCCATGAGTGTCTTGGTAGGGTTATATAAATTGCCCTACACCCGTTGTAATGGTTGAGAAAATGAATAGAATATCAGCCTTTTGAGGTGATTCTTCTGTGGTTTCATCCCGCTCCTTACGGAGTAAGGTTCCACGTAAAATTAAAATCTTCTTTATATTTTTATTCCTACTTTGATATTTCCACATTTCGTATTTCAACATTGAGAAAATAAGATCTATACTATATTGAATGATCACATGAGACACCACTCTTTATAGTGATCCGAACATCTTATCATCCATCTCTAGCTTGGAGTGTGTGGACATAAGAAAGATGTCTAATTTTGTATATTTAGGTGTGACATTACGTGGGATATTCTTGAATCTATTAGCTGATATGCAACGATATAAATAGTTTGAACATGATGCTAGTACATGGTAGCTATGAATGCCACTAAGCTTTATGACAGTAAGACAAAGGAGACATGGATAGACATAAATGAGAACTTTGAACCTGGCTAACTTTGATATATCTCCTTGCTTTGTATTTGGCTCGTGCAATGGATTGATCCTTGCTCATGCCTTGAAGAGCTTGTTGCACGTGGGTCTGTGGATGTTGCGGCATGTATTGGAAGACGTGCGGATTTTCATAGATATTATCTGGCACAGGAGGGGATATTGCTAATCAATGTTCACTAAATTGGCCGCACGGGCCGCATATGCGGCCACATATGCCCGTGCATCATGCAGACCGCACCGATTACTTGAATCAGTGCATTATGCACCCTCCCCGCATATGCGGCCCGCATATGCCCGTATATGCCTCGCATACTGCACCAGCAACTCCAACTTTTCAATTTTCTCATTCATGTCCTTAATTCTGTAACTCTGTCTCTTCATTCAATTGTTAGAATATGACATGCATTTCTATACAATTGCAATGCATTATACCATTATGTATATGCAATGTTTTATGTTTTTCTCATGTATTATTTTCACGAGTATATGCAATGTATCGTTGAATTTTTTTTTATATATGCCGATTAAGGTATTGCTCATTTAGTGCATGTATGTGTATTGAAGTTTTGTTATTATGAATCATATAATGTAAAGTTTTTATGGTAAATGTTTTTTTGTGATTAAATATGAGGCAATTAAAAGTATATTTGCTCACCCATCTAACATGAACCGTTTTTCTTAGATCTTCTTTAACTCAACTTAGATACATAACTTCAGTGGTAATGTTATTCATAGATATATTTTTATTTTTAAATTAAAAATTAGAAAACCGCTTAGAACCGCATATACCCCGCATATGCCCCCGCATACCGCTTAATCAATATTCGGTGACCAGTCCGAATGCATAGACATACCGCTTTCCTGAACCTTGTTGCTAATCTGCTACCATTATTGAAGGTCCTTTTTGGGTCATAAATTTCTTAGAGCATCAAAATAGTTTTTCCACGTATTTTCGTTGATGGTGGTAATTTTCTACCAATGGACCCTAGACTATCCATGGGGAGGTTGTTATTTCTTATTGTGGGTGATACATGCTATGTTGAGAATCAAGGGTCCACTGCCATTCTTTGAGAAGAAGGGGGAGATGCAGCTTTGACGCATCCTCCGATATTACGGCACATCCTCCTCCCATGGAATTCTTCAACATGTGGTGGCAGTACACTTATCTCCAACACCTCTTGGCGGCACCAACCCCTATCGCACCTTCGCTACCACCATACGCGATGGAAGCAGGGAGCCTCCATCAACAGTTGGCGGAGATCAAATGTAGGTAGCCCCAACGCCTATCGCATCTTCCAGGAGGAGCTCAGTAGCAGGCATCGACAAAAGAGGGATTAGGGCTAGGGGTGTTCATGGGGCACGTGCCCAACCCATTTGATTATGACCCGCCTTGATCCGTTGTTATTGGGTCATGGGTCGGCCCATCTCATTCCAACGGGTACCCAATCACAAGGGGTACCCAGTTAATAACAACAGGTAATGGGTACCCGCGGGTACACACGGAAGTATTGTCATTATTAAGAGGAAATTACTTATTTATTGAATAGAAACCAATCAAGGAACAAAATTGAACATCCCATGCACATCCACGACTACGATTTTTGCGTTCTTGCAGTTGAGACTGTCAACCGTGGCCTCAAATTTCAACGGAATTCGATTTAATTTCTGTCAAATATCGATATCCAGTCGAAATCGAAATTCGACCAAAATGGCCGAAATAACCGAAATATGGGAGCCTTAGTACAAAAAATGATTGAAATGACTGAAATTTAGGGCCTTGCCGTCAACTATGATCCTGTAGTGGACGTAAACATGCTCAACCTAAAGTTTTGTCAAGGAGGAACACAATGACGGTGCCGGGGGCAATCAAATTTGTAGGGGAGCTGCAGAGCTAGAGTCGGCACCTGCGAATCTTCCCAAATGCTCATGATTTCAGGATAATATTACTTTCGTCGCCTATTTTTGACTTGTATATCATTCTATATATGATGCCATATCCATGTATATCTTGGTTATTCGTTGGGTTTGCAGTAGGGATGAAAAAGGATAGAGATATCTCCAAATATCTGTTTATCGTATTCGAAAGATTATTGAACACGGATATTTGTATTCGAATATTAATGGAATACATATCAAATATGGGTATGTGTTGTAAAAATTTTCCACCTACGAATACATATATGATCGTGAGTTAAATATCCGAATTCAGATTCGGATATCTGAATACCTTTATATTTTTTAATGTATTAATTAATAATATACGAATCAAATATAGATATGTATTAAGTTTCTGCCTACGGATATAGATATGCATATGAGTTAAATATCTGGATTCAGATTATGATAAAGCTAAAATTACAAAAGCTATGATGCAACTCTCATGTAGTATATATTCTATTGTCATATTTTTTAGATCACTTTGAACTTAACAACATTATACTGTTGATCAAAGAGTTGAATTGATCACGTTAAGTTTAATTTGATCTAAAAAATTCAGTTCGTATTCATTGTAATCATATTTAAGTTGACTTTCAACGTATTTAAGTTGACTTGAATTAATCACGTTCAATTGAAATTGAGTTGAATTCAATTGTACAATTCAATTCATATTCGTATCTGCTCGTTATTTGATCCATATTCGGATCTAATGTTTATTGGATCTGTATTCAAAATTGTTCTTTATTCAGTCCATATATCGCTATTTATTCCATTTTTATTAGGATTCACTTTTTATTCGATCCATATTTAGATTCGTTGAATATTTAATTCGAATTCATATCCGACTCTTTTAGGATATGGTTTCTTCCATTCATATCTGATTAATATCCATATCCATATTCATATCCGACATAGATGATGTGAACATAGATATGGAAATAGCCATATTTGATCCAATCCGATTCGATCCATTTTCAACCCTAGTTCGCAACATATGAACAATACTCGTAGAGGAAATATCATCAACATTTTTCCGAATCTGACGCCAAATTAACAATGCGCATAAAAAAGGCATAGGGCAAAATTTGCCATTTTGATGGCATTTCGCTATATCGATGAAATCGATATTTTTGTGATTCTGAATTCGGCAAAAGTTCAAGTTATGATTTTGTTTAGGCGATTGTTCTACACCATTTAATACACATACATACATACAGATATTTTGCCTGCGAGTCATCAAATGCATGCAAATTTAATCAGTCTATATCATATTAATTTATATTATTTTTGGTATCGTGGTTTTTATCCATTTCATATCCGTATTTTTAAAATGATTTAGTAATACATAATTTTTAAATTTACCAATATTTGTATCTACATATGTGTTTATATTTTAAAAGAAATAAGAACCATGTTTATATTTTGGTATTTGTGTCTAATAATTATATCGATTTAAATAAATTGGGTAGTAAAAGCTTCTATCTGTGTACTTGCGGGTACCCATTGGTTCAAAAAGGTATTTTAAATGGGGCACGTGTCATGGCTTAACGGATACCCGGTCCATCATTTTCAAATGTGTACCTGTGAGTTTAGGGTTAAATTTGGCGGGTCAAGTGGGGTACCCGCTGACCCAGAAATATTTGAACACCCCTAACTAGGGCCCTGCATCTTGGCGATACCTCCAACAACTCTTGGTGACATACATCTCCAGGTGGTGCCACCTCTCCTTGCAACAATGCCCTTCTGTAACACCTCTAGACTCTAAGAGATCCTTCAAGCAACACACACACGAACTATAACATCCAAAGGCGATGATCAAGAGATCCATTGGGAGGAGGGCGATGCAGATCCCGTGCGGGGTTCCCAATCCTAGTTGATGTGAGCATAAAAAGAGGGGGTTACCATGTCTTTTTTAAAAAAAGGTGACATTGGCCCAAATAGGCTTTGACTGAAAATCTTGAGCCTAATTGGACTCCAAAAAATGGGTCTCAAAGAAAAAAGAAGAGGATTGGAAAGATATTTGGGTTCGATTTGGCTCCATTAAAAAATAAAAGAAAAAGGCAGAAAAAGGACTACAAAAAGGGAAACAACTACAAAAAAAGATTATATGTGAAAAAAAGAGAAGAAAAAAAAAGAAAAATGCATTTTTTGTATTTCCCAACTTGATGATCCACGATCTTTATTCCATCAAGCATAGGAGAAAGGGGTAGTCAGAGATGAAACATATGCTTTATGGCTTCTACTGCTTGTCCATAACTAACAGGCCGACACTCTAGACCTCTACTGCTATTAGCTATCTACACCGAGTATAGACTACTTCATTGGTATCTCAGTCCTTGATTACTACTCCACACTAGACTTTCTTCGTCTACTACGACTCTTCTCCAAGCATGACCTGGTATCGCAACGACTGTTACATGCACGACGAAGGTACTTCCCGGTGACCCGAGTGTTGCAGACTCATCATCGAGCGAGGTCTTCTACCGGCATCGAGCATATATTTTTCTCAGATGTATCGAGTGAAGATGAGTTGTTTACATTTTCTTTTTGTTGCAAGCTGCAGCTTTCTCATCTCTAGCTTGAGGGGGATTGTTGAAGTATGTAATAGATGGTTGTTGGATTTCTCCAAGATCCTATTACCCCTCTCATGTTTAGTCCCATATGGATGAGCAACGTGACTCTGGTTTGTTTGTGGGTTTAGGATTTAGTATTAGGGTTTAGGATTAGGAACTCCACACCCCATGTAATCATTAATAGATCGCAGTATACGATTTGACCCTTTTAGGCCTTCTCCTGTGGTTTCGTCCTGCTCCCTCACGGAGCATGGTTCCACGTAAAATTCTCTGAGTGTTCTATGTTTTTATATTTCTTGTTTATCGATTTGCTTCTGCATTTCTATATTCCAAAAGGATCGTTCGGTGGGAGGGAATGATTTTAGGTGTACTTCCCAGTGACCTGAGCATTGCAGACTCATCATCGAGCGGGGTCTTCATGATTGCAGCGGGTATATATCTTCTTAGATGTATCGAGTGAAGATGAGTTGTGCACACTTTCCTTTTGTTTCAAGCTGCAGCTTTCTCAGTTCTAGCTTGAGGGGGATTGTTGAAGTATGTAATAGATGGTGGTTGGATCTCTCCAAGATCCTATTACCCCTCTCATGTTTAGTCCCATATGGATGTGCGATGGGACTTTGGTTTGTCTGTGGGGCTATAAGGAGTTCCACACCTTCTGTACTCATTAAGAGATTGCAATAGACGATTTGGCCCCTTTAGGCCTTCTCCCGTGGTTTCATCCTGCTCCTTCATGGGGTAGGGGCCACATAAAATTCTCGAGTGTTTCTATGTTTTTATGTTTCTTGTTTATCAATTTGTTTTCGCATTTCTATATTTCGAAAGGATCGTTCGGTGGGGGGATGATTTTAGGTGACTATGCGATGAACTTGTGATTCATCGAGGATATACTAAAATTTGGCCTAAATTCATGAACAAATACATGCAAAAATCACATAAAGCAATAAGATTTACAAAAAAACTTATCAAATAAAAGTAGACTAAATATATCACATTAATATACAAATCAGTCAATCAAAGAAAATTTTGGAAAAGAACCAAAAAACCGCATGTTTACATGTATTCTAGATTTATACATTGATTTAATATGTAGCGAGTATTCTTGATTTTCTACCGAGCTTATACTAACCCTAATTTACGTGATTCCAATTGAATTAGTTCAGCAAAAATGGTAACAATTTTTTCATATTAATTAAAAATTACACATTAAGTGCACCTATCCCAATGAACATGCCTTTTCTAGAGTTCTTAGATGCTGAAATTGAAAGTTTGAATATCTTGGGCAGACAAACTCCTTTTGAATCTGACTCACTTTTAAACATCTAATGTATACTTTTTAGTCAGTATGGTAGTTGGGTGAATATTGGTCATATGTGGACAGGCGATTTTTGGACCGAATTGTACTTGGTATTGTTGATTAACTTGATTTTACATTTTGGGTGAAGCCCCTCTTAAAAAACAAGGATCTCATTGCCTATCCAATGAGCTGGGGGAGGAGGGAGTGACAATGGGGAGCGTGGTTAGAAAGCCCCTGACCCTGAAACAAAGTTGCAAATCATAGTATGTTGTTAATTTTGGGAGTAGATATACAAAGAACATCCCGAACAAATCAACCATTAAAAATTAAAAAAAGGCAAAAGAAAACTTTAAAGCTTCTTTATTTACGAAAACGAGCAATGAATCAAGTAGCACAAGTGATATCAATGATATAGCATAGCTATCGGCAAAATATCGATGATATAACATAGCTATCGGCAAAATATCGATGATATTTGTCGAATCTAAGAAAATTTGCACTGAATTCCTCCAATGTCGGGCTATATCTCCTTGGTATATCATTAGATATTAGTCGATACATGGAAATTGATATACCAGGTTATATCGATCCCTCGACCTATCGATACTGATGTCTTTGACATATCGATGATATATTGTTATACCTTAAATAATGAAAAAAACTCTGATTGATTTCTGAAATGTGCTACATGGTACTACGGTAGGCATGGACATTGACATCAGGAGGTACCAGATTGTGTCCTAAGGCTGGATCTGCTAGAGTATGGCTGTGGTCTCACTAAGGAGCTGGAACATCCATCAGTTAAGCAAAGAGTAGTTTTTGAGAAGATAAGAAATACGAAGTTGAGTGAAGGCAGATATCTCATCAGAAGTGGCTTTGAGGAGGAGATGCTAACACCAAGTTTCTTCCATGTTGTGGTCAAAGGTAGGTAGACACACTACTTTATTTCTTCACTTTTGGTGGACAGCACGGGGTTGGAGGGCAATAAGTTTATTTTTGTGCCGAGTAGAAGATCTGGGAGTGTTGGTTGGAGATGGATGGGTATTGGCGACTCTGGTTTGCTTCTTAGGCTTGCAAATTATTTGGTTTACAACTTTGACTTGATGAGGTTCGAACTGCGATCTACGAGCTGAACGTAGATGACTCCTTTGGCCCAGAGGGCTTTCACATTTTTTTCTTCAGGGAGCTTGTTATGTAATTCATGCCTTCATGGTGATATCATGGTGCTTATCATGCTCATTGTTAGGGACTCTGGTTTTGATCGGATCAACATGGCTCTTATTTTCCTTCTTCTGAAGAAGTTTGTCTATGAATGAGTGGTTAACTTCATTCCAATTCGTGCTTTCAAACGCGGTATACCTCATTATAATCAATCAAGGTTTTGACAAACCATTTGCATATGATCATGAATGACATGATTGCTTCGTTCTAAACGACTTTAATTTTGGATTGGCAAATGATGGATTGTTTGGTGGTGGCTATTGTATTAGTGGCTGATTGTTTAAGGGGGCATGTGAAAGGGATGCTTTGGGCGGATTTCACCAAAATTTTTAACTATATGGATTGACACTTCATATGGCTTCTCTAGTAAGGAGAGGGCTCCCCAATATGTGGATTGTCTAGATGAAGATATGCGTCCCTACTACATCTTGATTCTGGTGAATGGAAGACCTAGGTACAGGTTCTCTAAGCCTCATTGGGTGGTCGGTCAGGTGTCCCATAGCTCTTATTTTTTGTTTGATTATGGCTGATGATTTGGCTTGCATGATGAGCCGAGCTATGCAATGTGACATAAGTAAAGGTTCTTTAAGAAATGATATCTTTGTTTCTGTTTTTAAAAATGTTGATGGAAATTGAATCCATAACTGGTTGAGAGTTGCAGCTTCTAGTTTGTTATACTCTTAGGAGTTGAGTTTGGGTGTTAGCACTTTCCAAACTCATTATACATCCTACTATGGCATGGGTGAGGTATTTCATGGATGAAAAGTTGTGGCGTGGTTACTTCTGGTTATTTCCCATCGAGTACTTAATTTGGATCTAGTAGATGTCTAGGATAACAAATATAAAAAAATGTAACTTACTTGCATAAGCGAACAATAGGCACTTGCAACTTATCGTGTTTTTATGATGGAAGATCATGAAGGATCGTGGATGCTTCTGGAAGATCATGGATGCTTGTGGATGATAGTGAATGATTGTCCATGCTTGCTGAGAATCATTGTTCCAAACTAGTTCAGTATACCATTTTATTGTGGAGGATCACATCGATGCATGATCCATCGAAAATGATAGCGGAGTTGCAACTTGGTGCTGTTTATGTATCACACATACAAGGAAGGCTGGTTATCTTCTGAAGAAAATTGCATGGAAAAACTTGTCGAAAATAGTTTAAAATCTGACCCTTATGACACGGAGCATGCTGCCGACACTTAAAACTATAGCCCCGACTGCATGATCGACAATATTTACCTCCAAATGAGGAGTTAGCTACTTATATGATAGCTGGAGAATCAGGATTGGCATCAGAGACTGGGTCAAGCGAGGAATATTGGTGTTGCTCTCGTGCAAAAGGAGCAACTACTGCGACCAAGCAGGGCCTCGGCAGTATATTGGTTGGATGAATGCTCGGTTCGTCTTGTGTTCGTCTTGTGTAGAGAAGGAGAACTGTAGGGCCCCTTACCCTACAATCTGGGATATCAAGGCAACTGCTGGCACCATCACACATGGAAGGGAGTACCATATTCTGAACTAATCATATCTTTATAGGAAGGGTTGTTGCATCCAACAAAAGAATTTATGTTAGAACCAGGCTTCCAAAATCATGTCAGGAGGGAAACTAAAAATGGATGCATCGTTAAACCCCACCAATTTCAACCGTATTCTGATGATTTTCTTGTTTCGGCTTCCCAAATGATGCCCATTCATTGATAGCTAACTCTGCCACCACACACATCATTGGAGATGTTTCAACACCTGAAAGCTTGGTTGTTCTAGATCAGCTCCCTCAACCTCTGACAGCTCTTCAACTTCCAACTTTGGTGAAGTCGGCCTACCATATTGTCTTAGCTCCACGGCCACATCAGTCATTTGTTCCTCAGCGGGATTTACTCCAACCTGTCCTCCAGGGCCCGGTATGCAGTCACTGTAACAAAGAATAGGCGATATCCCCATCTTTAGAGCTACTGCTTATGGAAGTTGTAGGTTTGCCGGGGTCTCAAAAACGATATCCAAGTCCAACAAAGACCATGGTTGCAAGCTGGATGATGTGATTATAACAGGGTTTCAGTATCCCTCGGAAGCCTGGCTAAAGAAGTGGTCTCAATTGTGTATCAGCATGCCAAAGCCACCTGTTCAACAGTTTTGACAGGGTGAAACAATTCCATTGCCAATGTTGACCGTCTCCAAAGCGCTAGCACTCCATCGAGAACCATGGCTACAAGGCTTTTAAACATTTTGATCATATGTGGGAGGCCCCTTGCTAAACCCCTTCAAATGAAGTGTGATCACATACCCATTAAAAACATTGCCTAAACGTTCATAAGCACTTTGGTCATCATCTCGATGGCCTTCACCATATCTGAAAACCATTCCCAATGAGCCAGCCATTGACCAATGAGGAAGGAGAACTTTTTCATAAACTTTCGGCCTCCATTGGTTGCTCGCTTGCAATTCCACCTTTAATGGTCAGCTCTCCTATAGTTGAAATAGACCATGGGGTTCATGCATTCATGTGCTGGATACTTGAATAATCCGTGCCAGAGGCAGCGGCCTTCCACCCCGATGTAGGATGGCCACCACTAGAATGAATGGAATGCCAACATGAGAAGCCATCTTTGCTGCTTACTTTCCACACCTGCCACCTCTGACAAATAGCAACCCATCCCTCATCTGTCTTTTCTCTAATGCGGTCCCTCCACCTCAACTGCTGACCTCTTGTCTCTCTCTCTCTCTCTCACCCTTCTCACTCCCTCTCTGTCTCACTGTCCTCTCCACCAATATGTATTGAGTGGGGGCTTCATGTGATTGGATGATAAGCCACTGTGTTATCTTGTTGCCAAATTCTGGAGGAATATCAAGTACGTGCAATCTTCTTTCTCGTGCAAGAAAAATACTCAGAAAATCGAGGCGTCCATATGCGTGAAGTCTAGTTGCAAATAACGGAAGTGGGAGTGCCTTGTTTTTTCGTGAGACATTGTATCTTAAAGATCAATTTCGGAAATATTATTTATTTTAGCTTTTCTCTTTTCCTGTTAGCAGTTACATGCTAGATCGATACTGTTTACCCTCTATAGAGGATGCTCCCTTTTTTGATCCTCAGGTTGAACTATTTCAGGAAGTTCTGGTCCGATTTACTGGCTTTGGTATCGAGGAAGACGAATGGGTCAATGTTCGCAAGTGCGTGAGGTTGCGTTCTCTTCCATGTGAGCCTTCAGAATGTGTTGTGGTGCTCCCTGGCGATCTTATACTTTGTTTTCAGGTGTGTTTGCTTTGCATCCTATGCCATAACTTTTTGGTTTGGAAACAATTTGTTACTTATAGTCAATTATTTATTCCATTGCTGCAAAAGAAGAAATATCTGAATGTTCTGCATCAGTTCTCTATTCTCAGATCGAAAGTTGAAGTGCTGCTAATGCCAGTGCTATATTTAAATTCACAGTATTTTTTGTTGATGTCTCTGATCAATATTAGTTCAAATGTACCGCCCTTGTGTACTGATAACCGTTCTGGTTTGTGTTCCCTTTTGAGGATGCAACAAATATTGAAACCGCTATGCTTATTCTGCGTTATTTTAATATTTTCTATAGAATTATAACAGTCTGAAAGAAAAATAACCCTTAATTGTTAGAATCTGTGAAGATTGACATGTGAACTTTATCGTTTTTTCTTCATTTTCGGAGGTTAAGTTGAGAAGTGGTCTATTTTGTGCCTGATTACTGGATTATTTGAGGGAGTCCCCATATTTTCTGAAAGTAGTAGCTCAAGTTGGGGTTTTTAATTTTTTTTTGTCTTCCACTCAAATAACTTAGTTTAATTTTGCACAAATTTGTCCATCTTAATAGCAAAAGGAAATAATTCCTTAGAAAATGGTTTTACATTCCGATGAATATATGATGGCTTCTTCCCACTTTGTAATCAAAGTCAGTTTTTTTATCGATACGTTCTCGAATATGTATTTTGCAGAAAATAGTTTTTATTCATCCAAACTAAACACTGAATGATCATTAAAGTATGATTGAGAAAGGCACCACTATGAACATTGCTAATATGAAGTATTTTATTTATACAACTTGAAATCTAATCTCTCTGGCAAGTCAGGTATTATTCATGACAATTTCTTTAGGTTCCCCATGAAATGTAGGAGGGCATTTTTTGATTTTTCTGCGAAAAAGTCAATAGATTCATCATTAATTAATGCTTTTAATTATTAATATTATTTTAAGAATATGTTTTGATTGATACAAAAACAACGAAGCCTTTCTATCTTGCTAAGTAGAGTGGATTCTTTGCCTTCATTCAGATGTATCTTGGATCAATTTCAGGCTTAGATACAAAAAAACTAAGAATATGTTCTGATTGTTGCCTTTATTTATAACTATGATGTAAGATGCAGTAAGACAAATGTTAGTGATCGTTTTTCAGGAAGGCAAAGATCAGGCCCTATACTTTGATGCACACATTCGTGATGCGCAGAGGCGTCGACATGATATCCGTGGTTGTCGCTGTAGGTTTTTAGTTCAATATCTGCATGATGAATCTGAGGTGAGTGCTTTGAGCCTTGAACTACTCTATTCGTATGGAAGTTGATATGACCAATTTTCATGGTTTGTTGAGTTTTAATGTGTGTTTATCAACTTCTTTTTCATCATACGTGAAAGTATTGATGCTATTAATATTTTTTTCTATTTTTGTTTATTTCTGTCTAGTCTATTTCCGTATAGTCTGGTTCTATGTGTAACTCTTCATGGACTTTTATTTGTCACATATTGAGCCCCAGGGGTTCCATACTATATACAAAACCCTACCTCATGAATAAAAACTATTCCGGTGCATTTTTTCATTTTTCTCCACATGGTATCGGAGCGAGGTCTTAGATCAGAGTTCTAGCCCAAGAAAACCACCACCACTGCCATGCCAGCCCATTCCTTGCGCAGGGTCAAAGGCTTCTCTTTCAGCCTCGACTTCGTGCATGGACCTACCCCGACCCTTCCGGAATACCCGCGTACAATAGTGTGCAGCTCCGCTCCCTGTTACACCCAACAATGCTTATCCTTGTGCCTAGCAACAAGTCGTCACGTGGAAGGGACCACCATGCCTAACCCCTTGAGGTCCTCTCCAGCACCGCCTAGTCCTCTTGCAAGCCCCTTCCATTGTCGTATGATCCTCTAATGGATCCCAAGAACACTCACATTACCCTCTAGCGGGTCTCTCTAGCGTTGCCCAGCCTCTGGGGGGACATTTTCGATGCCGTAAGAGCTTGTGTAGGAACTGCTACCTTGGTTGGTGTCCCCCAACCCTTTATCTAGGCTACCCATGCCTTCTTCCTGTCTTGTGCAAGCCCATCTCTGTTGTAGACTCATGTCCAAGATCCAAGGTTCAGGAAAGCGGTATGCGTTTGGACTGGTTACCGAATATGGATTAAAGCGGTATGCGGGGGCATATGCGGGGTATATGCGGTTCTACGCGGTTTCCTAATTTTTAATTTAAAAATAAATAAATATCTGTGAATAACATACCATTGAATTTATGTATTTAAGTGGAGTTAAAGAAGATCTAATAAAAATGGTTGATATTAAATAGGTGTGTATATATGCTTTTAATTGCCTCATACTTAATCACAAAAAAATATTTACCATAAAAACTTCACACATTATATGATTCGTAATAACAAAACTTCAATATAACATACATGCACTACACGAGTAAAACCTCAATCGACATATATAAAAAATATTCGACGATACATTGCATAGACTCGTGAAATTAATACATGAGAAAAACATAAACATTGCATATACATAATGGTATAATGCATTTGCAATTGTATAGAAATGCATGTCATATATTCTTACCATTAAATGAAGGAAGAGGCAGAGTACAGAAATTAAGACCTGAATGAGAAGATTGAAAAGTTAGAGCTGCTGGAGCAGTATGCGGGGCATATGCAGGATATACGGGGCATATGCGGGCCGCATATGCGGAGAGGGTGCTTATTGCACTGATTCATGTAATCGGTGCGGTCTGCATGCCGTACGGGCATATGCGCTCTGTTTGTATGAATAAATCTTTACAACACCTCATTTATCTACTTCCTTGACCATGATGATCATGACTCCTACCGAGTCCATGCCCTTGTTTTCCATATCGTCTATGAGGTGCAAAGGACATTATACCCAAGGGCGCATATACTATATGCTTCGTTGTAGGGTCTTTAAGAAAGGTTTGAAATATCAATATCATATCAGTCATTCCAAAAAGAGATATATCAAGGATATATCGATGATTTCGATAAAAATCTAAAAAATGGCACAACAAATAATTTTTCATAAATTAAGATCAACTTAGTTCTCAAAACATTACATAATATATTGTTAGAAATAGAATACTGAAGCGTATCAGAGAAATAAAGAATAAAAATTATGGACACCAAGAATTTAACGTGGAATTCTACTCCCTAAGGAGTGAGATGAAACCACGGGAGAACGCTTCAAAGGGCTAATCTTTCATTGAACTTTCTCACTGAATACATGGGTGAAGGGCTTCTTATATAGCCCTCATCGAGTCTCCACATCTCACAACTGGTAGATGTAAGACTCAACATCTGGATGTGGTAAATGGATCATGGAGGTATCCATTTACCCATCTACTACAAGAGTAACACATACCAACATACTCCAATACTCCTCTCAAGCTGGGGCATGCAATGCTCAAACCTGTCAGAGTCGCTGCAACTAGATAAATCTCCACGTGGAGAACTCTAGCCCGTCACAACATTGTGACAACCGCTCCATCTCTGAAAGGGCTGATTGAAAAATAGTCGTATGTAATCCTCGTCGGAGTCCACAGTCGCTGGAAAATGGAGTTTGAAAAAGTCTCCTTGTCGGAGAACTAGGTCTCTTCTATATTGGCTCAGAGGATGAGATCTCTACTCTAGAGTCCCTATGAAACCACATGAAAACCCTAGCCCACATGGCATATGGAATGGGATCTCTACTTCGGAGTCCCTATGGTCGCATGAAAACCCTGAGTGAAACACAAAAAGATGGGGACCATAAACAATGATGGTATATATGTGCAAATCAGAAAGACCGCACACATCTGCGACTGAAACTTGAAGATTCGGAATCTGATTGGAGAGTCTGAATAACTGAACTTTAGAGTCAGAAATCTGATTGGTCTGGACTATGAAGAATCTGATATATGGATCCAACCTGTTACTCTACACAATATTCCCCCCTTTCTCCCATACTTGTTGGAAAACAATAACGTCGAACAAGTTGGGAGATGACAAGACAACGAGGAGAACAAAAAACAAATAAGCTAATCACATTTTTTTCTCGGTATTTCTTGCAATTTTTTCCTTTTTTCTGGTTATTTCCAATTTTTTTAATAGTTGTTACGTTTTTTTCCCTAATAAGCCATTCATTTTTATGGCATTTTGAATCATTTTCTTTCGTACGGATTTTTTGTACGATCCTCTTTTTTTATTAAAATAACTCGGCCCAAATAGGGCCCAAGAATAACTCTTCATCCTTTTTAAAACTCGGTTTTACAAGCCAACTACAACACCACCTTTTTTTCCTTTTTAAAATTTTTTAACTTGGGCCGAAACTTCTCACGCAAACCCTATTTAGGGTATGGGTTCCCCCGATGGGAAAACCCCTTCTTCTTTGAGATATGCCGCCACCCATGCTTGGAGGGCTTCTGCCTAGAGGTGCCACCACCTGGGTTTGTCGCTTGGAGCACAACCATGCGCTCTCACCATGTCTGGAGCAGTGCAGGGATCACTTGAAGAGGGTGTTGTTGGTCCTCGTGCCGCCTTCGCGAGAGAGTATGCCACGACGCCATGTGCAGTTGGAGGATGAAGGCTCGTCGCCTTCTCTCATGCGCCTCCTGCGCGCTTTCCTCGTTGATGGCGGCCATCGCGGGGTCGTCGCCTTGGCTTGAGAGGCTGCGGAGCCTTGGAGGACATTGGCGTCTGAGTGGGAGGAGATGGGGTTGCGTGTAGATCCGAGCTCCAAATGGAACTCCGTTTGGAGTAGGGACATGGATCTGCCGTCGATGCTGGACCTCACGCCATCTGCGCGAGAGAAGATGCGACTGTAGGAGGGTTGCTTCCTGGAGGTTGCAGTTGGAGTCGGCAATGTTGTGCGTTGCGCTGCCTGTGATTAGGTTGCATCGCATTGAACCTCTTGCTTCCAGCATGTTGGTATCGATCAATAGAGAAACCCTAGCATGTTGGATCTGGAGCCTGGAGGATCTGTTGTGTGGCCAGCCAGGAATCGTGCAAAGGTTGCATGTTAGGGTTTCATCGATTGAAGTTGTGTCGCCTGAAGGAATAACACAGACTGGAAGTTAAAGTTTCAACAAAATCTTGGAGTGTTGATGGAACATGATAGCGACACCACATAAGATGGTGCTTACCCTAGAATTTGGACAATACTTGAACAACTCCAAACACAATTGTCTTCACGAAATCTTCAAGAATATGAACTCGAAAATCGAATCTCAAATAAAAATAAAATACATCCACGAGAAACGAACTTGCTCTGATACCGTGTTAGAAATTAGAATGCGGAAGTGTATCATAGAAATAAAGAATAAAAATTATGGACATCAGAATTTAACGTGAAACCATACTCCCTTAGGAGCGAGATGAAACTACAGGAGAACGCCTTGAAGGACTGATCGTTCATTGAACTTTCTCACTAAATACATGGGGTGAGGGGCTTCTTATATAGCCCTCACTGAGTCTCCACATCTCACAACTGGTAGATACGGGACTAAACATCTGGATGTGGTAAATGGATCTTGGATGTATCCATTTACCCATCTATCACAAGAGTGACACATACCAACATGCTCTAACACATACAAATACACACCTATATGCAAGAATGAGGTGTATTTAGAACACCAATGCACAATATATCACACATATTGCTATTGCCAATGCTGACTTTGACTGCTGATTTTTAAGAGGTATTGGAAAGGAAATGATGAACTTCGGAAATAACAACTTTAAGATACAAAGGACATGCATTTAACATGTATAAACAAAATATTGAGCTATATCATATCCCAAACAAATAAGCAAATGGGCAGATAATAACATATAGTTTTTAAAGAACATTCATAATTTCGAATGAAAGAAAATGAAGAAAAATGTATTAGAAACAAAACTTTCTTACTTAACTAAAGAAAATAAATGCGGTTAGATAAAAGTTTGAAATATCAACATCGATATCATATCAATAGATATGGAAATGGATATATCGGGATGTGCCACCTATATGGGCGGGAATCTTAAAAAATAGGTCAAAAGAGAAATTTTATGTGAATGAAGATCATCTTAATTCTTAGAACAATAATATGCTAAAGAAGCGAAGGAGATGTCTTTAGCATATTAACAATATGTTACATTGTATACTGTGCATAAACAAAAGTCTTAGTGATTTCTGAAATGAAATAAACAAATCTCATACAATAGCATGCATATTCTTTAGTACATTATTCATAATAACCAGAATTTTTAAATAAATGATCTAATATATACTTGATCTGATATAAATTAGAATCACGATTTCTCATGAACTAAGATAATCAATACCATGCGCTTGTATTGAATCCACATTGATAGATTACTTATACCTACAAATTAGAAAATTGGTTATTTATTCATGTCAGAGTTGTATCGATGTTTATCAATGCAAAGAACGATTATACAAAATTTTGGACAAATCAACTGATAAAGCATGCGAAGTTAAAAACTACTTTCCGAACTCCTTGCCTCATTAAAACAAGTAGTAAAATCAAGCAACAAGGTTTATATTATGATATAGAATTGATATCGACATTATCAAGCAAAATGGTGGAAAGTCTGCTATAATTGCATTAAATTTTTGTTGATATCGGTGTTATGAGTTGACATATCATCGATATCTCTCTTGATATTAATCGATATCGATATCCCATGTGATATCAAATGTTAACTTGTCGATATGGATAGATCGATGATATATCAGGATATTTCAATCCGTGCCTTCAAGGTGTTCATTGGTGCTCAGAGAAAAATATATATTCTGACAAAGGACATTGTGAAGGATATAGGGGGATGGATTGACACATGTTTATTTTTAGTAGACTACTAAGCGTAACTTGCGTACATCTACATGCATATTTGGTCTGCTTCTTAGGGAGAGTCTACCATCATAGAGTCCTATCGACATCTCATCGGTCTTTACGAGGAACTTACCATGTTTCACACAATATCTTAAATGTTATATTTCGGTTTCATTAAGCCAGGAAAGAGAAACTCGCTGGAGTTTCGATGAAATGATCGGAAATTGAGGAAATTACTTGAAAACTCGGGTTTTTTCCTAAAATGTAGATTTTTAATATTATTTAACTCAATGAATAAGATTAAAATACACAATTATTTTTGCTAATTGTAAGATATTAACATGATATGCTACATTAAATTTCCTCCTAATCACTCCAATCCAAAAAATAGTATGATGCTCAGAATCAGAAACAGATTTGGAACCAAAATTCGAAGCCATTAGTTTCACTTCTTGAACATGAAGAGAATGGTAACACATGCAATAATAATAGAGAAAAACATAGACCAACAATGAGCACTAGCAAAATGATATCTTATTTAAGAAATTGAATATAAAAATGACATCTTAGAACTTGTATCTAACCAAAATACTTTCAACTTAGAAAAAATATTCATTTTTAGAAATAAAAAAGGAACACGAACAAACATATACTAAAATAAATCTTTTTAACATGTATGCTAACTGATGCATTGTATAGATTGGGATCGTAAAATATATGATACAAGACAAACAAATCAATTAACACCAAATTTTTAAAATACATCATCTGCAAACAAAAACATACTAAATTTATAAAAACCATCTTGAGGTCATAGATTTCAAATTTCTAATAATCTTTTCCTTAATCACACTCTTAATCCTCCCATCCATCACAATATCAAGATCTTATGATAAGGACAACTAAGCATTTGAATACAAATAATATCTTAGAGACAATTATGGTATGAATAGATTTCATGGATTTCGAACTTTGCCTAAATGGCTAAATGTGCAAAAGATCATAGTTGCAACTATATTCCATTTCTCATCAAGATTACAAAGGGACTAGATTATCGAGAACGAAATATCATCATAATATTTGATAAGCCCAACTACGTCCCCATAAGAGTGCATTGAAATGAGGTAAGCATGAAGTATTCATGCTTGATGTAGAAAAATGTTACATATCAGTAAATCGAAGATCAGAGCTATATCAATTGAGTTCTCAGTCCGGTCTACCGGTTTTTTTACACCTCAAATGTTGGATTCAGCTCCATAAGTCAGTTCACATTGACCTTTTATGGTTCTGATGGAATTTAGTGATTCTTTTTTCTCAGATATTATGGAGATAGGTTACAATGGGAGGGAAGATATGGAAGATTCTTCAGAGAAACGTGGAACACAATCTTTTGCTTCTTGTTTTGGACATGTGTACATATTAATCTTTTTCTTGTATTTTTATATTGGTATGGAATTTAAAATATAGTTTTGAGTATGTGTTTTCATTTTGTTTTTAGAAGTCTAATTCAAACATGCCATCTTCTCAAGATAGTGCCCGTGACAGAGAAATTAGCCATGACGTAATGAAAAACTGGAAGAAGAGGGTGAAGAAATAGAAAAGTCAATTCCTGGAATAATTAATAAGATTGATAGAAAGAAAAGATCAATGGTTTATGAATCATTTACCAAAGATAATGAGAAATTTGGTGGAGTGCCAGTTGAAAGGTGGAGATGCATTGATTGAATTTTCATCATAGATACAAAAAGAAAAGATCAACGGTTTATCAAGATGTCAATAATTATTTTTTCTTTATATAATCAACTCACCGTAGGTACAAAAAGAGAAAATGAGGATTCAAGAGACATACACGAACAACAAAAGTTAGGTACTTTAATGCAATTTATATTATCTTTTGAATTTTACCATTTATGTCAAAAGTTTTTTATTTATCTCAACTTGTTTTTCACAAATTAATATCACAAAATCTATTCAATTCTTTGGAACCTAAAATATTAATAATATAAAATTTTTATTATTAGTTACATTATTAAATAAAATTCTAATTCGATATAAAATGAATCGAATTTGAATATTCGAAACTCCAAACGAATTGAATTTGAATTTAGATTAGAAATTCGTTTGATATTCGATTCGAATTCGGATTCGAAAATTTTATAATGAATTGAATTTGAATCTAGGTAGATTCGAATGTATTCGATTCGATTAGCACCCCTACCTAAGTGGCAAGCTGGTAGATTTCTTGTCGATCCTCATCATCCTTATTAGATAGTGAAATATCAGTTTCACATGTTCTATACATTTCTCTCAACCAATGTCATCTTTGGTCGTTCTCTCAACCAATGTCATCTTTGGTCGTCCGCAGTAGTTTGAGACCACTTGTAGCAACAGCCTCATGGCTTCACAATTGCAAGCAACCCTCAAGTTCAACCGGTCATGTGCAATTGCCAAACCCATGGCACCACCATCTCTAGTCCTAGTGCCGCCCCATCTTCAATGACCCTTAGAGCTGTCACCACACTCTGCGATACTGCGGCCGTTATTGTTGGACGGAGTGGGAGCAACACCTAACATGACTAGAGAAAGGTTCTCTCCTGAGAACCGTAAGCCCCAAAATCTCCATAAGCACATAGCCTTAGTTAGCCCCAACTTGACCAACAAATGCATTGGAAGGGAGGAGAGGAGATATCCCCTAAAATAAGGGAATCGAGTTGTCCCTGGATATTTTCAAAGAAGCTTCCCCAACAAAAGTTCTTTACCTAAAGGTTAAAGTTGGGAAGAGTAAAAAATGCAACTAAGCCCCCTTTCCAAAAAATGCAACTAAGCCCCATTAAATATTAGGAAAAGCTAACAAAATATTGGATCAAATTAGGATCAATTTTCACGCACTGAATTTGAAGATCAAGCAATCAGAAGAAGCAAATAAAACTGATGTAACTTAAATTTGTGAATTAGTGAAAAATCCATGTTTCCTGTTCGTTGGTTCGCAGTCAATTATAGTTTTTAATTAAAAAATAGGTTAGGGTTAGCAGTCATTATTTCTCATCAATTTGAGTCTTTAGCATTTTTTAATTCGATTAAATGAGATTGCATGTGATCTCTAATTCATTGCCAAGTTCAATCTTCTATCCCTCCCTCCATTCATTTTGATGTTTCTTCCCTAAAATTATGTGTGACTAGCGCTGTTCTACCTTCTTCCTCGCCCACCATATTTTTTCCTCCTCTCAAAATTCCCCCCCCCCCCCCCCCCTCCCCCCCAAAAAAAATTATTTCTTCATCAAATTTGATGACTGTCTGCTTCCGAGCATGAACTTCTAGAAGGCAGTGTCAGTGTCACTTGTCATCTGGGTTGTGCAAACACCGGTGAGGCACTGCCACACTGGTTCTATGTATTGATGGCTAAGCGCAGAATTCAATTGGAGTTTTGTGGGCCGGAGGGAGGCCTGGGTCTTGGATTCTGGTAGCTGGATAAAAATCGTCGCATATTGTCCAGTAAACTTTTTACATGAGAAGACAGAGGAACTGAACTTGTTGGGGTTGCAAAAGCCTAAGAACTGGTGCAAGGATTCCATGTCCGTGTGTGTGTGTGGGGGGGGGGGGATAAGGCCTGGGTATTGTTGTAAAAACCAGAACTAATCGTTATGGGTTAAATCGGCAGTGGTACCGATTTTTGTTGATAGTAAATTTGAGGGGTTTCATGTTGTATTTTATGATGAAAATTCCGATGGTCCTTTCTATCTTTAGTTACTTGAATGTAAATAAAATAGCGCCGAAAAATCAAATATGATTAAGGTGTAAATAATTCTTGTAATCGTATGCAATAACATTTTGGGCATGATCTTCAGGGCTGACCTTTTTGTACTATGAGAATAATGTGATCCTTTGTTGCGTTTGTATTTTTTCTGTTGATTCTCTACATTTTTGCATGCTGAGAAAAAAGAATGCAATACCTGCTACGGTTTCTGCAAGATTTTTTGTGCTGTAAAATGTGATTTCTTGCGCTGCGATGTATCATTCTTTTGTTACTTTTTGCTCTCTGCTTTGCTGGGAGGTAGGTCCTGAGATAGAATCCTGGGTACTTATTTCTGGCTGATCCATCACCAACCCACTGCAGGACAGATGAATGTTGGGTAGTGCATCGGCGGGGTTAGCCAATCTGTCTTTGTTGGAACGAGGGTGGCAACAGAGTGGTGATTGTGGAGGGTATTGCAGTTGGATGCGTGAAAGGCGTTGAGAGGCCAGGATGTATTTTGAGCAAGGGGGGAGGTGTGGGGGTTGGGTTGGGTGCAGTTGGATAGAAGTTGCATTTTTTTTCTAAGGTGTTCCTATGGCTAAACCCATAAGTTCCATTATGGAGGATAGGAGGATATATGTGTAAACGCCCTCAAAATATGTAATATATGAGACCATTCTAGTTTTTTCCATTGCTTCAGAATCTAACAACCCCTTTCCAAAATTTCAGGAAATTGTACCTCTCAGGAAGATTTGTCGCAGACCGGAGACGGACTACAGGTTACAAATCTTGCATGCTTCGAAAGCCTTGGGACCTGTGGATGCAAGGACTGCAACAAAGGATTCACACGTTGGATCGTCAAAAAGTGTGCATTTAAGTGTCCAAATGCCTAGGGAGCAGCTGAAAGTGGTGGATGTCAATGCGGTTGAGGTGGTTGCGACCACTGCTCCACAAAGTAAGGAGGCATCAACAGGAGAAATTTCTGTTCCAATCGCCACACCAAGTGCCAGCACAACAACAGCAGACGCCGCTCAAGCAAGTCACGTGGAATTAACAGGTAGTATTGGGCAACCTATTTAACACTAGAAATATTAGCCATAAGAAGTATGAAATCTTTCCATACTAAATCCACATCACCTCTCGCATATAGTATCGGTTTTGTTTTGGTCCGAGGAAACCTCAGTTGTATGCAATGTGAACGATACCTAGATTTTGTTGGCCTATTGACATATAGGGTTGCCAAAGTGCCTCTCATACCTTGCGGGCTTGTTGTGCATATGCCATTTAAACATCTTTATATTAGATCTAAAAATTCTGTAACATGAATATTGGGTCAGTTAAATATAAATATTTAATAACTAGTTTCATTCGGGGTCAAAATGTATCTGATGATAAATTCTGGGTAATGGATTAACCAAGTAGGTATCCCTTTTGAGACGTCTTCTATTTATTGGGATAAATTGATTATTCATAAATGGTCCAATGACGGGTGGATGCTTGTAAAAGCCTGTACATGAATTCATAACTACAAAACGATCTCCTACAATCTAGTCCCAATCCATATTTACCCTCTTGGCAAAACCTCAAAAATCCATGTCAAGTGATTGCGAATGCTTTACACGATATGACATTTGTGATTAGTTTCTGATCACTTAAAATCTTATTGCCATTGCCCGAGAAGGCAATTCTATAAAAAAACATTTTAGAAAAAAACATTGGTGACATAGTTGGTGATATAGGTAAAATCACATTGTTGTTGTGAAATTGTTTTCTTGATCGAGCTGGTGGAGATAGTGATGGATGAGAGGCTATTAATTTGTGTTGAAAACGATGAATGCGGAAGCATGTTAGAGATAAATGAATATAAATAGTGACGGAACATCTAGATTTTAATGTGAAACTCTACTCCATAAGGAGCGGAATGAAATCACATGGGGTGTCTCAATTGTCGTATATGCATATTCTCTCTCTCATAGGAACCTCAAAGGATTTCGTATTGGAGTTCTTGATCAATAGAGAATAGAGTTTGAGAGAGTCTCATTGTTAGAGAACTGGGTCTCCCATACGGGCTCATAGAATGGAATGTCTACTTCGGAGTCCTTATGACTATTTCTTTCTCTCTTTCAAATCAATTTTTCTGTTGCATATGACTTTTCCTTTTTTGCACTTCCTCTTTACTTTTGTTTTTCAAAAAGTCATGGTCCAAATTGCCTCTAAACTATCGACCTCATTTTTTCGGGTCCTGTCGGCCGAAATTGGCCTAAAACTTCTCTCCCCTTCTTTTCGTTTCCATTAAAACCCTCAATCCAATTGGGCTCAAAAGCTTTTCTTTTTTTAGCCAGCCTTTCTCTCCCTCTTTCATCCCCTCCTTTTTTTTATGTGGCCCACATGGACCGATGCATAGCAAAATAAAGAGCGGGGGTATCGAGCCTCTTCCGTTTCACGAAAACTTGTGTCGCATCGCACCAAAAACTGCAGGTGGTGAGGGATTGAGACGCTGATTGCACCGGAGATGGTGCATCGCCTGACGGTACATGAGATAGGTCTATGACGGTACATGAGATGGTGCATCGCCGGAGATGGTGCATCGCCTGACGGTACATGAGTGTATCAGTTGTGGGTGGTATTATTCTATGTGGGAGACCTGATGTCTACTTCAACCACCGCTTTTTGTTTTTTTTTGTAGAAAGCTCCACCATCGAGAAAAAGTGTTTGGCCCAAGCCAAAAAGAGGCAAAAAATCACGGGAATAAAAAAATAAGGGATTTTATCACTTGTGCCCCTCCGAGATATCGCAATATCAGTTATGCCCCTATCTTTTTGGTAATATCAGTTGTGCCCCTCAAAACTTGCTAATTTATCACTTGTGCCCCTCGGGTTAATGACTGTCCATCCACAGTGCAAACGGACGTTAACTTTAAGGACATATGCGGAATTAATTTTTTTAAAAAAAAGTTATTTGGTCATTGTATACCCTCTTCTTCATCCTCCTCTTCTTCCTCCTCTTCCCATCCTCTTCCTCCTCATCCAACCTCCTCCTCCTCCCTCTCCGCCCCCGCCCCTGCCCCGCGCCGCTCAGCTCCGCCTTGAGCTCCCATCCCCTCCCCGGCGCCGGACGCCACCCCCCGCCTGCGTCTCGCCGACGCTCCAGCGACCGTGCTGCGAGGCGGCGCTCCGCACGCCACGCCTGCAAAGCCGCTTTCTCCTCCCCCAGCCATTATACCTGCACCCCTTGTAACTGTCGCACCCCCTCATTTCTATCTCCCCGTAACCCCCCGATGGCTCTAATTCCATAAAGGCGAGGAAGAGGTTGCAGCTACGGGGGAACCCATCTGGGTAGCTTCAGCTCCAGCCACGAGAACCCATCACCGGAGCTTCACACTCCGGCAAACCTATTCATGCTTCAAGCCGTATACCTACATCTAGGTCGACCACCACCTTCCCGTCGTATTCTCTGTCATCCCTCCGACGCGGGTATCGCCGACACCGCCTCCGAGCATCCAAGCTTGGAACTCCAACGCAAGCACCACGGATGACAGCCGCATCTCCTTCCTGACAGGGCATCCTCCATGGCGTGCGCCTTCCTCGCGATCGCCGCGGGGCTCACGAGGCTCTCGTCTTCGAATTCGTGATCCAGGCTGCCATCCAGGGAACCCATCTGCGCAGTGGTGACATCGAGAACATGCTGCACCAATCAAGATCGAAGCTCATGATAAATCTCTGCGTCCTTCTTTAAAGAAAACCAGATTCAAGAACAGGGAAGGTGGGTTAATTACCTCGAGGTGAGAGTGGATCATGGTTAAATGTGGTTGTTGGTTTTTACCCATCTCTTGAATCAAGAGATTACGGTGAGGAACCAACTCGCAATGAGATCCAGAGCATAACCGCGAGATTAAAAGGAAATTATGGGTTTGGTTACTATGTATTTATGAGGAGGAGAGGAGAGTTGACGATTGACAAAGGAGGGTGCAGTTATGGGTTCAGAATCAACACACGAGATCGCCTTCCTCGCGATCGCCGCGGGGCTCACGAGGCTCCGGACGCCCAGCTCCGCCTTGAGCTCCCATCCTCTCCCCGGCGCCGGACGCCACCCCCGCCGCCCGCGTCTCGCCGACGCTCCAGCGACCGTGCTGCGAGGCGACGCTTCAAGCCGTATACCTACATCTAGGTCGACCACCACCTTCCCGTCGTATTCTCTGTCATCCCTCCGACGCGGGTATCGCCGACACCGCCTCCGAGCATCCAAGCTTGGAATTCCAGCGCAAATACCACGGATGACAGCCGCATCTCCTTCCTGACAGGGGATGCTCCCCTCCTCTGCGCCTTAGCACGTGGGACCGTGCGCCGCCCTCAGTCCAGAACCACCACGCTCGACCTCCGCGGCGCCGCCGTCCTCCATCACCCCAGATCTAAGAGGAGGTTTGGCAAGAAGAGGGGCTGACCATAATACCCCTCTTAACCACACCATGATTTGAGTAAACTATGGTTATTTCAATTTTTTGACGGTCAATCTGACGGAAGGGCATAACTGATGACGGAGAAAGAAGTGAGGGGCACAACTGATATTATCAAAAAGATAGGGGCATAACTGATATTGCGATATCTCGGAGGGGCACAAGTGATAAAATCCCCAAAAACAACCATCTTGTGCTTTCCTTTCTTCGGTGCTACATTTTTCTTTCACAAAGATGGGGTTGAGTCTACCAGGGTCGGGAACAACTCTGGAGTTAATTAAGTCAAAAATGTTGGAACATCATGGGTCAGGATAAGGTCATGGAATTGATAGAGAAATGCATGGAACTAGGAAGTACTTGAGAATTGATAAAGGGAATAGACATTCTTATAGATATCATATTGAGAAATCGCAAAAATTCCTTAAGGATACAACTTTTATTTGAACATAGTGAAAAAATACGATCTTTTTTGTAAGAGAGAATAAAGATGGAGAACTCCATTGAGCCGATAAATATCAAATTTATTTATCAAAGTGCTTCTCCGATTGCTCAATACATATCTTTTCAACCGAAGAATAGAGTCTCATTTCGGTCCAATTTGAGTCAAATAGTCAAGGCCGATGTACACTACAACAGAATTTGTCTAAATTGAACGTCGAAATACAGGGATGCAAACATCGGAATAGGCTAATTTCGACGTATGAAAACGTCGAAAATCAATGTCAATTCAGCTGCGTCGGAATTAAGTATAATCGACAAATAACTTGTTATGTCAAGTTTGCCAGTCTGGATGATTCAAACGTCAAAATTAGTTACTAATTTCGATGTTTAAACGTCGAGTTCGACTATTAAAATCAACATTTAATTGTCGAAAACAAGTATATGTGACGACTTGTAAATTCTAATGGTGTGTTTGGATAGTGGGTTTAGGTGGGTTAAACTGGTTGTAGGTAACCCATTTTTGAGTTTTGGTGTTTGGATAGAGGGTTAAACTGGGGGTGGGTTAGAAGTGGATTTATTGTGATATGATTGTATTGAAGTTTGAAAAAGTGAGTAGTTATTGTGATGTGATTGTATTGGAGTTTGAAAAAGTGAGTAGAAGTGGAGTAGTTTATATTTTTAAGATGATATGATGGTATAATATATTATTTTTTATTGGAATAGATGGAATAAAATTAATTTATTTAATATATTAAAAATGGAAAAATGTGGGACCCACTTGGAAAGAGAAAGAATGTGGTAAGGGGGCCTACCCGAACGGCACCTAAACGTCGATTATAATCCAGATTTTTTTAAAATAATATTATAAATTGGACCCACTAATGCTTGCTAGATAAAGGTGAACGTCCTTTGGTAGAAAAAAATTCTGCATTACATGTCCTATGTACGTAAGAAAATACACATTGTTTTCTATGTACATTTGTAATGAATATCACAACTCTAGAAGGAATGGCTTATTACATACAACAATATGAATGGAAGTAGCATGCAATGTCTTCTAAATCTTCGTAAAAAAATTCGAATTCAGTTTGTAACAACCGATCCTACATAAAAAAAGGTTCTATTTTGCTTGACCTATCAATAGAGAAATTAATCAGCAAACATGTCCAAAAATTAAAAAATCCAACAATCATTAGATCAAACAATGCAAACCCAGTCTATGTCGCACATGACCATCCTCTCCACTGTGCTGTGCTTGAGGACTTCTCTTGCAGCAGACCATTCTCCCCCTCGCTCATGATGAACATTGTAAGTGGGCTGTTGCGACCACAAATAAAATAAGTAGATAATTGATCATCCCACCATCCATTGATTAGAAGCTCTACCAGCAAATAAATAAATAACAAGTTTAAATTTGATGGGGACTTATTTTGGGTGGCAAAGGACAGGTGGATCAAGTTTTCGTGGTATATGAACTCATCCCGCTTTTCACTTTGTATCTTTCCATCTATCACCAGAGACTGATTATATAAATGCACAAGAGAGAATTAACAACTAATATGTAACTGGCCAGGATAGAATATGACTAATATATCACCAGAGACCCTGACCAAGATAGAATCTACCTAATGTAAACACTAGGACTAGATCATGGAAAACCTGTTCACATTTGTTACTCGTTAACAAAAGAAACACTACGAATGGATATATCCATGAAATTCTAAACTTGCTCAATATTGATGTGACAGCTAATAAGAGATTGGAGTGATATAACTTACGATGAGAATCTCATTTTGATGAGAAGGATATTGTTCTTTTCATGATGATGTTACAATTTTCCTCTTAAAATATGTATTCAGTATAAAATCCACAATTCTCTTTTAAAGAACGTCAAACTTTGCAGAATACCTACATATGTTGTTGGAATTCAATTGTCCACAAATATTGATATGAATGGAACTTCAAACCAGAATGAGGAGAGACACATACATTCTTTTATGAAATTTTGTTACTCTTTTCTTGTTCAAGTGTACTTAATTGACAACAAAAGATCTATCATTGCTTCAAATACAAGGTGGACCGCCTTTGATAGAATTCCTGAGGGTCTTGATCATCAAGATCATTCTAAATGATATGTAAAATTTTTATAATCATAATCATAATCATCTCTTATTTATTAAATTTAAGTTTACAAAGGACTTCCTTTCATGCTTAATACAATACAATGATCTTCTTATCACATTTGACAAACTTGACATTTATAATAATATACAAATATTACACATCATTTAACACCATAATTTATTCACGATCAAAAGCCACATATATAGTGAATATTTGATTAGGTGGTGTGCTTCTAATAGTGGTGGGGAGGGGGAGGGGAGTAATAGTTCAAAAGCTAATACTTATAAATTATTCATTACCTAATGTGTATATGAGTAGGTATCTATATTCACAAATGTAGGAAGGTTCACATGTAGAAAGGTGTGCTTCTAATACATAAAGTTCCATTTTCTTGTTAAGAAAGGTGTTTATAGTAACTCAACTTGTTTGAAACATCAAACTATGTAATCACCTCTTTGTAGACTCAATTAGAATTACCGATAACTTACATCAGTTTAAATCATTCACCCTGATCATGATCTTCGATAATAGTTTATAGTGTTAATGTAAAGTTTCAAAATTCAATGATATCCAAAAACTGACCTTGTTTGAATTCAATGATATTCAAACAAAGCAGATGGAAATTTGATACATAAGCATACATATGATTTTCATTTTCAATGGATGAACCAATGATTAAAGTAAAACAAAGACAACATACCAGAGGTTTTAGGGAATCCCAACCATGCTCCTGATTGGTGCTCCTGGCCTCAACAAGCTGGATTCTGATTGCCAATCTTGAAGTGATAGTGCACATAAAGAAGGTTTGAGTTTTATGATGATAATAATAATAAATAATAGTTTTAAAAGAACAAACCATTATGATTGCCAGTGAATCCCATGTTAAGAAACTCTCATCCACCATCACTAGAACAGCTCTGTTGGGATTCAATCGGGCAAACTCTGAATGATTTAGAGCATTACTGTTAGTGAGGGAAATCGACAATCCAAACATAGACATGCACTTGCTTGCCTTCGCTCTGGTGCTTGAGCTTGTTAAGACCCATTGCCGCGTACTCGTATTCCAGGCCTGTTTTTTTTGTTCATTCCAACATAGGTTCCATATGAACAAGTAATGCGAAAATGAAATAGCTTATCCATAAATATACAACTATGTAAGCATACATAGTTTGCCTGAGTAAGTGGATTACATCAAGAACATAAGTTATTTATGTCTCAATGGGTGGAGAGAACAACATGAGGATTTTTAGGAGGTGGATTACACCCTACTAATATTAAAACACATAGTAATGCTTGTGCACTTAATGGTACCTAATTGGTTCATGGTATTTACCTAATTGTTGATAATTTAAGCTAAAAAACTGACTAAACCCATATTAAAACCATAAGAACCGTGACAATAAGGTTAATCCATCAGATGCTAATAATAGCATATCCTTCCAAAGTACCAATGGTACTCCTCAATGAACTCTACCCATTTTTGGACGAACAACTTCAGTCAGCCTCTGCATTTAATCTCATTGTATATGTTGCTAATATATCAATCAGTTCATCCTTGTCAACAATGCCAAAGACTTCAAGGAACCTCTGTGAATTGGCACAGCATATTTTTGCATGACAAGGTTATACATAAATCATACGAATTTTGGGTTACCCCATGATCCGCATTAGTTATTTGCAATCAGTCACAACGTAATCAGAGTGTCAATCTTCCATTGTGGAAAAAACTCGATTTCAATACATGCAAATAAGAAAATTTTCAAAAAATCACAAGAGATGCCAAATTTCACTTTATGTGAACAAAAATAAAAGAGATGTAAAAAATATTATGTAAAAGTTAATGCATGTTGTGAAAAGAACTTAATAAGAATTCAAATAGGGGTATTACAGGTCATGCCTTTCACTAAACCTAACTACATGGACTACATAAATAAAAGCAGAGAACTCTTCATTTCTAAAACAAATCTAATGTGTAGGGATGAAATAATCGTAGGGATTATACAAAAACATGGGGATCATACCTATAACTGATGAGATTTGACCGCGATCACCGAGAAAAATTATCGTAACTAAGAGCAAGGATCTGTTGAGGCATATTAGATCAGGGTTGGAGATTATGTAGAAAGAATAGAAGTGCAGGATTAGGGAAGGTGAGAAGGATGGGGGTTATATAAATATTGGTTGAAAGTGGAACGGAGCAGATGCCAATCGAGGACTCACCAGTCAGAGGATGAAGGCCGATCGAAGAGGGTGGGTCAGAGGAGGAGGTGCGGCTCAGAGAAGAGGGGAGGAGGGAATACTTGAGATGGTTGACGGAAACGAAATGTCATCCATGTCCTTCTCGTGACACACGTCGAAATGGTACGCACAATTCGACATAAAAAAAGTCGAATATGCTAATATTGAAATCAACGTGTGCAATTACAAAATGTCAATTTTTGTATATTTTATTGTAGTGGTAGTAGGGGTGGAGGGGATACATTTTTTGTTCAGGTCGATACTAGTTAGTTCCCTAGTTCATTAGATTTAGAACTTTCTTTGCAATGAGTGTCTGTCATCTTGGCCTGCCGGAGCTTTGAGGCCCTTGAAAATCAAGCAGTCTAGTTAGTTCTCTGAGTAGCTGATATCTTTCTTTTCTTACTACGTGGGCTCTGAATTCCATCTCTGACTTCAAATTCGCTGATTGCAACCTTGTAAGGGTTGGTGTGGCCCTTTGGAAGAAGGTTGAAGCTTTCATTACTAGTTGGAAGGCGCTTTAGGACTTCCCCAAAGGTTTAGCCATTCTTTCTCTCGTAAACTTTCTTAGGATGTCTTCTTCACCTTCAAAATTCCCCTTAGCACTTCGCAAGGGCTTTCGACTCTAAGAAAAGATATGATGGGCTTGCAATGTTGAGCCTACTCAACCCCCATGTTGATTCTCTTTTTGATGCCGGCTTCACATTCGCATTTCCTGCTAAGATCCTAAGTCTCCAAGTGAATGATCAGAAAGGACTTTCTGTGAGATGATAGTATTGACATGGATAAGGATATCGACATTTAAACCCTTGACTATGGCTATTTTCTAAGTATACTTGCTATTGACTTGGGTTTATTGTTGTTGAGTCCCATGTGTGGATGGGGGTTGGGTTCTAGAGATCTTAGAGCAATGATTTCAGAGTTTAAGTGTGAAGTTGGACATAGGAGCTCTAATGATTTTGCCGGTCTCCATGCTCTTAGCTATTCTCTTCTTCTACATATCTGTGTTTAGGTGTCGACTAAGGTGCATAAGAAAGTGAATTTAGTGCATGTGCATGAGGGGTTCTTTTGGACATGGGTTGAGGAGGGAATGGTGTTTGCTTGATGAATTAGGTCGGGGTTTGTTTATCAAGAAGGAAAGTAACTTGGGTGTCAGGAGTTCGTGGAAGTTCAATAGGATTTCATTGGCTAAGTGGTTGTTGAGGTTTCTTTGGGAGGGGAGAGGGTTGCGTGGGGAGATTATGGAGGCATGCTATATGGGATTCATTTGCTTGTGAGAAAGAGTAAGGTTGCCACTGCCACATTCAATATTCTTGGGGGTTTATAGCAACTTTTGTCGTACGTTGAGGTTCATCTAGTAAGGAGCTTGGCTGCTGAGGAGGACTTTGGATTTAGCTGGATGATTGGTTAAGGAAAATAGCTTTTGGTGGAGATCTTCCATATGTTGGAAGCATTTACAAAGGTTAGTTTGGCAATGGTAACTCGATGTGAGAATGGTGTGTATTTTTAATCAGTTCCCCACTTGAGAAAAGTCATGAATTGTTAACTTCACCTCGATGATGGAGTTCTAAGTGTCACGTTGTTTGTCTGTGTCCATGATTCGTAGGTGTCGGTAGAAGAGGACTTATATGTCTCTAGAGTGTATGGAGCACTGCACTAAAGGTTAAGCTACATGGGTCGAAGATTTGTTCCTATTTCATATGGTTCTTTAGAGCAGGTGGGAGGTTAGGCCGGATGGCACTTCCATGGTGTACAACAACGCACATGAGGATGTGGGTGCACATGTACTTTACATGCTTGCACATTGCCACATTTATGCGAATTGAGGCTCTCATTGATTGATGCGACTCATAATGAGTAATGTGTCCATCACGGTCTGACACAAACAATATGCATAAGTTTAGAATAAACATAAACAACAAAGTCTTTTCCTACATTAAATAGGGTCGGCTACATGGATTCTTTGCCCCCATTCAGATCTGTCTTGGGCCATTGTCGGGCTTAGATCCAAAAAACTAAAATTCCTTCATATAGTGTCATTCTGACAATTCTTGGGCCTTCCTTGCCCTCTCTTAGTTGACTCAACATCCCAAAACTTAGATCAATTAATCGTTGCATCAGCTGACTCCTTTGCAAATGGCCAGACCACCTTAAGCGATTTTCTCAAATCTTATCCTCGATTGGAGCTACACCAACTTTCATTTTGATTGCTAATTCTGAATCCGATCTTTATGTGCGTGTCCACATCCACCTTAGCATTTTCATTTCTGCTACTACCATTCTCTGTACATGTTTATGTGTTGAACGAGATTTTTCACGGGTCTAAAATACGTCTCACACAAGGCGGAGATGCAGTCGTTGTGGTGACCCGCAAGAAATCCCAATTCAAACAACAAATAACCCACAACAAAGATCAAACAATGAAAAGCAATATGTGGAGTTAAAATTTATTATAACTCTACAACAAAGATGTGTATATGTGCAAGTATGTATAGAGTGTCGAACACAGGAAGCAAGCAGGTAGATCGGGGTAATGAATGCTCAAAAATGAATGTGATCAATTTGTCTATAAGTGCGCTATGTTTTTGTGGGGTTTTAATTTTATATTTTTTTATTTAATTTTTGGTTTAAGTATTTGATTTTTAATTTACTGATTTTATATTTTCCTTTTATAATTTATATATTTATATTTTCTTTTTCTTTTAATAAGAATGTAAAACTATATAAGATATATATGCATAAGAGATATGAGAGAGAGATATAAATCGGTAAAAAATTTCAAAATACAGGAATTAAATGTTTTTGAGATTTTTATATTTTTCTAATGTTTTTGTAATTTTTCTGTATTTTTTTACTGATTTTTTAATATTTTTAAAGACAAAAAATACTGAAAATAGTGAATAAATAATAAACTGCAACAAAAATGCAGGTTTTTGAATTTTCTATAAATAATAAAATGCAACAAAAATGCAAAGTAAAAATATGGAATGGATGTACAATGCAACATGACGCTATGGTATTTTTTTGAGATTTTTTAGAGGTTTAGAGATGCATGAAATAAATAGAAACAACAAAGAGAAACTACACTACTAGCAAGGGTTAATTTGTAAATATCAGAAACTATAGGGCCAAAGTGCAATTTTTTCCAAAAATTTTATAACATGATATAAATTTTGTGGATTAAAACTAAAGAGCCAAACACCTAGGGATAAAAGTGCAAAATTGCCAAAGGCACGTGCATGGGGCGCATGACCTGACAAGGACGTAATTGCAATAAATGAAGCCTGGGGGCTAACTTGCAAAATTTCCATAAAAAAATATAACTTCAATAAATATTATTAGAACTATTTCGAAGTACAAGAAAACCCAGGGACCCTGGTGCAAAATGTCCCCCTCACGTGCACGTGTCACATGAGGTGACGTGACCAAGGACCCATATGCCAATAAGTAAAGTGCAGGGGTCTTTTTATAAATATTACAAACATACTAAAGCTGCAAATGAAAGATTAGGTGCTAATATTAAATACAAAAAGTTGCGCGGGTTAGTCTGCAAAATTCCCACGCTAAAGGCGTGATCCGATGGTCCTGATGCGGTCACTTGTGCACTTGTCACGTCCTCAAGCGCCGATGACGCTTTGCGCCGATGGCTGAGTTTAGATCTCAGCGTGGAGATCTACGGTGCTGGGAAGCATGATCGGACGACGGCTGCTAGCTCTGGCACTCCTCTTGGATCGGACAGCTGAGACCTCCCCTACAAGAACATGGATGAATCCGAGCAAGTCCGTACTTCAATCGCTCGTATCTCCTCCCTCCGACCGGAGAAGAGACTCTCACGAAGCACAAAATCCTCCTGGAAGTCGTAAGCACCCGCGACAGGCACATATCAGCTCCAGTAGGTCTCTGGGAGGCCCTCGAGGTTGGGAAGAGGTGAGGTGCTCCAAGTGTCTTGGTGTCTTCCAAAAATCGACCCCTAGTGGGGTCTTAAGCCTCAAGGTTCCGTAAGTAAAACACAAACGACAAAATGGGGGTCCAGGGCTCATGCGGGTGGTAATGGATAAAGGGGCGTCGGGAAGAAGGTGGTCAGAGCGGAACTCTGGCGAGGATGGCGAAGGGTGATCGAACAGGTGCAAGTCGAAATGAAGGTTTGGGAATTGCTCCTAAGACTACGGCGAATAGAATAATGAAAGAAACACAAATAAAAGAATACCTCAAAGGCCGGTTAGCCTGAGATGGTTACCTCGCGGCCAAGTCGTTGGAGATGGGTGGAACGTGCCCTAGGCCGTTGCCTGAGCCTCCCTCGCTGGCTGGAGGAGGTCTCTCACACCTCCGATCCTGAGCACGACACAAAGGAGGTCCAAACTAGGGACAAAAGGGGTTCCAATCGCAAAGGAAGGGGAGGGGGTTTTGAATGGGATGGTGACGAGGCTCCAAAGATCGAGGCGCATCGGGCGGAGCAACGATGCAATCCCCAAGGAGAGGTATTGGCGTGTATCATGGATCCTTGGGGATAAACAATGCAGAAGGAAGCATCACCAAAGGATGAAAGACTCATCCTCGAAAAAACCGCGAAGACGGGTCAAAACCCGCTTCTAACACAAGCCAGACGTTGGGAAGAGAGTTAAATGAAGGTCAACGTCTGTCGCCACCTGGTTGATCTACGTGGACCAACTAGGAAAAAGTCCGGGAAAAACATTGTAAAATAAATTAAAAATAGTAAATGAATTTTTTAATTTTAGAGTATTAAATGAAAAATATTTATTATTTTTTAAGATATTTTATTATGATTTTTATTTATTTTTGTGAGTTATAAAATTATAAGTTCTCTTTTAAGGTCTATATACAAGTATATTTATCTATATATTTTAATATTTTATTTTTATTTTGTACAATTAAATTTATTATTTTTGTTTATTATTTTATATATTTACAACTTAATTTTATCCACCTAAATATATTTTTATTTTATTATTATGATGTATTTTATACAATTAAATAAATAGATGTATTATTGATATTGGTATAGTTATAGGTTTTTCATCTATGTATTGTATACATGTATTTTATTTTTGTGTTTCCTTTGTGTTTTTATTCCTATTTTAATATACACATATATTATAAATAATATTCAAAAAATTATAAAATATAAAAGTATAAAAATAATGAATGATAAATAAAATGAATATTTTAATCGGTATAAGTATACAATAGGGGTCCAAAACTCAACTTTCAAACCGTAACTCCGAAAAATATGAAACCACCTTCATTAAATAGCTTATTGAAAATTATATACAATTAAAGTGATTTTGATACATTTCGATTTTTATTTGAGAGATATAGGTCTGAGAAGTTGGGATTTTGGAAAATTATTCAGATTGTAACTTTTTACCTGTACAATGTTTTCGTATGAAATCAAAATTGTATTTTTCTTTATTAAATTATCTACAACTTTCATGTTCAAAGTTTCTTTATTTGAAGTATAAAAAGTAGAACTAAAAATAGGTCCCAAAATGAATAAAGAATGAATGAAATAAAAGGAATTTTATTGGTTTTTGGACCTTATCTCCCCTACTTTATTCGCAAATATTTTATTTTTTATTTTCTTTTTTCTATAATTTTGGCTTTAAAAACCGTATTTTATACAATATTTACACAATAATGCATGAATGATAAATACCTAAATTAACGCCATTTACACACATTTACTAGGGTTTTTAAGGCCAAAAAGATATAATAAAGATGATGAAATGTAGATTCATCACTATGGTTCACTGTCCACATTCAGATCCATAGAGCATAGAAGGTGTCGCGACTGCTTTATAAAATCTTTCCTTTGATTCTCAAAGGAATTTTCTTATCACAGAGAACAACAGAGGATCCTCTCCACTTCAGCCAGTTTGCATTTGTTCTATAGTAACATCTCCATCAATTTCCCCATCATATTGCAAAATAGATCCCATGTAGTTAAAAGAATTTCCCTTCTGAATGTTATCGTCACCAATCTTCACCTCGATTCCTTCATCATTGTTTCCATCAAAAGTGCTCTCCATATGTTCAATCTTAGCCCTACTTATACAAAATCCTTTAGTCTCCAATGCTTGTCTCCAGGCCTCAAACTTCTCATTAACTCCATTTCTAGTCTCACCAATCAAGACAATATCATCAACAAATAACATACACTAAGGTATCTCATCTTGGATGTGACATGTCAACTTGTCCATAATCAAAGTAAAAAGAATGAAGTCAAAGTTGAACCTTGATGTAAACCAATGTTGATGTTAAGATAGCCAGTCTTCCCAGATTGGATTCTAACATCAGATAAAGCCCTATCATACATATCCTTATGACATATACCTATCTCTTCTCCACAACTCTCCACAATATCTCACATGGGACAGAATCATAAGCCTTTTCCAAATCAATAAAAATCATATTGAAGCTTTTCCTCTTAGATTTATAAATCTCCATTGTTCTCCTCAAAAAATGGATGACTTTAATGGTTGAGCGACCTTACATGAATCTGAATTGATTTTCTTTTACTTTGGAAACTTGTATCAACATTCTTTCGATCACACGTTCTCAAATTTTCATAGTGTGAGTCATCAGCTTGATGCCTCTGTAATTTGAACAATTTTGAATGTCTCCTTTGTTCTTATAAAGATGCACCATAATACATTTCCTCCAATCTTCAGGCATTTTCTTGCTTCGCCAAATAACATTGAAAAAATTTGTAAGCTAAGTGAACCCATGCTCACCTAAAACTATCCATACTTCTATAATCTGATCTACACCTTTCTCAGGTCTCATAACCTTTAAAGCCTCCTCTACTTCCTTTCTTTGTATTCTTCTATAGCTTGCACGATTCATGTAACTTTCTCTACTAGCTAGATCACTTAAAGGGATCTCTTTATTTCCTTTCCCAATGAAAATCTTATGGAAATACTGCTTCCATCTAGTTTCTATATCCTTCTTAGTAACAAGAACGTGGCCTTGTTCATCTTTAATGCGTATCACTTGAGATAGTTCTTCGGTATTTCTTTATCTTGCTTTGGCCAACCTGAATATATCTTTTTGGCCCTCCTTAGAGTCAAGATTTTTGTATTAAGCTTCATAAGCTTTTGACGTGGCTTCGCTTACAACCTTCTTTGCTTTTTTCTTCGTGATTTTGTAGTTTGTGACCATTTCCTATTTTATATCCTTATACATAGCTTTAAAACATGCTCTTTTAATTTTGAGCTTCTCTTGCATCATTCCACTACATCACCAAGCCTCTTTTTGGCATGGAGATCCTCCCTTTGACTCACCTAGCATCTCTTTGGCTACCTTTTGGATACAATATGCTACTGCCTCCCACATCTCGTTTGCATTTCCGCTACAATCTCAAGATAGATCTTCTAAAACCTTCTCCCTAAAACTTGATTGCTTCAGTTGAAGATTCCACTATCTAGATCTAGTGATATTGAAATCCCTCCTTTTCTTTAGCAGCACTTTTATTTGCACATCAATGATTAACAAGCGATGTTGGGTTGTCAAACTCTCTACTGGGATTACTTTGCAGTCTTTGCAACACAACCGATCTCTTCTCCTCAACGCAAAGTAATCTATCTGTGTTCTAGTCTAGTCACTCTTATAAGTAGTTAAATGCTCCTTCCTCTTCTTGAAGAGAGTGTTTGCTATAAAAGATCATAAGCTGTTATAAAATCCAGAATGATTTTTCCCTCTTCATTTCTATACCCGAAACCATGACCTCCATGAGCATTAGCATACCCTGAAGTATCTTTTCCCTCATGTCCATTATGATCTCCACCTAGGCAAATCACGTCTCTTTGTGGGATTCCTTGTAGAATCTTATCCAGATCCTCCCAAAGTTTTTTTTATTTCTTTCATCTAAACCAATTTGCGATGCATAAACTAAGATGATATTCAGAAGATATTCTTCAAGCACCAATTTTAGCAAAATAATTCGATCCTTGAATCTTTGCACCTCAACCACATAATCCTTCAAATCCTTATGAACAACCACTCCAACACCGTTTTGTTTTTATCTTTAAATGAATACGAAAGTTTAAGCATGACTTCTCGATCCCCCTTGTTTTCTCTTTGATGAATCTACGATTCGTTGCCTTTATTTTTTTTATTTTAGCTTCATTTCCGTAGTCAAACACATGTAAATACCTACTAATTCCATGTAATTATCATTTTGTATGCATTTGTTAAATATGCATTTTTAATACTTTTTATACTTAAATAAAAGAATAAATAAGAAAAGAAAAAGAAAAGAAAAATGAAGGATGTGTTTATGTAATAAATACAAACTGACCCGGACCCCAAGAGAAGGTCAAGACTTGACTTGATCGACCAGGAATAAAGTAGGGGGAGATAGGGTCTTTCATCCAAAAATCCAAAAATATTTTGTAAATAATTTTTCTGTATATTTGTATAAAACGTTTATTATTTTATTTGTACATAATTGACCTCAAATTAAATATTTCTATAAACAAAAGTTGTAAATAAAAATATGTTGTAAATAATAAAAATATTTACAAAATAAAATAATGTACATATTACAAATAATAATACTCAGAAAAAGCCACAAAGTGATAATTGAAAATACCAATTCCGGCTCCATACGAATTCAAATTGAACCAAACTCACTTCCATTATATTCTAAATTAAATTATCTTTCAAATGGATGTGATGTCATAATTTTTGAAGTTACGATTAAAAAGTCAATTTTCTAGGGTGTTTTGTGCAGTTTCACCATTATTTATTATACATATTTGTTCATATTTATTCATATATATATTATACATAATTTGAAATAGTATTTTCATAAAAAATAAAAAATAAAATATAAATAAAAAAATTAAAAAAGATATAAAACGTATTTACTTATCTGTACAAGTGTATATTGTATTATATGTACATAATATTTGTATACAACTAATTTCCTTATATAATAATCATTAAAAAATAAAACATATGACATTAATTAATTAATTTAATTTAATTTAATTACGAAATTTATATTCAATTATTTGATTTATTTGATTAAAGGGCCTACCATGTATATAAGATTTGATTTTATACCTTTAATAGCCACCATTAATGTGTCTAATTAAAATTTGAAAATTATTTATTTTAATTAATTCTGAAATTTATATTTAATTAATTAGTTATTTTATTTATTAACTAATAAAAACCTTCTTCTTTTGTGCATTGCTTTCTTTTTTATTTTTCTTCTCTTTTTAATAGGATCCTCCCCTTCTTTCATTCTTTGATCAATCATTGTGGAGAGAAGCCCGATCTCTGAGAGCCATCTTGTTGAAGAAGGGTGTCTAACCTTCGAGCCGTCCGGTGACAACGCGTCGGTCCTCGTCGAGGCCATCACAACGTATCTGACCCCGAGGGGAGATCCATTTTTCGTCATTTTTCTTAGATAGATCGTAGTTTAAATTTTTACCTCGATTTTATTACTCTTTACATATCCAAAATCACAAAAATATCCATCACTCTTTGATCCACGTCCGAAACCGAAATTTCCACCTCATTTCCTTGTCCCCCCATTTTCACGTTCTACATCACACGATCACCCATCTCCGGTCACGTACGGTGATCGGAGCCGTAGATCTTTCTTCCATAATCGCAAGATCCAAACCATTCACAAATCCTATTTTTTTGATAAATAAATAAAAGGAGATAAAAACATATAGTTATTTTTATCTCTAACCTTTGTTTTTTAGAATCATCTAAGAAATATAATAAAAAATTAAAAAAGGATAATACAAAATTCCTTTTTCATTTGCAGTTTCTGTTTACATTTTTCAAAAAGAAAATAAAAAAAATTCTTTTATTGATTTTTGTTTACACTAAAATAAAAAAATAAAAAAATTAATTAAACATCCCTAACGGCGCGACCGTACGCCTCCATATCCCATCCATCGGCCTCTCGCCCCGTGTAGTCCGCCCTCCCCCTCCGCGGCGGCGCTCAGCATGCTTCCCCCGTGCCGACCATCTTCACAGCGCAGAGCCCCCGCGTTCGCGACCTCCGCCCTCAGCCTGCCTCCGCGTAGCCCCCTTGTTCCTCGCCGACGTGCCGCACGGGCTCGCGCACCAGCCACCCAGCCCTGCTGCTCGCGTCGCCATCCGCCTCCCCCATGCGGAGCGCCTCCTCGATTCCTCCGTAGCGGTCGTGCCCATCCACCACGGGCGACGTCCCCAGCATCCACCTCCTCCAGATCTCATTGGGCAGCGGCCGCCCCCTGTCCCTTTCCTTTTGAGAAGAAAAGCAACAAAGGGATCCCTAGGGTTGGGCATTTTAAAAATAAAAAAATTTAGAATATTTACGCAGAAGCCCTCGGAACTTTCAGAATCTACAAATTAGCCCATGCCTTGGGTAAACTTCAAATTTCACCCTGATGCTTATTTCTTATTACATTTTGATGCAAATACTTTAAACAATTACATTTCAATCCCTGTGTTTCTTGAGCTTTAACTTGCTTGATCTTTTTGATGGAATAAATATTTTGGTCTAAAAATTCTCAAAAAAATTGTATATGCTCCTGTTGTAGTGTTTGTTATTGTTTAAATTTTTCATATAATTTCACCATCATTTTATATATTTAAAAAATAAAAAACAATGACTTTTTGCCTACCCTAAATTATAAAATTCATAAAAATTCGAAAATTCGCCTAGAAATTCCAAAAAAATTAATGTAGGTGTCTTTATTATCTTTTAATTTCTGTCCAATTTTCTTTCATATATCATTTATAAAATTCCAAAAAAGTGTGAAAAAAGAAAATATTGAAAAATTATACCAAATTGTAGAAAAATCCAAAAAATCTGATCTTGGTCTCTGTTTGTAGTTATTTCTTTGTTCTTTAGTATAAAAATAATTTCTAGGAGTATTGGGCAATTAAACTAAATTTAAGTTACAAAATACTCTTGGTTGTGCACTGTTTTATGCATTTTTCACTGTTTTATTTCTATAAAATAACAAAAACATCAGAAAAATTTGAAAAAATTAACAAAAATATTTTAAAATATATAAAATACAAAAAAATTTTCTTTGTAATTTTCAGAGTATTTTTGAATATTCTGAAAAATACAAAATAACAGTGTGTATGCATTTTTATTCCTTTGTGCTTAATTTGAAAAATATAAAAAAATATATAAAAAAATCACTAAAAATATAATTTCACATAGTTTTTAAATCGTGCTCCTTGTGTTCGACCCTGGTCGCTATTAGGTAAATATAATAGCGAAACCGCTTACATCTGCATTTAATTGTTTGACATTACCTTTAAGTGGTTTAAAATAATTTTTTCCCGTTGACCGATTGAATGGTTGAGAATAACAACAATTGTGATATTTTTTCCATCTTATCCTCATCGGAATTTCGTGTCATCAGAATGGCGTCGTTGCCGGGGAGCACATCTTTGTAGCTATTTTTCAGTTTCATTTTTTATCTCTATTTATTATAACTGCCATTTGACCATCTCTTATTTCTCTTTTTCTGCCATGGAGACAACTTGGACTCTTTGGATGGACAAGTATAGGAAGGGGAGCAGAAGACTGTTATTTTATTTAGAGAATTTTTGTGAATAATTCTAATTATTTAGAACTGTGGACTTGTGGACTTGGATACTTTATTCGGGGTATGTTTCGCCAAGTGCCGGTGCACTTGAGGCACCTCACCGCTGTTTTCTGTGTTTTTTATTTCATCGCCATAACTTTCTATTTGATTTTCGTAGTTTTGGCCCTTAGACGTAGGATTTTTTGTTGATTGTGACGTAATTAGCTAAGGCCCAACACATAATAGATTATTTGTTCCATTAGAAAGTAATTGGACATGGCTAAATAAAAATTAATTGAAAATGTTAGTTTAATTGAATTTGAGACCACGTGCCATGAGGAGTCACATATAGAGCTGACAAGACTCTTTGTGACGGATACCGAGTGGCTCCCAGGATTGGACTCCGAATTCGATTCGATTAGCTAATTATTGTTCTTCACGATCAATAGAAGCTACTCGTCTAAGGCCGATTTCCTCATGCATCATATAGTTAGTTTACTTTCTGTATTTAATTTATGCACGGATCATATTGCATGTAGAGTGCTAGAGTAAGGTATACATTTCTATCTCTGCATGCATCATTGTGTTTGACCACGTATCGGTGTTTTTGACTTCATCTCCCTGTTTTTGAACTCAAATCAATCAAGGAAATCAGAAATCTAGGTAGGCGTTATTTTTGAAAAAAATTCAAAAAATAGAAAATTAAAAATTTAAAAAATTAGAGTTGCTAATTGAACTTGACCTCTAAAATTAAACGTAATTGATTTCTCATTGTATTGGGAGAGCAATCCCCTCATTGTTTGCACTTTAAATTGCTCGCGTACACATTAAGGAGTAGTGCCCAAATCCCATTCAAGCCTCCTAAGTGTTTGTACTACTTTTGTTTGATTACATAACTCTAAAATTGAAAAGATAAAAAACCAGATCTCACGGTCTTCACATTGCGTAGAGTTGGTGGATTGGGAGTTTGCTTTATGTTTGTATACCTTTGGAGTGAGTTGGTTACGTTCATCTTCTATAGATCATTAGCAGTCACCTTCTATCTCCTTCACTCTCTCTTCTATCCCACCCTCCCTCCCTTCATCATCCTTCTTTCCTCTCATCATGATGGGCCATACTCCATTCCAGCCGGATTTTGCGGCTTCTTCATTTCATTCCCATCATGCCCACCCACTCTATTGGGAGGTTGAAACTCCGACCGACTTCCCTTCCTCTCCTTACCCACCTTCTTTCTCGAGACGTGCTGTGAGTGATGCCTGAAGAGTTCAGATTGACCAGATACAAGATACGGGTGATAACCTTACTGAGATGACACTGCACTCCATGAATGATGAGAGAGAGCAATGGCAAGATTTAGATGATCACGATTCTGGGATGATTGGACATTATTTAAGAGACAAGAAACCACACTTAGAAGCTCAATCAGGGTCTACATTGAATCCCTTCATTCTGAATCTAGAGTTCATTAATCTATTGTCAAAATTTTCAGGGGGAGTGCATGAGGAACCATATCTTCATATATCTAAGTTTGAGGATTTTTGTGGATCACGAGCATACATTGATATCACTTCTGAGGATCTGATGTTGATGAAATTCCCTTTCTCACTTCAGACTAGAGCTTTGAGATGGCATAGAGAGTTGGGAAGGAAGATTGTTACGTGGGGAGATTTACGATCATTGTTTTTGCAGAGATTTTACCCCCAGTGGAGAGTTGATATGATGCGGTCTTGTATTCATGATTTTTCAGTTGACCCCCAGGAACCATTGGGAGATTCATGGTTGAGGTTACTTGGTCTTTTGAGGTGATTTCCGGATCATGGACTTTCGATGATTGACCTTATCCAGATCTCCATGAGGGGGATGTCCGCAGAGCAGATTGCATATGTTATTACCTCGTGTGTTGGTTCACGCCACAGTCCCGACCTGGATTTATTTGAAACCATCTTGGATACACATCCAGACATTCCATATACAAGAGATGATTTATTCAGGACAACACATGAGGGAGAGATGACACCTGTTGAGTGTATGACACATCATGCAGATTCAGACAACACACCAATCAGAGGATATAAATACTACTACATTTCATATGATGGATGTGTTGACTGCCACTGTGAGTTTCTAGAGCTGGACATTGGCTGAGTTCTCGTTGGATTTACAGCCAGATTTTGAGCCAGTCCCGTATTTTCACGTCGATGATTCTTGAATTCTAGATCTTTTAGTATCCCAAGAAATAGAGGAGGAACCCACATCTCAACCATCCTTTGAGTCATTTTAGTGTCCATTCCCACTTGATTTAGTGTCTATTCTTCAGAAGATCTTCTCAGATTCATATATACACTTTGATCCATCTCAACATAGAGAGCTTGATGAGGGACCGATTTTTGATTTGACAGATATAAATAGTCTCGTGTTTGAGCCATGTGTCCTCCCATTTGATGAGGTCGATATATTTTTGGAGGACATGATATTTGGCAGCATAGATCCCCAGTTTCCTGATGATTCAGCATTACTCCCCGAGGGTTATCTGCGGGAGGATGCCATGTACCCTGTGTACTCGGTTTCATTTTCTAGGAGTGCATTCGGATCACGAGATTGAGTCATCTGATATTTTTGAGCATGAGTTTGTGGTTTCTCTCCTCGACGACCCTCGTGTGGATGACCCGATCTTTGAGGTATTCGATGATTTTAGTGATTTCTCTACATTACATACATCGGATATCATCCTTTATAGTGAGTCTCCTTATCATGATCTTCCTTATATATTTTATATGGTGATTTTAGTGGTCTACCATGATGAGCTCGAAACCACATCATCAACGACATTAGACAGGGAATCCAAAAATATTTTTGATTTATTAATCATTTTCTTCTTTTCATTTTTCATTCTTTCATTATATCGATAAGGTCCACTCATCCCATTCATCACTGTTATATTTAGGATATGCTTCATCCTATGTATAGGTCGGATGAGTGTATTTGGGTGTTCATTCTTTGATCCCTCGCATGTCTTCTCAACTCTTGACAACCTGTCTATACTTATGGATATTTTACCCAAAGTACAGGGAGAGACATGCCAAACCGATGATTCATTTATTTCTTCCAACCCTCGACCCTCCCAGCATGTTGAATACAATCTGTTATACTTAGGATTAGTTGATCCTAAGTATGGAGGGCGATCGACTTCTCATTCTTTATTCTTTAATCGTTATAATATAGACTTTTCTATACTTTGTACGAGTTATGCCTTCCTTTCCTCTCCGATCTATGAGGACATAACTAAAGATAACTATAGGGGGTCGTATATACATTGTATATACTTTAGCCGTAACTCAAACTTTTGTATTTTCAATAATATGACTAACTTATAAAATTTAACTAGGAACTAAATTCTTTGTAATGACGGTTAATAATCTTCTCAAAAATGTTTTGCAAAATGTTTGAAAATTGGTCGGAAAGGCTTTGAAAATTCTTTTGAAAACTGCTTGGAAAATTTGGTATAACGTTTTCAAGTCTTTGTAAAAACATTTTGATTATAGAATTTTATTTTCTTTATTTGAATAAAATATTTTGAAAATCTATTTGCAAATTATTTATAAAATGTTTGTAAAAATACTTTGAAAATTCTACACATACTGTTGAAAAAGAAATACTGGTACCCACTAATCATCTATTCTATTCTATGTTTGCTCCCTTCTGCATTCTAATTTCTGGTGAATTTTCCTTACATAATGGTTTTAAAATTTGTAAATGTTTGCAAAAATATTTGTCAAAATATTTTTCTAAATAAGTTTTCCAATTTTTTTGTAAAATTTATTTCAAATTATTTTGAGACCTTGAATATAATCCAACGCAAAAAAAATCTTTACAAACACTATACATCAACCTGCAAATACTTAGTTGTAAATTCTTGAACTAAATCTTTGTAAATAACAATATGCACTCCCATGTAAATATATGCACATAATTACTTCTTCCACCCTTTGGGTTTTTAAAAAATCCCTAAAAATTTGCGAAATAAAAATTTGCAAAAAATTTCAAAATCTTGCATAAAAATCTGCAAAACATTTTCAAAATTCTCCCAAAATTCAAAACTTAGAAAATTGCTCCACAAAAATATTTTCTAGCATTGTACATAGCATATGCATTTTTCAAAATAATCAAGACAATTGAATAAGTCAAAATACAATTTGAAGATTGGAGCTTGGAGTAAACCTTGATATACTTAATTTAATAGGAATCCATTGGGGATTGGAATCGGAGATACTTCAGGTCGCCTTCATTTAATTATTTAGGTTCCATAAGACTATGTTCATGAGTCAATTCAATGTGTCTAAATAGAACCCTTCATATCATCCATAAGACTCTTGAGACAATGGATTGATCAGAAATTTCACACTTAACATTTAGCTCGACCCAGATGGATTGCTTTAAAATCTTGGAGTCTAAGCCAAAATAATGCTATGCCGCTTAGTCAAGGGTGGCTCATGAACCATTCTTAGGCATTGCCGAAACCAGTACTCTGAAGGATATGGGAATATCCTTAAGCGCATCACATAAGCGTGTGGATCATATCGTATGCGATCGGGAGTGACTAGTCGCACAAATTGCTCGAGGCAGCGGGAATTAAAAAATTTCATACGATGAAACCACATGATCCAAGAACACTTCTCGGACCATTTTATCAAAACCACAAACAAATATTAGGGTTACCTCTTCAAGCATGGTTGCGATCGAGTCTCTAAACAAAGAGACCTCCTATCTCAAGTCTGATCCGACGGAAGAGACGCTTGTGAGCGCGTGATGAAATGCGTGCTTCTCACAATCTATGTTTATGATCCAAGCGATGAATCTGTTGATCTTGTCACACAAAATTCGACAAATTCTTCACGAGTGAGGTGTAGTGAAGGAGACGGAGATCCACGAGCAAACAGTCTGACAACATAACGGTGATACTGCGATGAGAACGACTCTCTCTAGGGCTCCATAGTGGACGACCAAAAGAGAGAGGGGAGAGGGATGGAGTGTAGAGAATGAGAGAGAGAGTGAGAGAGTATGTTATGTTCTAAAGTTGTCTCTTTAAGAGCAATATGTGCCCTTTTATTTATAATATTTTAGGATCCATGGATCTCAATCCATGGACAACACAAATCCAATGACTCACACGGATTTGTGTTTCTTTAGATGGCCAAGATTTTGTTGTAAAAACACAACAATAATTAATTTAAATAAATAAATATATATTGAATATAATTTGATTTATATTAAATCAATCTCTATTGGAGAAATAGGAATGAGGTTCCATAAGAACAAGGGGGACGACCACTCATTCCATAAAGAGAGGGTGGCCGTCCACCCTGTTCATATAGCATGGTAGTTCCTTTCAATTTCATGAGAATTCATATCTCATGTGTATCTCCAATATTTTTTTCAACAACTTTTTATTGCAAATTTATTTCATAAAGATAAATCCAATTTGTTTTGTGAACATTGCAATCATGCCATTGTAAGTTTATGAATCACATTCACAACCCAAAATAAAATGTGAATTACATTTTCAATTTATTGTCCAATGTGAATCTAATTCACATCAACATTTAATTAACAAATGTAAAATTACAAATAGCTCTCTCTTATATATTATAAATCACATTTATAATATATATGATTAATAATAGACAATGCTATCCAAATTATTCGTATCCATGATAATTAAATCACATTTAATCATCTTGGATCTCTATTTTCTTGTGCCTAAATAATATGAATCACATTCACAACATTATTCTCATCTTTGATAATTAAATCAAATTTAATTATCTAAGACAACTTTTATTATAATATGAATCAAATTCATATTATTCATGACAATTAAATCACATTTAATTACCAATTTTCTCAATGCTTGGACACATATATCAACAATGAAATTATGCTGAACTCTTTCGAGGATAATGTGCTTTCTCTGCGGATACGTGGAGATAAGGACATGGCGATTGTATTGTTCCACGTATAATGACTTGGATATTGAGATCACATCTCAAATTCAAATCCTGCGGACCTCTCATGGATGCTTGAGTAAATCAAGACCATAAATCTAATCTTCTCATTGCATATGAATCACATTCGGATCAATGTCCAATATTTGGACCAAGATCAGATCACTTCTCTACTGAGAGGAGTCATTAGTATCCAGACCAGTTTCATCACTCCCCAGGAATGGAAGCGTCATGGTTATACAACCGTTTATGATCACATCACCCTCTGGTATTCCTAATACTTGTACATCCTGCATACTGGAAGACCTAATTAGATCAATTTTACACTTTCTACTTCTTGGTTTTATCATTAAGTTTTTCATTTGATAATTGGGAGTCAGTATCGATCATATACTTTCCAAAAGCATATATTATACCTAGATATTGATCATATACTTTCCAAAGGTATATATCAAACCTACAAATTCTTTTGAGCTTCCAAAGCAAGATGACTATGCACGAAATATGATTCTTCCCAATATCTCATTGAGTGAGATCATGTCTTCTGGTTCAGTAATGAACCTGTATAAGCCCTTTGAGAGATCATATTACTCATATGCCTTTGCATGCTGATGAATCTCCCTCTCATCATTTTTATTCTATCATTTTGGCCTTAGATACCCTATTAACCGAAAAATACGAGGGGTCTAAATGTCTCACACAAGGCAGAGACAAAGTCGCTGTGGCGATCCTCGGTAAATCCCGGCTAAGTCAACAATTAACCCACAATAACAATCATACAATGAGAAGCAAATGTGGAGTTAAAATTTATTATAGATCTACAATAAGCGTGTATAGGTGCAAGTATGTGTAGAGTGCCGAACTCAGGGAGCAAGCAAGATAGGTCGAGGCAATAATTCTTAAAAATGTGAAAGTGATCAAATGCCTACAATTGTGTTATTTTTGTGGGGTTTTAATTTTATATTTTTATTTGATTTTTGATTTTATAATTTTGTATTGATTTTTAAATTATCAATTTTTATTTTTTAATATTTTATATTTTTTTATATTTTATATTTTTTTATATTTTCTTTTCTTTTAATAGAATATATATATATGCAAAGAAGGAAAAAGAGATATATTATATAGAGAAAAGTAAGCACACACAAGAAAAAATCAGGAAATAAAATCTTTTTGAGCTTTTGATGTTTTTATAATGTTTTTGTTATTTTTCTAGATTTTCTTAATTTTTTGGTATTTTTAAGGACAAAATTCTGAAAACAGTGAATAAAATAAAAGGGCTGAAACTAAAATGAGGATGAAAAATATTAAACAGAGTTCAAAAATCCTCAAATTAATTTTAAACTATAGGTAGCAAAATAGGGAAACTTCGGAAACTGAAATTATATTTTTAGGATTTTTGTGGATTTTTTAAGATTTTTATGAAGATTTTAGGGCTTTATCAATTTTTAGGAGTTTTCTTTTGAAATTTTTAATGATTTTTGGATTGAAGTTAAAACACACAAAAATAATCAAAATATATTTTTTGGAATTTTTCAAAATCTTTTTATAAATTTTAGGTATTTTCTAATGCAAATAGTGCTGAAAATGCATATTTTTGAATTTTTATAGATAGTAAAATGTAATAAAAATGCAAAATAAAAATATAGCCTGTAGCACAATGCAACAAGAATGTTAATTTTATGGATTTTTTGAAATTTATAGATGCATGAAATAAATAGAGACAACAAAGAGAGACTACATTACTGACAAGGGCGTATATGTAAATATCTAGAAATCCAGGGGGCCAATGTGCAATTTTCCCACAAAATATATAACTAACTTACAAAAATCCAGGACCAATCACAAATAATGAGACCTGCAAGGGTACGACTGCAATTTCTCCAGGCCCGCACGTGACTACGCACGCGCCTGGGGAGGACTGAAATGCGAATACAAAAATCTTAGGGGCCTACTTGCGATTTTTACAAAAATATTACACGTGATAGATAAGTTCTTGGACTGAAATGAAATATGAAAACCCACAGGGGTCCCTTGCAAAATACCTAGTCCCCTCACGCGCATATGCACGTGAGGTGACGTGGATAGGGACCTAAATGCAAATATTAAAAGCCTAGGGGTCTAAATGCAAATATTACAATTTTTTTACACTATAGATGAAATTTTAAATACTAATAATTAAATAGACAAAATGGCGAGGGCTGAGGTGCAGAATACCCAGGCCTGGCGCATCCAATAGCGGACGTCGCTTCACTTGACACGTGGTAGCTCAAGAACACCCGATGACGGTTCGGACATAGATGGCTACAATTAGATCTCCAATAGTGGATCAGACGGCTGGGCTGCGTAGAGATCCAACGGCTCCTGTGCGATCTGGAGGGTGGCCAAAATCCAACGGCGGAGAGCCTCGGACGAAGAACAGGGAAGCAACGCCGGCGAGACGAGCTTCCCCGCTCCAGATCTCAGTGCTCCGCATTCTTTGAGCTTCAAAAGTGATCGACGAGCCTCTTGGGGAGGTGCTCTATGTGCTGGAGGGCTCAGATTTGTCGGAGAGGTGCGGGTGCACCGCAAGAAGGGCGGCGAAGGAGATGGGCTCCAGGTATCTCCGGCGAAGCTCCAAAAATGAGCTCCAGGTAGCTGTAGTTCGCTCTGACCTGCAAAAAGGAGTGAAGGGACCAAGGGCAAACTGCTTGAGTCCCGTGGAGGTGCGGAGGCGCGAAGGTGGATGTGAATGCGAGGTGGTCAGAGGTGCGCTCCAGCGAGGTGATCGTGGGAGATGAACGGGTGATCGTCGATCAATCATAACTATGCAGATCGATTCCTAGAACTACGGGGGCTAAGAAAAATGCAAGAAGATGCAAAGAAGAGGAGCTACATCGATGGCCGGAACCAGAGGGAGGAACCTCTACATCGACGAATGGCAGAGGTGGTGGAGATCGCTCTGGTCCACGCCGCGGCTCGCTGAAGGTGCTGGGAGGAAGCCTGTCACACTACCTCGTACGGGTACACACAAAGAGGGGTAGGATTTGGTCCAAGAGGGTTCAAAATTCGAATGGAAGTCGGGGGTGGTATTTGAAGAGTTGATGACCAGGCTCCAAGGATCGAGAAGGATCGGCTAAATTGACGCTCCACGACCCTAGGAAAGCCTAGGGCATGAAAGATGGGTTGTCGAGGGACAAAAGTCATGAAGGATTCGTCATGAAAAGAGGAATGGTTTGACCTCGATAATTCCACAAACATGAAGCAAAAACGAGGTCTGACATGTGCAGAGGGGGGAGGACAGCCAGTTGACCGCGGTCAACGTGGACTGTCTCCTGGTTTGTCCACGTGGACCAACCAGGAAAAACCCTACGAAAAATAATTAGAAATTCATTTAAAAATAGTAAACGAATTTATTAATTTTAAGTTATAAAATAACAAATGTTTATTATTTTAGAAGTATTTTATCATGATTTTTGTTTCTTTTTATTAGGTATAAAAATGCAAGTTACCTTTTTGGGTCTATATAGGTACATATATCTATATATTTTATTATTTTATTTTTATTTTGTTTATTTACTTTATTTATTTTTGTTTATTATTTTATAAATTTATAAAATATTTTTATATACTTAAATATTTTTTATTTTATTTTATGAAGTGTTTTGTACTTTTAATAAAATAAGAGAGTTAATTGCATAGGTTTGTGTATAGGTATTATACCTAGGTATGTTATACAAGTATTTTATTTTTGTATTTTCTTTAGGTTTTTATTTTGATTTTAACGTACATATGTATTATAAGTAATATTTTAAAAAATATAAAAATATAAAAATATAAAAATATAAAATTATGAAAATAATGAATAAATAATAAAAATGAATATTTTAATCTATACAAGTATACAATAGGGGTCCAAAACTCAACTTTCAAACCATAGCTCCGCAAAAAGCGAGACCACCTTCATTAAATAGATTATTTAAAATTCTATACAATTAAAGAGATTTTGATACGTTTCGAGCTTTTATTTGAGAGATATAGGTCTGGGAAGTTGGGGTTTTGGATTCTCTTGCAGATCATAACTTTTTATATGTACATTATTTTTGTATGAAATAAATTTTGTATTTTTCTATCTTTATTTATCTACAACTTTGATGTTCAAAGTTTCTTTATTTGAAGTATAAGAAGTGGAACTATAAATAGGTCCCAAAATGAATAAAGAATGAATTAAATAAAAGGAATTTTTATTGTATTTTGGCCCTTATCTCCTCCTACTTTATTCCTTGTCGTCCTAGTCATCGAGATGCCTTGGTCTCGGGGTTTCAGATCATAAAATATTTACAATATTTTATTCTTTCTCTTTTCTTGTCTTTATTCTATAATTTTGGCTTTAAAAACTGTATTTTGTACACTATTTACATATACATGCATGAATGCTAAGATGCAAGAATTAAAGTATTTACAAGCATTTGTCAGGGTTTTTGAGGCTAAAATGACTTGATATAAAGATGACGAAATGTGGATTCATCATCCCCCTATACTTTGCCTTTGCTAGTCCCCAGCAAACACTTATGCAATAAGTGCATAAAGAAAAAAAAGAAAAGAAAAACAAAGAAAAGAAAAAGAAGAAAGATGGATTAAGTTTAATTATCAAACTTGTCTTCACAAAATTAAAGTTTGGAGCTTAAGTCGGACCTTTGAAATTTAGTGAGGGCGGAACCTTAATGAGAACCGGATTTGAAATCCAACAGTCTCTGAGAATCCCAAAACGCTGCTCAAGTCTCCTCAATATCTAGGTCAGAAATATCTCAACTCATACGCAAACCCTTACGACTATGAATCTGACTCGTACAGTGTAAGTGATGGTGGATCCCCCCAAGTGAAATGACAAAGAAACTGGCTTCTCCAATGTGACAACCCAATGATTCCCCAATCCAACAACTCATTCCTCAAGGAGCGGGGTATTCCCTTCTAAGTTCAAGTGGCAACTAGTCCAAGAGGAGGGGGTGAAGAGAAGAATGGACGGTAGCCAGTGTAGCTACCTATCCTAGGATGCAAGACCAGTGTAGTCAAGTCATCCAGCTACAGACTCACATGATTTGACTTTGAATCTCAAGTTTGCTTATTGGCTATACACATATGTACACTCCGGCAGGCATTTTTATTTTTGTATAGGCCTGATCACTTTTTTGGAGTTTTTGCTTTTTGCATATATATTTTTTTGAATACTATATACAACAACATTTACATAGGGAGTTTTTCCTCTTGAGCTAGTAGACTATCCCTCTTTTGAAGCTTTATCGCAACCCACAATCTCCTATCCTCAAAACTCATCATCACCGGACGGGTTGGGGTGCACTTCCCTCCCTAGAGGAGGACAGGTGTTTCCACTTGTGTGCGTCTCATACCGGCAAATCCAACCCCCTCACCACTCCAACTGAGTTGAGCCATGTGAAAGGTGCAAGTGTCCAAGTTAGGTCATTATCAACAAGAGTCACGCGTGTGCTCCGAAATACTCTACTTAGGCAATCAAGAATCTACTGAACCAAGTCTCGTGATCCTCAAAGAATTAAGTCAATTAGACCTGAAATACCTCAATTCCATCTCCTATAAGGATCCTATTAATTAGGTAGATTTAAGGTCCAACCAAGCTCCAATCTTCGGATTTTACTTAGACTCGTTCAACTATCAAACTCATTCTGAAAAATGCTCATGCTATGCAAATGCTATGCAGAAAATATTTTTGTGATGCAATTTTCAAAGGTTTTGAACTTTTTATGGATTTTTCAAAAGATGATGCATATGTATTTTTAGATTTTTTTTCAAAAAGGTTTTTCAAATGTTTTTAGTCTTTTAATTTTGCAAATGTTTTTGGGATTTTTGAAAACAAAAGGTTTTGGCTAAAAATTAGGTACAAATATTTACACGGGGATGCATTTTGTATTTACAAGAAGTGGATTTTACGAATTTACAAAGGGTACATGGTCGATTTTTATAGGTATTTATAATAATGATTTTTAGGTGAGATGTATGTATTCCTCAAACTTATTTGACAAAGGTTTTTCAAACAATTTTGAAAACTATAATCCAAAATAGTTTTTACAAACAGTTTATACAAACATGTACACATATTTGAAGATCATTTTGCAAAGGTTTTCCTAATAGTATATATAGATTTTTCAAATATTTTTGCAACCATTTTTCAAACCATTTGCAAATAGTTTTTCAAACCTTTTATTTAACACAAAGAAAATAATTTTACAATCAAAATGTTTTTACAGAGGTTGAAAACATGTAACAAAATGTTTTCCAAATAGTTTTCAAAGTTTTTTCATAAGGATTTTCAAACCATTTTTCAAAGATTTTGCAGAAAATATTTTCACCTGATTTACTAATAAGTAAGTACAAAAAGAATTTGAGGAATAATCACATCTTTTTATTAAGGTTTTTATTAAATTTGTAAGTATAATTAGCCCTAATTTTTAGTAAAAATACGAAAGTACGAGTTATGGCTAAAGTATATATGCAGTATATACGACCACCCTATACTTACCTTGAGCTATGTCCTCATAGATCGGAGAGAGAAGAGAAGACATAACTCGTACTGAGTGTAGAACAATCTAAAGAATAAACGAATAAGAGATCAAATGATTAATTGAACGAGAAGTTGACCGTCCCCCCTATACTTAAAATCAAATCATCCTAAGTATAGCAGACTGTACACGAAGCAGGGAGGGTCAAGGGTGGGAATGAACAAATCATACTCAGTCTGTCTTCCCCTATACTTAGGGTTAGATATCCCTAAGTATAGACGAGAAGAGGAGATAGTGGAGAGTATCAATGAATAGAAGATCTCGGGGTGCACACCCCCTATACTTAGGACAAAGTACGTCCTAAGTATAGAATACTGACACAAAGGGGCGGTACCTTTTTGATAGATAAAGAAGATAGAAGATGAAAAGAAGAAAAGAAGAAAAGAAGAAAAGAGAATACACAGATCTCATCTCAGTGTGTGCACCCCCTATACTTAGGACAGAGTACGTCCTAAGTATAGCAAAATCATGAGAGGACAATGGGGTGGTAGACATACGGAAGAAAGAATGAATGATATGGATAAATGGATCTACACAGTGGAAGATAGAAGTGATATCATGTATGAAATGCATGTGATGTGAGTCAAAGAGCACATCTCATACCAAATGAATGGGGGCAATGTCAATGGTCGGCGGATCATGATCAAGATAAAATTTGAAGCGTTGACCGTTGACGCGAAAAGTAGAGGAAGATGACAACCTGGATATATCGATACTACCATTGTCATGTACCTTCCTGACCACATATAGTCCTTTCCACTTACTCTGTAATTTCTCTGGAAATAATTTCAGCCTAGAATCAAACAACCATACGCACTGATCGGACTCAAACTGTTTATGGATGATATGAGAATCGTGCCATGTCTTCAATTTTTCTTTATACTGTAGGCTGCTAGAAAAGGCCGTGTCTCTCAGTTCCTCCAGGGATGCCAACTCTGCTTTCCTCTGTTCTCCTATACTTTCGGGATCCAATAATAACTCAGTAACTGCCCATAGTGACTTGTGCTTGATCTCCACTGGTAAATGGCAGGGCTTGCCATAGATGAGATGAAAGGGAGATGTCCCCAATGGTGTCTTGAAGGAAGTCCGATAGGCCCACAAGACCGAGTCCAAAAGCTGTGACCAATCCTTTCGGTCTGGGTGGACAACCTTCTGTAAGATAGTCTTGATCTCCCTGTTCGATACTTCAGCAAGACCATTAGTCTGAGGGTGGTATGGAGTGGCAACACGATGGGCAATGCCGAACTCATCTGTAAGGGCCCTAACCTTGTCGTTAATAAAGTGAGACCCCCCATCTGATATCAGAACTCTAGGTACCCCAAACCGTGAAATGATATTTTTCCTCAAAAAACGACACACGGTCTTAGCATCTACGGCTCGGGTGGGGATGGCCTCAACCCAACGACTCACATAATCCACAAGCAGAATGTACTCAAACCCCTGACTCTTAGGAAATGGGCCCATGAAATCAATCCCCCATGCATCAAAAATCTCACAAAAGTGAATGGGTTGTATGGGCATCATGGCTCTCTGTCCGCAAGTACCCATATTCTGACAGTCAGTACATCTCTTCACGAATTCATCAGAATCCTAGAAGAGAGTAGGCCACCAAAGGTCGGATTGGAGCACCTTCTGTGTTGTCCGTCTCCCAGAAAGATATCCTCCTGCCTCAAGCTTGTGGCAGCAGGTGAGGACGCTATGCTGCTCTTCTTGAGGAATGCACCTCCTCCAGATGCCTATCCCTCCTTCATGATAAAGGACGGGATCCTCCCAATGGTAAAACTTGGACTTCGCAAGGAAGGTCTCAAGTTTCTGCCTGGGCCAACCTTGTGGAACCGTCTTGGCGACAAGATAGTTCACAATGTCGGCGTACCATGGGAGCGACGTGATAGCCAAGATCACCTCATCTGGAAATATCTCTGTAATAGGTGCGATGAGATCAGATTCCTTAAGGTTCTCTAGGCGGGAGAGGTGATCCGCCACCACATTCTTAACTCCAGGCTTATCCTTAATCTCAATGTCAAACTCCTAGAGCAGAAGGATCCATATGGTAAGGTGTGCTTTGGCATCCTTCTTGGTCATGTGATACTGGATGGTGGTGTGATCTGTAAAGATAGTCACTCTAGATCTGAGAATATATGATCGGTACTTATCCAAAGCAATGACTACAGCTAGCATCTCCTTCTCAGTCATGGTGTAATTCCGCTGAGCGGCATCCAAAGTCCGACTAGAGTAGTGAATGACTTACGGCAATCCATCCCTCCTCTGTAGAAGCACAACCCCTACGGCAAAATCAGAAGCATCCGTCATGATCTCAAATGGGAGAGACCAATCGGGTGGCTAAAGGACAGGAGCCATGACAACCATACTCTTGAGAATCTCAAAAGACGCAAGACACTTATCATCTACAAGGAACTCATTGTCTTTTGTCAGCAAGTCAGTAAGCGGTCGGGCAATATGACTGATGTCCTGAATGAATCGTCGGTAGAAACCAACATGCCTCAGAAAAGACCGCAACTGACGCAGGTTGGATGGTGGATTGAGTTTTCTAATGATATCCACTTAGCCAGATCAACTCCGTGCCCCTGTTGGAGATGATGTGGCCAAAGACCGTCTCTTGAGTTACCATGGAGTGACTCTTCTCCCAAGACAAGACAAGGTTGACCTCTATGCAGTGCTGAAGCACACAGTCCAGGCAGTCAAGATAAGCATCGAACCCATCACCATAGACCGAGAAGTCATCCATGAAGACCTCTAAACAGTTACCCACCATGTCCGAGAAAATGGACAACATGCACCTTTGGAATGTCACTGGGGCGTTATGAAGACCAAAGGGCATCCGTCTGAAAGCATAAGTCCCAAACATGCAGGTGAATATCGTTTTATCCAGGTCTTCGAGCGCAATGACCACTTGATTATATCTAGAGTATTGATGAATCTGCGATTCGTCATCTTTGTTCATTTATTTTAGCTTAAAATCCCTTATAAAACACCTGCATATAACGCTGACTCCATATTCTTACTAACTTGCATTTATTGTACATTCCTTACTAATTTTAACCTAAAATAAATAAAAAAAGAAAGAAAGGAAAAATAAAGCAAATAAAATAAAAAAAGGAAGACCGTATACAGGCTGACCCGAACCCCGAGAGAAGGTCAAGACTTGACCTGATCGACCAGGAATAAAGTAGGGGGAGATAGGGTCCTCAACCAGAAAATCCAAAAAATGTGTTTCTCACTTATTTTGTGTATATCTGTATAAAACTAACACTAATTTATTTGTACCTTAATTGACCCCAAATCAAATAACATTCAAAACCAAAGTTGTAAATAAAAATGCGTCCTAATTAATAAAAATGATTGCACAATTAAATCATGTACATAGTAAAAGTAGCCACACTTAGAAAAAAACCACTAAGCACTAATTAAAAGATCAATTCCGGCTCCATATGATCTCAAATTGAACAAATATCACTTCCATTGAATTATAAATTAAATTATCTTCAAAATGGCTGTGATTTCATAATTTTTGGAGTTACGGTTGAAAAGTCGGTTTTCTGGGGTGGTTTGTGCAATTTTCCCTTGTATTTTGGGCATATTGTATTTGTATATATATTTTTAAATATTTTACTAATTACTTAAAATAAAAATAAAAATAAACAAATAATAAAATTCTTAAAAAAAAAGCTCATTTCCCCATTTATCCTTGTATATAATGTCATATATGTATATAGTACATGTATATAGTTGCTATTTTTAACTAACCATCAGAAAAAATAAAAAAAATAACATTTTTTAATTCAAATAAATAAAGTAACGAAAATTCAAAAAATTAGATAATTTTGTAAATAATTTTATCTTTCTATTTTATCTCTCATGTTATCTCTTCCACCAAAAAAAAATTCAAAAATTCATCTCTCTTATCTTCTTATCCAAAAATTCAAAAATTCAAATGTCTTTCTTTTCTATTTATATGGCTCCATCTCCCTCATTCCAACCTGATCAATCTTTAGAGAGAGGAGCCCGATCTCCGAGAGAAATTTTGTCGAGGAAGTTGCCTAGCCTCCAAGCCGTCCGGTGACAGCGAGTCGGCCTTGTCGAGGCGATCACGGTCCATTTTCCGCTCCTAAGGTGAGATCCAAAATTTTCTTCGCATTTTATCTTAGTTAAATTGTAGTTTAGTTCATCGCATTTTTTTATCTCGTTGACATTTTTATTTCTCTAGAGTTTAAAATTTTCATCACGATTTTGATCCGCTCCGACTCGATTTTTCATCTCACTTTCTCAATCTCTCCGCCTTCGATTTCTATCTCCCATGATCTATCAACTCCGACCACGCATGGTGGTCGGAGAATCGGATTCGAATCTTTCATATCCGCCGGATCCTCGTTCATTTTCCGTCGTGTAAATAAATAAAAAAAATTGTTTCTTTTTCGTCTCTAACGTTTGTTTTGCAGGGTCATAAAAAAAATTAAAAAAAACAAAATAAAAAAATTCATTATCTTTTTCTTTTCTTATTTTAAGATTTATCATTTTCTTATTTTTCGGATTTACAAAAAAATAAAAAAGGTTTTTCATTCATTCTCGGTTTACATAGAAAAAAACAAAAAAAAGAAAAAAAATTTGAGAGGGGACGACAGCCAGCCGCCGCCGCCCCCCTCCTCTCCTTCTTCCCCGCACGAAGCTCGACCACTGGTGGCGCCCCCCGCCGCTACCCATCCACGGGCAGCAGAGCCGCCATAGACGACGTTCCCGCATCTCCATCCGTGCGGAGGCGCGCATCCCTCCACCGTACGCCCAACGCCTCCAGACCGCAACCGCCAGATCGGCGCCGGACCGCCCAACCTTCGTCCAACGCGCGACGCGCGCGGCGCATGCCCCACGGCGCGACTCCTACTGCTTAAGCTCGTCGCCACCGCACGACCCCTGCCGCGCCTCCAGAATCCAGCGCCGCCGAAGCCCTCAAGCCCCCAGCCGGCCGCACCCACCACGTCCAGCCTCGCCGTTGAAGACTCCGCCGCCTCGCCATCTCCCTTCCAACGCACCATCGACCACCTGCAAGTAGCCCAGCCGCCGCCATCCAGCCTGCCGAAGAAGAATTTGGCGGCCCCCATCGTGCCCCTTTGGAGATTGCAACGAAAGAAGGCATCTAGGGTTTTGACTCCCTTTGGAAAAAAACAATAGGAGAATTTACATTTTCAGACCCTAGGAGTTTTCAAAATTACAAACAAGCCCTTGCCAAAACAAGCACGTGCCCCGCACGTTCCTTTTTGGGTAATTTGCATTACTGCCTCGCACTTTTATTTTTATTATTTATTTGAGGTAAAAACTTCGAATCTTTATATTTCAGTCCAAAACTTTCACAGTATTTACATTTTAGTCCCTGGACTGCATAACTATAGTTTGCTTGGTCTTTTGAATGAAATAAATGTTATTCATGATCCAAAAATTCTGAGAAAATTGTTCTATGCTCTTGATGTGATTGTCTTCCTAGCATAATTTTTTCATTTCATTTTGCCTCATTTATTATTATTTAAAAATCAAAAACATGACATTTTTCCTTATTTGAAATTCCAAAATTCATAAAAATTCGAAAATAGCTCCAAAAATTCTAAAAAATTAGAGTAATTGTATTTCATCGTCTTTTAATTTCTGACCAATTTTTACGCATTAATTATTTATAAAACCCAAAAAATTTGAAAATTATTAAAAATCTTATAAAAATTATAAAAAATTGTACAAAAATCCAAAAAATGATTTCAGTTCATGTTTGTAGATATTTGTTTCTAGTTTACTTTAAAAATAATTGCTAGGAGTCTTGGGCATTTAAAAGATTATTAAATTGTAAAGTACTCTAGGCTGTGCACATTTTCTTATTTTCTCACTGTTTGATTTTTAGAAAAATACAAAAACATCTGAAAAATCTACAAAAATTCTCAAAAATATTTCAAAACTTTTAAAACCCAAAAATATTTTCTTTATATTTTTCTGATATTTTTATCCAATTGAAAAATTACAAAAAGAGTTGGTGTGCGTATTTTTAATCTTATGAATATTGCATCGTGTTATTTTTGAAAATAAAAAATTGCAAAATAAAAATCACTAAAAATTTGAAAATCAGAAAATATAAAAATTAGAAATAAAAAAAATAAAAAAATTTAAAAAATCACAAAAATCAAGGATAGTTGTCCTTTGAGATTCCTGTTTTCTTTTAATTAGTTTCTGATTAATGGAATAACCCTCGGGAATTGTAGCCTCCCTGAGTTCGACCCTGTCCGCTATACAGGTTAATAAGTAGCAAAAATAAAAAAATCTTTTGTTGGCACGAGATTTTGGGGAAAAACAACGACCTTTTTACCATCATTAATTTCCGTCCTAGAAAAACGTGCTCAACAAAATGGCGCCGTTGCCGGGGAGGCACGACGAGGGTAGTTAGGTTTCTCTTTTGACCTGCTATTCTTGGTTGTAAATACCTGTTTATCTGTTTGCCACATTATTCCATTGTTCATATCCATTGCATTTATTTCATCATTTTCTCATATTTGAAAATTGTGTTTCTTACACATTCTCTTTTCTTTTTCTTGCGAGGGCCCGCGGAGCGAAGGATGCGATCCTAGGAGAGCCGAAGCACCCAAGCGACGTGGATGCGGCTTGATTCTTCACCAAGCCGCAGGATAGCGTGAGAAGAGGAGAAGAAGAATTGAAAGAGCCGAAAAAAAGAGAGAAAGAAAAAAAGAGAGAGAGTCTTTATTTTCTAGCATTTGAACTCTTGTAAACGGACATTCATTTGTTGCGGGGTCTGTTTCGCCAAGTGTCGGTGCACTTGGGGGACCTCACCGGTTTTGTTTTCATCGCCTTTATTTTCTTTGTTTTCCGCAGATTTCGAGAGCCACCTATTGATTGCTTTAATTAATTTGCTTGAGCCAGGTAATTAATTAGGTACAAACACCTTAAACAAGAATTTCTGTGCCTATAGAGTAGAGCGTAATTTGGACTTAGTCAAATTAACTTGTTCTTGCCCGTTAATAGAAGTTATCATCTAGGACAGCTTACTTGCATTTGCATATAGGTTAGTTTATTTTCTGTATTTAAATTCTGCGCGGATCACTTGCATGTAGAGTGCTGGTGACAAGGTACGCATCTCTAACCCCTGCATGCATCATCGTTTTTAATCGCGCATTGGCATTTCCGATCTCCTCCCTTGTTTTCACTCACATAAGTTAAAAAGGAAATTGGACACTCGGTAGGCGATTCTTTGAAAATATCTTAACCAAGTGACAACTGCCTAAAACCGAGACTGCTAAAGAAAACTCGACCCTAAAAAATACAAAGAAAAATCATTGTCTTGGGGAGAGTAACCCCCTCATTGTATTCGTTTTTACTTGCTCGCGCACACACTAAGGTTAGTGCCCAAATCCCATAATTCAGCCTAAGTGTTTGTACAACTTTGTGATTATCACCAAACTCTAAAATCAACAAGATAATTGACCGAACCTTCACGGTCTTCACATTGAGTTGAGTTGGTGAATTGGGGGTTTGTATTGTGTTTGCTTGTTAGTGCTAAAGATCCTTCTGCGCAATTTGCGCCTTCATTCACTTTCACTCTTGCATTGACATTCGTGCTCTCGCATCCTGCCTATTGATTTCGAAGATGTCGGCCCGGAGTATTTCTTGTTCGGACTCCGTGAACTCATTCTACGCTCCGAGCCGTTCACCTTCTATTCGGGGAGACTCACTTCACGAATATTCCTCTTTCCCCACTTCACAATTCACAACATCCATAAATCCACTATTTGAGATTGGCTTTAATCTCGAATTAATATCTGAGACTCCATCAATTCTGAGCACTAATCAAGTGGCATATACATTTTCAGAGTCAGAAGCCTGATACTTAATGCCACCAAAGGGAAAGGGAGCCATGTCGGAACAAAGCGAGATCAACAGTACCGTGTTAGCCTCCATTCAATCAATCCAAGCACAGTTAACAGAGCAGGCTAAGTTCCAAGCCACATTGAGAGAGATGATTCTCGAGATAAGACAAGAAAGAGAAGACAGGAGAGGGGGGATAACAGAAACCCTGGAGGTGGGAATGGAGAAGAACCTCATGTAGAGCCTAAGCCTACACTCAAAGATGCTTATAATCCAGGGGCAGGGCAGACAAATTCGTGGATACAAATCCCTGCGGTTCATGGGCATTTTGAGCTTAAGCCAACTATTTTACCTCTTCTCCCAATAATCCATGGAAATATTAATGAAGAACCTTATATACACCTCCAGCAGTTCGATCGCATTTGTTGAACAGTACACTACCCAAACATCCCATTAGAGGTAGTGCAGATGACCGCCTTTCCATTCAGCCTTATGGGAAAAGCCTTGTACTGGTTAAGTCACTTGGGGAAGGTTGTCAGCACTTGGGAAGAGTAGAGATCTGCATTTCTGAACAAGTATTATCCACTTGGACGACTCAACCAAATGCGATCCCTGATTGCTAATTTTTCCCAGATGCCCCAAGAGCCTATTCACGAGGCGTGGGAACGTTTCAAAGATCTGACGGAGAAATGCTCCCATCATGATATTCCAAAGACCAGTCTTGTACAAAATTTCTTTGGGGGTTTAAGCATTGAGAATCAGAAGCTGGTAGATGCCTCTTGTGGGGGAAGCCACTTTAACAAGGACGAGGATGTCCTTTACCAAATTTTTGAGGAGATGGCAGAAAGTTCAGCAGCTCTTTCTTCTTCACGTGCTTTTCAGAAGCACCCTGTCACCGCCCCTGTAGTACCCCACAAGGATGTCAAAATGACGGCAATACAAGAAGTGGATAAGGTGGATAGCACAGACTTGGCTATCATTGGAAACCACCTATCCAAAGTAGACATTATTGAGAAGCGATCCAAGGAGCTCGATAAGCTTCATGTGATCGAGCAGAGGACGAAGAAACTGGATAAGCTGGATGAGATAACAAAGCATTTGGAACTTCTTGTGAGTACAATCAGTGCAGTCCACAATACGAATGCAGCAGTATACCCCTTTACTAGGGAGCACACTCCTTCCACTCAGCAAAATAGCAGAGGACCATCTACAGTCCAGCATGTCTACTACGTGCAGACACCTGATCAAGCTCAGCAGCATGCACATCAGATAGTTCCGTACCAACAAGAAGTGGCCTACATTCCTGAGCAGCAGTCTCCACCTCCACCTGTCATTCAGGAGGTGAATGGTATCTGGTTCGACCGTGAGTGAAACCAGCCCCGTCCGTCAGGGCAAGGCCAGTTGGGTTCACAGCAGGGTCAGAGGCCCACCCACCAGCTTCAAGGAGGCAGACCGCAACAGCAGTACCAGTACCAGCACCAGCAGTTCCAACCTCAGTATCAGTCTCCACCTCAGTTCCAAAACTGGAGACAAGGCCATCCACAACAACAGTCCATGTATTTCCCTCAGCCGAACCAGCAGCAGACTGCATATTATGGACAGTATCCTTCCCCCCTCCTCCTCATTACCAGAATCCGTATGGGTACCAACAGCCTCCGCACTATCAGTCTCAGTGACAACCAGTCAATGAGCAAGCTGAGGCCCCTTCAGTCAATCCATCACTGGACCAACTTGCATTGATTATGAAGAACATGAATGAAATGACTCAGCGGATCGATGACCTGACTACCACCAAGACACTAATTCCAGCACAGGTCGAAGCCAACCCCAATAATTTCAAACGCAAAGAGCAGGTAGCTAAAAGCCCACCCACCCCCGAGACAGGTATGTCCCTTGATTTTACATGTTTATCTGACACCATTCATCTCAGGAGCGGTAGGAGATTGCAGTTGCCTACGCAGCAGTTGGGGTTGGGAGATCGGTCCACTGAGAGAGCATCATCTTCTACATCATCTCCTTCACTAATAGTCGAGAGGCCCAGTATAGCAGCACCTACATCTGGAGTTTCACCACCTTCACCACCACCTTCACCAGACAGATGCAGATCACCATCAGCAAGGGAGAATATACCAGTCACAGATTCTTCCTCTTCACCAGCAGCAACATCCCGTTCTGTTTTAGATTCTGTTTTTCCTTCACCTAGATTGGACAACACTATACAGACTGATTCTAGTTGACCTCTTGTACATGATGATTCCATTCTAAATAAAGGAAATGAACGTTTGCATGTTTATTCTGATTCTGTGCCATTTCCTTCTGCTCTCAAAGCTAAAAAAATTCAAAAATTAAAAACAGCACTATCTGACCCTGGAGTGGTTGAGATCTTACAGAATATCTTTTTAAAGATGCCACTACTTAAAGCCATGGAATACATACCTACAGTAAAAAAGGGAATGAAAGAGGCATGTACCCAAAAGCGTCAACCAAGGAAGAATAGACGAAAGGAAATAGAGAAACACATCTTGACCATGGCCACAGTTCATGCCATCAGCAACCTTCCGCAGAAAAAGAAAGACAAGGGAGCACCTCACATCCGTTGCCATATCTTTGATCAAGAATTTGATCGTACTCTTCTCGATAGCGGTTCCTCCATTAATCTCATGCCTTCCTCTCTATTAACTGAATTCCAGTTAGGGCCTCTTAAAACTACCAGAATCATCCTTCAGTTTGCCGATAGATCGATTAAGAGGCCAAGAGGCATTTTAGAGGACGTGATTGTAACGGTGCAGGGAATGGAATTTCCTGTTGATTTCGTTGTCATGGATATGGACACCTCTGCACCGTTACTCCATACCCCGATCATACTAGGTCGACCGTTCCTCCGAACGGCTGAAGCAGCAGTTGACTATGGTACTGGAGAGATCATCTTTCACTCTCGTAGTGACAAGGCGAAAATTGAGATGATCTCTGATCCTAAACCATCACCGCCACCAGCAACAGATGATACAGAGAAAGCAATATCAGAACCAGATGACTGTGATTTTCTTGCTGAATTCAAAGAGACGGATCTTTTCACGGATTTTATAGATACACAGGAGTCCTTTCCCCAAAAGGACTCTCTGGAAAGCACAGTCGACATGAGCTCCCTTGGTGGTCCAATTGAGATAGTTGCCGATGAGCAGTTTGAGCAGAGTTCTGAGGTCCAGATATCTGAGCCATTCATTGAATTTCCTGATTTATGCACAGATGAGAGACATCTTTCTGAGATTATTGCTGAGATATCTGAGCCGTTCATTGATAAGAATATTGAACATCCTGATGAGCCATACCTTTCTGACCAAAGATCATTCATCGAAGATCTATCTGATATTCTATTTGCTGAGCCATCAATAGCCAAGGTGGATAGTCTACAGAGCATAGATCACATACCGTCTACCAGTACAGTAGCAGAGGTTATCACAGAGACGATTCAGACCCCACCTGAGCTTAAGGTTTTACCATCAACGTTGAAATATGCCTTCCTTACGGGTCCCCCCCCAAATGTTTCCGGTCATCCTCAGCTCGCAGTTGATCGCTGAACAAGAATCTCGCGTGCTAGAGGTTCTTGAGAGAAACCACAAGGCCATAGGATGGAATATCTCGGATCTCCATGGGATCAATCCAGCGTTGTGCTCGCATCATATCTACCTAGAGGATGATTGTAAACCCTCCCGTGAATGCCAGCGCCGTCTAAATCCAAATCAGGGAGGTTGTCATGAAGGAGATCAAGAAATGGTGTGATGCTGGTTTTATATATCCCATTTCGGACTCCAAATGGGTCAGCCTTTTACATGTGGTCCCAAAGAAATCTGGGATTACGATCGTAAAGAATGACCGTGGTGAGGAGATTCCGACCCGGGTACCTACTTCATGGCGTGTTTGTGTAGATTACCGACCCCTGAACTCAACTACCAAGAAGGATCACTTTCCACTACCCATTATTGATCAGATTATTGAGAGGTTGGCAGGGAAAGAGTTCTTTTGCTTCTTGGATGGGTACTTGGGATACAACCAAGTTGCTATCGCTCCTGAGATCCAGGAGAAAACTACTTTCACTTGTCCGTTTGGCACTTACGCCTTTAGACGGATGCCCTTTGGATTGTGTAACGCCCCCGCTACATTTCAAAGGTGTATGTTGGCCGTTTTCGCCGACATGGTGGGTAATTTTCTTGAAGTCTTCATGGACGATTTCTCGATCTACGGGGATAGTTTTGACATATGTCTTGCTCATTTAGACCGAGTTCTTCAACATTGTTGTGAGGTAAACCTAGTGTTCTCGTGGGAGAAGAGTCACTTTATGGTGACTAATGGGATTGTATTGGGCCATGTCATCTCCAAACATGGTATGGAGGTTGACCCGGCTAAGATTGATGTGATTTCCAAGTTAGATCCACCACCGAATTTGAAGCAGTTGAGGTCATTTTTGGGACACGTAGGATTCTATAGGCGATTTATAAAGGACTTCAGCAAAATCGCCAGACCCTTGATGGAGCTTTTGTGTAAGGAGACTGATTTTATTGTCGATGAGAAAGTTCTCCTTGCATTCAATCAAATGAAAGAAATGGTTACTAGTGCTCCTATCTTACAGCCACCTGATTGGTCTCTTCCCTTTGAGATCATGACGGATGCATCAGATTTCGCAGTTGGAGCAGTCTTAGGACAGAGAAGGGATGGGGTACCATTTGCTATACACTATGCTAGCAAGACTCTGGATGAAGCACATCGAAATTATACAGTTACAGAGAAGGAGATGTTAGCAGTTGTATTTGGTCTAGAAAAGTTCAGATCCTACCTCATTGGTTCACACGTGATTGTATACATGGATCACACTGGCATACGATACTTACATGCAAAGAAGGATACCAAACCACGCCTTATCAGATGGATCCTTCTTCTCCAGGAATTTGATTTAGAGATACGGGATAAACCTGGAGTGAAAAATGTTGTGGCAGATCACCTTTCCCGTATCACAAACACAGAGACTTCTGAGCAGAACATGATTCCTATTTCGGAAACCTTTCCAGATGAGTCCATTTTATCTGCAGACTCGCTTCCATGGTATGCTGATATTGTGAACTATCTTGTCTCCAAGAAAGTTCCACAAGATTGGCCGAAGTATAAGGTAGACAGATTTCTATCAGAGATTCATTATTACCAGTGGGAGGATCCGTACCTATTTCGTGAGGGTGCGGATTGTATCTGGAGAAGGTGCATTCCTCAGGAGGAACACACCAGTGTACTTGAGCACTATCACAAGCTAGAATCTGGTGGGCATCATTCGGGAAAACGCACGGCAGCAAAGGTTTTACAGAGTGGCCTATGGTGGCCTACATTGTTTAAGGATGCTACAGAGTATGTTCGAGGTTGTATTGATTGTCAGAAAATGGGAGGAATAGTTGGTTCCAAAGATACCATGCCCCTAAGATATATACAGATTTCTAATGTTTTTGATGCTTGGGGCATAGACTTTATGGGCCCATTTCCTGTCAGTCAGGGATTTCAGTACATCCTGCTTGCCGTGGATTATGTTAGTCGATGGGTGGAGGCTATCCCCACCCGAACCGCAGATAGTCGTACGGTGTGTTCCTTTCTCAAGGACCATATTATTGCGCGGTTCGGTATTCCCAAAATATTGATTTCAGATGGGGGAAGCCATTTCATTAATAGAGATGTAAAGAAGCTTGTGAAGGAGTACGCCATTGAGCACAGAGTTGCATCTCCTTACCACCCTCAGACTAATGGCTTGGCAGAAATTTCAAATAGGGAGATCAAAACGATATTGCAAAAACTTGTACGTCCAGATAGGAAGATGGTCCCAGATGCTTGACTCAGTTCTATGGGCTTATCGGACGGCGTACAAGTCTCCTTTAGGTATGTCTCCCTACAGATTGGTATATGGAAAGCCTTGCCACCTGCCAGTGGAATTAATTCACAAATCTTTATGGGCACTTCGTGTATGCAATTTAGATTATGAGAAAGGAGGAAAGAACAGGAAGTTGGATTTGAATAAATTACTGGAATTCAGAGACTTTGCATATGATAATTCACTTATGTATAAGGAGAAAGTCAAGCGCTAGCATGATAAACACATTCGAAGAAAGAATTTCTCCCCTGATCAGAAAGTTTGGTTATTTGATGCTAAGTTGAAGTTATTCCCAGGAAAATTGAAAAGCGAGTGGTCAGGACCGTTCATCGTGAGAGCTGTGCGCGACAATGGGAGTATTGTCATATCTGGGTTATCATCTGACGCACAGCCATTTGTTGTGAACGGACAGTTGCTGAAGCCATGTCTAGATCATGATACATTCCTGTCCGTTGTGGATTCTATATCTTTGGTATCAGACGATGATCTTTTGTTTCCACCTTTTGCGTCCGATACATAAGCTCAACACCTCTTGTATATCCTTTCGTTTCACTCTGTCTTCTCTCGTTTTATCATTCACCCCTATGCCGTGTGTGTGTGTATATATGCTATACTTAGGATGTGCTTTATCCTAAGTATAGGGGGGTGAAGGATTTGTGTTGTTCATATTCGTCTTGTTTATCACCCTTGTTGTTGTTGCCTATACTTAGGGATACTCTACCCTAAGTATGGGGGGGTGATGTTGTTCATATCGTGTCTTTGTAAGTCTGTACATTCTCTTCATCGGTTTTCCCCTTTGTACATTCCACTATACTTAGGATTACTTGATCCTAAGTATAGGAGGGATCACCTACTTCTCTTCATTTTATCTTTTCTTTGAGTCGTTGTAGCAAAGGAGTCTTTTCACCTTTCTTTGCTTAGCACGAGTTATGTCTTCCTTTGTCGCTCTCTAATCACTATGAGGACATAGTTCGAGCTAAGTATAGGGGGGTGTCGTATATATTGTATATATACTTTAGACATAACTCGTACTTTTAAATACATTTATTTGGGGGGTTATGTGTATATTTTGTAAAAGCCACTTTTGCAAAAAAAAACAAAAAAAACACAAAAAACACAAAAAAACATAAAAAAAAAACAAAAAAACAAAAAAACAAAAAAAACAACAAAAATAATAAAAAAACAAAAAAACAAAAGAGAGAGAGAGAAAAAAAAAACAAAAAAAACAAAAATAAAAAAAAACAAAAAAACATAAGAGAGAGAGAGAAAAAACCAAAACAAAAAAAAACAAAAAAAACAAAAAAACACACACAAAAACAACAAAAACAACAAAAAACAAAAAAATCTCTTGTATATAGTTGTATATATTACTAACCCTTTCTCCTTTTAAAAAAACTACAAAACCAAAAATTATAAAAATTTGCATAATTAAAAAAAAGTGCATATAAAAAAAACTTTCTTTCACATCTGCACTTTCCCTAAAAAAATCCATAAAAAGTTCAAAATTAGAAAATTGTTTTACAAAAAAAATGGTTCTTTTCACATGTGCATCATTCTTTTCCAAAAAAACTCTCTGCATTGTTCATATTCTGCATTTGCATGTGCATTTTTCAGGATAGTATTGATATTTAAACTATGTCTGGAATAAAATTGAAGAATGGAGCTTAGTTGGACCTTAATCCACCTAATTCTCAGAGGAACTTCACCGAGAAATAGGATTTTAGAAGCTTCAGGTCTTTGACTTAATTCTTTGAGTTCCTCATGACAATGGGCAGCATTTGACTCCTAGTGTCTAACCTGGTCTCTTCATTCTGGGTACAACTCTGGAATAGCGAATTAATTTGTACTCCCGCACTATGCACTTAGCTCAACTCAGACGGGATGTTGGAAGACTGTATGAGTTTCTTTTCTGGTAGCGTGGAAATCTAAAGACCGGAGTACGGGTTGAAATAAAGCTTCGGAAAAGGGATGGACGGCTGGGCACAATTTTTTCTAAGACCCCAAAACATGTACGGAAAAAAAAGATTCTATATCCGTAGGGGCACAACAAGATCCATGCAGAACCACCAAAACTCCAAATACAAAGAAGCTACTACCAAATAAATATCTGACCAAAAAGGTCCAAGCTTCAAGAAAACCTGCAGATCTTGGTGGAGACTCGGCTACACTGGCCAACTTCACAAGGAGATGTGACTACACTAAACCACCCTCCAGTTCTTTTCTCATTCTTCTAACTTCTCCCCCAATTCGATTGTGAACACAGCACGGCAGACCTTAGAAGGAAATACCTGACCCCCCGAGGACGAGTTATTGGAGAGGAGATTTGCATGGTAGTCCGGCATTCTGGATGGGAAGAGCTAAAATTTTTCACACACATGAGTCGATTGTTCAATATTCATAGGGTATGCTTTGGGAAGAGGATCGATCTAAGATGACTTCTGGGCCAAAATTGTGACAATGATGTGTAGAACTTGAAGGCTGTTGGTTTTAAAATTCTAAGTCTCACAGAAGTTCCGACACACAAATAATCCAAAGGTCTGACAGAGCTCCAAACTACAATTTTATGAAGATAAGTTTAATACTCAATATTGTCCTACTTTCTTTATTTTCCCTTTCTTTTTCTTCTTCACTTATTCTTTTAAATAAGTGTTTGCTAAGGGACTAGCAAAGGTAAAGCATATGGGGATGATGAATCTGCGATTCGTCATCTTTGTTCATTTATTTTAGCTTAAAATCCCTTATAAAACACCTGCATATAACGCTAGCTCCATATTCTTACTAACTTGCATTTATTGTACATTCCTTACTAATTTTAACCCAAAATAAATAAATAAAGAAAGAAAGGAAAAATAAAGAAAATAAAATAAAAAAAGGAAGACTGTATACAGGCTGACCCGAACCCCGAGAGAAGGTCAAGACTTGACCTGATCGACCAGGAATAAAGTAGGGGGAGATAGGGTCCTCAACCAGAAAATCCAAAAAATGTGTTTCTCACTTATTTTGTGTATATCTGTATAAAACTAACACTAATTTATTTGTACCTTAATTGACCCCAAATCAAATAACATTCAAAACCAAAGTTGTAAATAAAAATGCGTCCTAATTAATAAAAATGATTGCACAATTAAATCATGTACATAATAAAAGTAGCCACACTTAGAAAAAACGACTAAGCACTAATTAAAAGATCAATTCCGGCTCCATATGATATCAAATTGAAGAAATATCACTTCCATTGAATTCTAAATTAAATTATCTTCAAAATGGCAGTGATTTCACAATTTTTGGAGTTACGGTTGAAAAGTCGGTTTTCCGGGGTGGTTTGTGCAATTTTCCCTTGTATTTTGGGCATATTGTATTTGTATATATATTTGTAAATATTTTAATAATTACTTAAAATAAAAATAAAAATAAACAAATAATAAAATTCTTAAAAAAAAGCTGATTTCCCCATTTATCCTTGTATATAATGTCATATATGTATATAGTACATGTATATAGTTGCTATTTTTAACTAACCATCAGAAAAAAATAACATTTTTTAATTCAAATAAATAAAGTGATGAAAATTCAAAAAATTAGATAATTTTGTAAATAATTTTATCTTTCTATTTTATCTCTCATGTTATCTCTTCCACCAAAAAAAAATTCAAAAATTCATCTCTCTTATCTTCTTATCCAAAAATTCAAAAATTCAAATGTCTCTCTTTTCTATTTATATGGCTCCATCTCCCTCATTCCAACCTGATCAATCTTTAGAGAGAGGAGCCAGATCTCCGAGAGAAATTTCGTCGAGGAAGTTGCCTAGCCTCCAAGCCGTCCGGTGACAGCGAGTCGGCCTTGTCGAGGCGATCACGGTCCATTTTCCGCTCCTAAGGTGAGATCCAAAATTTTCTTCGCATTTTATCTTAGTTAAATTGTAGTTTAGTTCATCGCATTTTTTTATCTCGTTGTCATTTTTATTTCTCTGGATCTTAAAATTTTCATCACGATTTTGATCCGCTCCGACTCGATTTTTCATCTCACTTTCTCAATCTCTCCGCCTTCAATTTCTATCTCCCACGATCTATCAACTCCGACCACGCAAGGTGGTCGGAGAATCGGATTCGAATCTTTCATATCCGCCGGATCCTCGTTCATTTTCTGTTGTGTAAATAAATAAAAAAAATTGTTTCTTTTTCGTCTCTAACGTTTGTTTTGCAGGGTCATAAAAAAATTTAAAAAAAACAAAATAAAAAAATTCTTTATCTTTTTCTTTTCTTATTTTAAGATTTCTCATTTTCTTATTTTTCGGATTTACAAAAAATAAAAAAAGGTTTTTCATTCATTCTCGGTTTACATAGAAAAAAAACAAAAAAAAAGAAAAAAAATTTGAGAGGGGACGACAGCCAGCCGCCGCGCCGCCCCCCTCCTCTCCTTCCCCGCACGAAGCTCGACCACCGGCGGCGCCCCCCGCCGCTACCCATCCACGGGCAGTAGAGCCGCCATAGACGACGTTCCCGCATCTCCATCCGCGCGGAGGCGCGCATCCCTCCACCGTACGCCCAGCGCCTCCAGACCGCAACTGCCAGATCGGCGCCGGACCGCCCAGCCTTCGTCCAACGCGTGACGCGCGCGGCGCAAGCCCCACGGCGTGACTCCTACCGCATAAGCGCGCCGCCACCGCACGACCCCTGCCGCGCCTCCAGAATCCAGCGCCGCCGAATCCCTCAAGCCCCTAGCCGGCCGCGCGCACCACGTCCAGCCTCGCCGTTGAAGACTCTGCCGCCTCGCCATCTCCCTTCCAGCGCGCCATCGACCACCTGCAAGTATCCCAGCCGCCGCCATCCTGCCCACCGAAGAAGAATTTGGCGGCCCCCATCGTGCCCCTTTGGAGATTGCAACGAAAGAAGGCATCTAGGGTTTTGACTCCCTTTGGAAAAAGACAATTGGAGAATTTACATTTTCAGACCCTGGGAGTTTTCAAAATTACAAACAAGCCCTTGCCAGAACAAGCACGTGCCCCGCACGTTCCTTTTTGGGTAGTTTGCATTACTGCCTCACACTTTTATTTTTATTATTTATTTGAGGTAAAAACTTCGAATTTTCATATTTCAGTCCAAAACTTTCACAGTATTTACATTTTAGTCCCTGGACTGCATAACTATAGTTTGCTTGGTCTTTTGAATGAAATAAATGTTATTCATGATCCAAAAATTCTGAGAAAATTGTGCTATGTTCTTGATGTGATTGTCTTCCTAGCTTAATTTTTTCATTTCATTTTGCCTCATTTATTATTATTTAAAAATCAAAAACATGACATTTTTCCTTATTTGAAATTCCAAAATTCATAAAAATTCGAAAATAGCTCCAAAAATTCTAAAAAAATTAGAGTAATTGTATTTCATCGTCTTTTAATTTCTGACCAATTTTTACGCATTAATTATTTATAAAACCCAAAAAATTTGAGAATTATCAAAAATCTTATAAAAATTATAAAAAAATTGTACAAAAATCCAAAAATTGTGATTTCAGTTCATGTTTGTAGATATTTGTTTCTAGTTTACTTTAAAAATAATTGCTAGGAGTCTTGGGCATTTAAAAGATTATTAAATTGAAAAGTACTCTAGGCTGTGCACATTTTCTTATTTTCTCACTGTTTGATTTTTAGAAAAATACAAAAACATCTGAAAAATCTACAAAAATTCTCAAAAATATTTCAAAACTTTTAAAACCCAAAAATATTTTTTTTTATATTTTTCTGAGTATTTTTGTCCAATTGAAAAATTACAAAAAGAGTTGGTGTGCGTATTTTTAATCTTGTGAATATTGCATCGTGTTATTTTTGAAAATAAAAAAATTGCAAAATAAAAATCACTAAAAATTTGAAAATCAGAAAATATAAAAAATTAGAAATAAAAAAAATAAAAAAATTTAGAAAAATCACAAAAATCAAGGATAGTTGTCCTTTGAGATTCCTGTTTTCTTTTAATTAGTTTCTGATTAATTGAATAACCCTCGGGAATTGTAGCCTCCCTGAGTTCGACCCTGTCCGCTATACAGGTTAATAAGTAGCAAAAATAAAAAAAATCTTTTGTTGGCACGAGATTTTGGGGAAAAACAACGACCTTTTTACCATCAATTAATTTCCGTTCTAGAAAAACGTGCTCAACAAGTACCCGTCAAGAAAATAATAGTGACTCTTCACAGCTAGCCTCTCGATAATCTGATCAATGAATGGTAGTGGGAAATGATCCTTCTTGGTGGCCTCATTCAATCGTCTGTAGTCCACATAGTCGCTCCAAGAAGTGGGTACTCAGGTAGCTATCTCCTTTCCAGACTCACTCACAACTGTAGTGATACCCGTCTTCTTGGGTACCACATGTAATGTACTGACCCACTTGGAGTCGGAGTTGGGGTAGATAAAATCGGTGCTCCACCACTTTGATATTTCCTTCATGACCACATCTCGGAGATTCGGGTTCAGCCGTCGTTAGAACTCACGCGATGGCTTAGCGTACTCTTCAAGATGGATGTGGTGGGAGCACAGAACCGGACTAATCCCCTGGAGATCATCTATACTCCATACTATCGCCTTGCGGTTTCTTTCAAGAACCTCCATCAGACGAGATTCTTGTTCTCCAGTCAAATCTGCTGCGATAATGGCTGAGTGCATATCTGGCTTGCCTGCAAGGAATCTATACTTCAGCGACTGCGGCAAGGGCTTCAATTCTGGACAACTGGGAGGTGGAAGATCTAGCTTATGATATGTCTGTGTGAAGGCTACCAGGTCTGCATGAGAGAACTCTCACTGCACATGAAAATCTTATGAAGGGAACCCTGCTGAATCATCTATAAACTATACTGGCTCGCACTCCGTCCTAGCTGTCGGATCAGAAGGAATCAGACATGGTAAATAGTCATCAAAATCATCCCAATCAATGTCTGAGTCCAAGGGATATGAACTAGAAGAACAATAATGAAATTCTGCTTCACCACTCATCCCAGAACTATCGGCCTCAAATGTGTCCTCTGCAACGGGTGTGCTCTCCAAGCTCTCAACTTCCATAAGCTGTAAGTATGTTGAATCTGCGGGCAAGGCGAGGGCTCGTGCTATGGGATCTGTCCAAATGGATTTATCATCTATCATCACAAAATCACACTCCTGGTGGACGTCTCGCTCAACCTCTATCATCTGATCGGTATCACTCGACTGCTCTGAGCATGCTGATTCTCTTGCTCTGGTCTCGTCGATCGTCTCTATTTGTATACTTTCGCCCTCTACACGAAAGTACACCTTCCCACAATCATGGTCGGTCACCACCTTGGAAGTGGACAAGAATGGGCATCCAAGTATGATGGGGGCATCTGTTACCAACTCAGGGATCTCCATGTCCAATACAACAAAGTCCATGGGGAATTTCAGGCCCTGAATGGTAACGACCACATCTCTCAACAATCCCTTCAGCCTCTTAATCGACCTATCAGCAAACTAAAGGACTGTCCTCTTTCGAAGAAGAGGAACAAACTCAAATCGGTCGAGTAAGGATGCTGGAAGGAGGTTGATAGAAGAGCCGCTGTCTAATAGAGTACGGTCAAACTGCTGCTCCTGAATCTCGCATCTGACATATGGAGCTCCTGCATCAGTTCTCTTGGCTGGTAATCTGTTCTCAATAGCAAAGCAAGTGGAGCAGGTGAGCACATGGATCTCATCTCTACGGTTCCTCCTCTTCCTGCGGACTGTAGTATTCTCTCTCAAGTTCTTTTGGAAGAGGGGGATGTGCTCAAGCGCCTCCTGTAAAGTCAGCTGGATCTGAAATCTGTCAATCATCTGGTTGCTGAACTCTAACTGATGAGTCTTTTTGGGGTTTTCTCTTTTATTCCCCTTCGCCAAGCGGAGTAATTGAGGGAAGGGGATGGTAGGGGCCTCCTCAGATGGAGGACTAGGAAAAGGTCCCTATGCCTGTAAAGGAATGGAATCCATACAATGATCATCATGCAACACATATGGACTCGAAATGGATACAGAAACCTTTCCTTTATTCATATTTTTGTTCTTTTTCTTGTTACCACAGTCCTGAGATACAAAAGATGGCAACACAACAGGTGAGAGCTCAACAAAAGTAGAAGTAGTGGCCTCAGTACCACCCACAGCATCTGACTTCGCGGTATCAGCATCGTGCTCTGGCACAACATAAAAAATGGTGGCCTCAGAACCACCATCTGCATCGGGTGTCACGATGGCCTCAGTACCGTCGTCAGGATCTCCATCCTTGGTGGCATCAGCACCACCGTTATCAACATCATTAGCGGCATCAGCACCGCTACTCTCCTCATCTGGCGCTCCTGGTTCCTCGTGTGGCTGTCGCTCAGATGAGGCGCCACCGGCTGGCATCCTACCTCTCCTAGTAGTTACGAAATCAGCATCACAAAAAGAAGACATGTCATCCAAAAAGTCACTAGGAGTGGTATCCTTTGATGATTGTACCTGCTCAGATTTCCTCTTCAAGTTATTCAGATTAGGCTCAATCTATGCTGGTATGGCGGCCTTGCCCTTGATGATATCCCTTATCTCCTACAGAAACTCATCCATTTCTCGCCGGAAGGATGTTTGCTATTCAGAGAGCAAGCGAGCGAGGTCATCTAGAGCTAGGTTCTCGAAGGCGGGCGCCTGAGAACCAGAAGTGTTCCCCTGCTGGAAATGAGGTTGTTGCTGCTGAGAGTAGTGATGGGGAGGCTGGGATTATGTCTGGTGAGGCTGCTGACGCTGCCTCCACTGCTGTCTCTGATAGAAGGGACGAGGACCCTGTTGGTAATGCTGCTGGGAATACTGGGGCTGCTACTGGTGTTGGCTGCTCTGACTTCCCTGAGCAAGGAGGTGCCTCCGATGGTCTAGCGGAATCCGAGGTAATCACGCCGAATCCCGACCTGCTGTGGGTACCGGTCATACCATATCCCATTGACTTCCATCAATGGCTCTTGCTCGAAGGATGGTGGAGGTAGAGCTGCCAGTGCCTGACCTGGCTGATAAACCACCATCTGAGTGTTCTGAGATGGTGGCTGCGATAGGTAGTACTGTAGCTGCTGGACCGGCTCTGCCTGTATATGGTGAACCTGGCGGTGTGGGACAGAAGGCTGGGTGGAGCTGCTACTACTGGCATCAGCACGCGATCTGAGGGGCTGCATGGACATCTGTGCTTCCTGAATACAGAAGATCTGTGTCTTCAGGTCACACATGGTCTTTGTCAATTGGTCCTTCTGGGACAGCCCCTGACTCTGCTTCTTCTCGAGGATCTCGATGCAATCCAACTTCTCGCTAATGATCCCCATGTCAGCTGTGGCGGATTCGGCTTGAGATGCGGCTGCTGACGGATTGTGGGGACCGTCATCGATGCATGCGATCCTCTGATATGATCCTGCCCCTTGGGGGTCCTTCTACTGCGTGTAGACTCGGGCTTGGACCATAACTGTAGAGTTCTCTGCCATCCGTTCATAGATGGCCCAAACGTCATCTTCACCCTTGGAAAAATAGGACCTACCACAAGAGGCATTTACAAGCCCCTGCAGCTCCGGTGTCAGCCCACAAAAGAAACTCTAAACCAACTTGGGCTTTGATATATCATGATGTGGACCTATCGGTGAGCTCTATAAATTGATCCCAAGACTCATGGAACGTCTCATTTGGGATCATCGTGAAGTTGCTGATCATTGCTCGTACTGCGTTCGTCCGGCTGAGTGGATAGTACTTATTCAAATATGCGGTCCGGAGCTGTGCCCAGGATGTGATGTACCTCCCAAGATGTTTCAGCCAATAGGCTGCTTTGTCAGCTAAGGAGAACAGGAAGTCAATCATCTTGATTAAGTCCTCATCCACGAATCTTTCATGGACAGTGCTGCAAATCATCTCAAACTCCTGCAGATGGAGATGAGGCTCCTCGATGGCCAGCCCATGAAACTTGGGCAATAACTGAATGGTCTGCGGGCGAAGCTCGAAGTTCCCGACAATGGGAGGAAGCTGGATCCATCGATGAGTGAGGGTTGCAGCTGGGTTGTGCAATTGCCTCATGGTCATCGGCGACAGCCTCTCCTGGTTAGGTTCTCCTCCTCCGTCGCCTGCTTTTGGTATGTCTTCACCACCACCCTCAGGTCTGTCATCTCTACCTTCTCGCATCTGCGCCAGCTCTCTCATAATGTCACCCATGAAGACTCCCTGGTCTCTGATCTGTCTCTGCATGGTCTCCAGGGAGGCTAACAATGAATTGTTGATGACAGCTTGATCATATATAAACGGAAGGTGTTCCTGCTCATCTGGATGTTCCTCTCTGCCGACCATCTCTTGGTTCTCTGAAAAGGTAAAATAACCCATCTCAGGTGCCATCAAATGCTCTGAACTGTGTGCTGCACTAAACTCTGACACCACTAGACTGATGGAAGAAGAAGGATGGTCGAGGGGGAACAGGGTGGACGTAAACTCAGGCTTGGAGAGTGGGTCTGGACTCCCCGAAGCCGACCTAGATGAGTAGGAAGGAGTGCTCGATAGCGGTGCCACCAGACGTGGCCTAAGGGATCTCCTTCCCATCATTTCGATCTTGGAAAAAGGGTGGATGAGATCTGAAATGCAAACAAGATATGAAAACAAACCCCCAATTCACCTACGCAACTATGAGCAGATGACCGTGAAGGTTCGGTCTTTTATCTTGTCAAATTTTATTAAGGTGATCCGTCAATCTATCAGAGCGATTAAGCGAGCTGTTGGGAACCCAACTCTCCTAGCCAACTGTCCCAATCCCAAATGAGATCTTTGAAGTATATGGTATAATCCTCAAGCGCATCATGGAAGCGTGAGCATCATATCGAATATGACGAGGAGCGACTAGTCGCACTAGTTGCTCGATGCAGTGGAATTTTAAAAAAAAATTCATACGACGAAACCACATGATCCAAGAACACTTCTCGGATCGTTTCGTCTAAACCACAAACAAGTAATAGGATTACCTCTTGAAGCGTGGTTGTGATCGAGTCTCTAAACGAAGAGACCTCCTGTCTGAAGTCCGATCCGACGGAGGAGACGCTTGCGAGCGCGGGGATGAACCGCGTGCTTCTCGCAATCCATGTTGATGATCCAAGCGGCGGATCTCCTGATCTCGACACACGAGATCCGACGTCTTCTTCAGGAGCGAGGCGCACCGAAGGAGACAGAGATCCACGAGCAGACGATCGAGCAGCATAACGATGACACTGCGACGATGGAGACTTCTCTCTAGGTCATCCAAAGGTGGGCGGCCATGAGAGGAAGAGAGATGGCGTGTAGAGGGAAAAAGAGAGAGAGAGATAAATATGCTACAATAGCATTGTGTGTGTAGAAGAAGAGCAATGGGGAGCCTCTCCTTTTATAGGGTTTTGGGATCCATGGATCTCAATCCATGGTACATATAAAATCAATGGATGAGATTGATTTATGTCAATCCGATGGTCAAGATTGTTGTTGGTGAAACCAATAAATTTAGATTAAAATATATTTGACAAAATCAAATATAAATCAATCCAAAAATCACATCAATAAATAAGGAGAGAATATACATGGAGATTACATCTCCTTGTATATTAAGGGGGGATGGCCACCCATTCCATATAGGAATTGGATGCCGTCCACCTCTTTCCTATAGGAGGCAATCTCATGGATTTCCATGAGATTGCATGCCTCCTTGATTCTCTCTTATCTATTTCCAACAACTATTTGTTGGGATTTTATTCACCAAAAATAATTCTCAATTAATTTTGGGAATATTGCAATATTGACATTGGAAAATTGTGAATCATATTCACAATCCAAAACAACATATAATTTACATTGTCAATTAATTACACAATGTGTATCCAATACACACAATAATTAATCAACAAATATAAATTATAATTAGCTATCTCTAATACATTATAAATCGCATTTATAATATATTATGAATAATTGGATATTGCTATCCACATTATTGTTATCCATGATAATTAAATCATCTTGGATCTCTTTTTCTCATGTGTTCAAATAATATGAATCACATTCACATTATTCACATCTTTGATAATTAAAGCATATTCAATTATCTTAGATAACTCTCTTTATAATATGAATCAAATTCATATTAATCATGATAATTAAATCACATTTAATTATCTATTTTCTCAATTCTCGGATACATATATCAACAATAGAATTATCCATGAACTCTTTCAAGGATAATGCGCTTTCTCCGCGAATACTTGGAGATAAGGACAGGGCGATTGTATTGTTCCACGTATAGTGACTTGGATATTGAGATCACATCTCAAATCCAGATCTCAGGCCTCCCATATATGCTTGATTAAATCAAAACCGTAAATCTAATTTTCTCATTGGATCTAAATCACATTGAGATCAATGTCCAATATTTAGACTAAGATTAGGTTACTTCTCTACTGAGAGGAGTCACTAAAATCCAGACCCGTTTCATCACTCCCTAGGAATGGAAGCGTCATGGTTATACAATCATTTATGATCACATCACCCTCAGGTATTCTCAATACCTGTACATCCTGCATACTGGAAGACTCAGAATAAACCTGAAGTATTGGATCAACTTTATACTGTCTACTTCATGGTTTTATCAGTAAGTTTCTCATCCGATCATTGGGAGTCGGTATCAATCATATACTTTCCAAAAGCATATATCATATCTAGGTTTTGATCATATACTTTCCAAAAGTATATATCAAACCAACAAATTCAGTCAAGCTTCCAAAGTGAGACGACCGTGCGCACGGAATTTGATTCCTCCCAATATCTCATGAGTGAGCTCATGTCTTCCGGTTCAGTAGTGAACCTGTATGATCCCTTTGAGAGATCGTATTACTCATATGCCCTTATATGCACACCAGCGCGTAGGTGTATAGACCTTGATTAGGTCATCAACCTATTGGTCTGCCAAATGTACATACTCATATATATAGTAACACATCTATCTCCGGTCAGAGGATGCGTGCCTATATCATGATAGCATATGATATACGACTTTGGTTATCTCGATATCGTTAAGTCAACTCTTTGACCTAACTAGTCTGACACCTCCGAATCACTATTTCTATGCAGAGGACCTGCATCAAGAGGTCAATCAGATATCAATCTTTAGAGAAAGGATTGCCATCTCCTTCTCAGGCTAGAGATCATCTCTTAACAATCATTTGATGGTGCTTGATGCGTCCTCAATCTATCTCTTTAGATATTCATCCAAGCACCGGCCTCTATGATTCAATAACTGAATCAACAGCTGTATGATCATCAAGATGGCCATGGTACATAACCCTAATTGTACTAAGGGACCTATTATGCAAATTAATTATTCTTCATTTCATATTAGGGAATGATATTTGCAATGACATTTATTGCATAATGGCTCGTCGTGGGCTCGCATGTTCAACAATCTCCCACTAGCCCAGAAAGCCATTAATGGGCTAAATATTTAAGCCCACACTCATGTGACAATCATATACTATTTAGAAAATAGCTAGGTAAGCTGATCAGTCACTCTGTTCCTAAAAGACTGCGCCAAGTCCTTTTACGACACTTGCATATCCCCAGTAACAGTGCTCGCATCCAATGCGAATGTTGCATCTTATGCAACCAATACTCAATTTTGTTATAGTGTCATTGACACTTTAGCTCAATAATTATTATAATCAACATTTCCATAATCCTTATTATAATACCTTCATTCCTGGAGATCTCTATCTCCTAAGGTATCTACAGTTAAGATCCTTATAGATCACCATCTACATGGTCTAAAACTTTTGAAGATAAGACTTTGAGATCACTATCTCTAAGTTTCATCATCTTTGAAGATATTGTTATTACTGCAACTAAGTGTTTTATTTCAAGAGTAGGATTAGTAACAAATTACTACTCCCACTGCACGGCAAACATCTGGCTCTTTTGCACACCTAGCATACACTCAACTTCTCGTAACTGATGCACACGTGCAAGTAGTTCTAGCATTTACTTCCTCAACGTTTTGAGGTGCTATCCCTTTAGATAGGTCAGTACCACATCTTAAGGGAAGGAAGCCTTTCTTGAAATTTTCCAGAAAATGGAATAAGTCCAAGGTGTACTACTAATGTGTTGGTCCCAATACCCTCTTCTCTTTGCTTCTGAACATCTTCAGAACTAGGATCTAAGAGGTATCCTTGAGATCATATCTCAAGGTATGGAACAACCAAATTATAAAATACTTATTATTATTCTTATATCATTCTAAATGATTAGAATAATACCTTCATTTAGCACGATGAACACAATGGCACTCCCACTAAGCTTCACATGGTTCATCAAGATTTTTATCTGAAATCATAACATTTATAATTTCATCAAATCTTATGTTCCAACTAAAGAAGCTTATCTGAGTCCAAAGATGGAGTTCTTTAGCTTGTACACCTTGCTTTCCTCAACCATGAAGCTCTGCGGCTACTTCATATGAATATCCTCAAAGAGGTATTCATAGAGGAATGCAATCTTAACTCACATCATAAAGATGTCATAGTCGAGTTGTGTAGCTACAGTTAGCAATATTCTGATGGGTTAAACATGGTCACTGAAGAGCAAGTCTCATCGCAATGTCTTCTCTTCGGTGTGTAGTTTATGGCTACGAACTGTGCTTTGAAGGTCTCTTCCTTCTCATCAGGTTTCCTCTTTCTTTTGAAGATCCATTTACACCTTAATGAGTCTTACCCATATAGGTGGATCCTCAAGGGTCCATATACAACACTTGTATATGAAGTCTACATTAGACTTTTATTGCTAACATCCATCTTTTCATGTCATGATCCTCATGAACTTCATCACATGAAGTCCGATCATTTTCAGACGTAACTGACACATGGAATACATCCTCAAACTTATTTGAAGAAGTGTTAGTGTTTCATCTTTAAATTATTCTTTTAGTTTCCGATTTCAGGAGCCTCATTATCTTCTCAAGATTAAATGAGTTCCTTTACTTCATTTTCATCTTGATTCTTAAGAGAGTCATCCTCTAAGAATTATATTCTCAAAGGTGAGATCTTCTAAGAATCTCAAGGTCATAAAGTAGGTATCCAATGTCATCCTTTAATTTCCTAATGAAGTATCACTCTCTGGTGCTAGATTCCAACTTACTAGCTTGGAACCTTATTAGGATATACAATGTAGTCTCTACTACATATATATATATACCTGGAAACTAAGAGATAATTATGCTAAGATTAATCATTGATCAAATCATGTCACACATGATCAATTGTATCTCCCTACAACTCTATTGAGTTAAGGTTCATTAGGAGGATTGAGATAGAAATGATATTCACATCTCCATAAGGTATTCCTTGAATTCATCTAATAGGTACAAGCTACCTTGATTAGATCAAATTCATTTCATCTTCCTTCAAACTTTGGTTCTAAACCAAAATTGTGAAATCTTTGAACATTTCAAAGTTTTCTAAGTGAAGAGAAGAAATCTCATATCATAAATAATCATCAATAGATATCACATATCCATAGTGTTTACTATGATATAGATGATTCACATACATCAATATGTATGAGATCCTGAATACCTTGACATCTTACACCTTTCCCAAAGAAGGGTGTATTGGACATTTTACTTTAAATTCAATATTCATATGTATGCAAGTTTTGAAATTTTAGACATTCTAAAGTTTCATCTCTTATTTGTCCATTGGTCTCATCAATAGAAATATGTCCAAAATATGATGCCAGATCATTGTCTAATGATTTTTATCCTCCTATTGATTTTTAAAGGTTTAATTTTCAGTATTAGAAATCTTAATGAACCATTCATTAATTTTCTAATTTAGTGGATCCCACTAGATGTTAGATTACTATCATAACTCTTTATGATAGGTCTATTCCAGATTTCATGTTTATTCCCAACATTTAGAAATAAACAATGAGTGTATTCTAATATCTAGGTCATAGAGACATTCTCTAAGACTAAGGGCTCTCCCACTGAAAATGTGAAGTATATTCATCCGGTGGAAATTGTTGCAACAATTGCATCAACTCCAACATGGATGACCATTAAACCTTAAGATCAAATTTCTAATATTCTAATACATATGCAACCAATTGCAAGTGTCATTAGAAGATTGAGATGCAATTATTAGACTTTATCTTATCAAATAAGTAAGTCAATATCAATGATTATATGTAGATTAATCTGATGTACTATCTGATTCCCTCTCTAAGGATTCTAGATATATTTGATAGTCATACTATCAACACATCAACTTATTACAGTATTGGCATTCATCCAACTTTTTGGATGTCATATGGAAGTCACAGAAGTACAGTCAGCTCTTTGACTATACTTCATACTTGGGTCCAACCCATGCTTCTACTGTGCTCCCTTTATCTATAAGCAACCATTGCTCAAGACTAAGGATCTCTTATGTTAAAATCAAAAAATTCACTATAAGAGTACATGCTTCATTCAATTCACACAATATGAATATTATGAAGCTTCATGAATGACTAGAGTATAGATAGTAGAATGATGACACTCATCGTATCGACATCCATTTCAACTCTTAAAACTTAGGTTCAGGTAGGTACTCAAACAATTTGAATACATCATCTCCTATAGAGCCACCATTCTGCATAATGCAGAGAACCATGTCATTCATGATTATATGTCGAGAGCACATATTCATGCCAGAACATCTTCTTAGATTTTATAAGGATTATTTGATAATTACGATCATTATCGACATGTCACTTCAAAAGTACATTCGATGAGATCAAGACTTATAGAGACATACAAACCCTAGGGTTTTAGTCCTATTGTCTATTTAATTATCATTCCTCATTATTATGAGGAAACTTGCACATTGCAACCACATACATTATGTGTTTAATTGTAAGTACAATATTTGGATCATAGGTCCAATCCATGATATTCTACTGGTTATTATTGAGTATAACATTGAGTGGGATTAAAGAAGGATTATCTGAAATAAGATATTTGCATAAGGGTATATATTTATATATACATATTTTTTACTTTGATTTAGGAATTTTTATATCAAAGTTGTCTTGCCATGTCAACAATGAAAGTTCATTCCCTTAATCACTTTCAATGTAAGAGATATACTTACCATTATATCTCAAGCAAGATCTAGGATCTCCTTCCTTATCTTTGTTACATCCCAATAATATGAGAACTTGTAACTCGGATAAAAAGAAGCGGGAACACATTCCGCCTTGCAAGTCCAACTTGCATCTCCCAATTCGGTCTTTAACACCCGAGCCCACCACCCCTAAGGTGATGTTAACCCGTCATTAATTGAACCAACCGTCAACAAGAATACAACTCGCTATGCGCAATCCAATATCGCCCCAATAATATGAGGACTCGATATTGGGGTCACTACGCATACGTCCTTACTCTTTCGAGAAGCGACGGGCCCGGTCCAAATGGATCATATGCAGGATCTGTCACTTCGGACAGGCATCTCCTACACATAATATATGGCAACGGAACTCTTCGCCTTGACGGGAGACCATGGATGTCACTTATGTGATCCTCCTTATCATACTCAAATTCAAATTAATTATCATGAATCATATTCACATAATTAATTCTTCCAAGGGAAATAATAACTCTATTCATGAGTGGTTTAATAGGATATAATTAATTCAATCATATTAAATTAATCATCAATCCAATACAATCAATCAAACTTGATTGCAATACTTGAATATATATGGTATTATCTCAAAGTACATTTTAATTCGTATTTTAATAATTAGAAAATACATCTTATTTCTTCGGCATTATCCAGACCCTACCCGCTGTCATGGCCAGTACCGACGAGAGTGGGACGGACCACATACGTTGCAACTCGCTACCCCAACGGTATCCAACTAGACACCATATCCGCCTCGGGAAAGGATAATGCCAAATAGATCAATTTATACTTGAGATGATCATCGGTTCTTCAACCGAAATTATACCATATAGTAATAAAAAATAATTTTTGATTATAAGGAAATTTGCTAGACAAATTCCCAATCCTATTCAAGCAAGGAGTTTGATGATTGTGATTCCAATTATGATTTAGATCAAATCTAATCAATTAATTGGTTGGGGTCAAGTCAATTAAGGAAATAATCATCTTCCAATATTTCTCAAATATTTTCCATAATTGTTTCTCAAAATTAACAATTAATTTCATTAATTGACAATCACAAGGTTCTTGATTAGGACTGTAATTTCAGCAGTGACCAACTCATACAAAAATGAGCATATCTCAATCATATTAAATCCAAATTAGACAAAATCAATTTTCATAGATTTATAATTTGATTTAGGATAGAACCCAAGTGATGTTTCATGCATTTTGAGGCAAGTCTAAACAGTAATTAACATTTTAATCACGTTCAGATCTACAGTTCCCGCAACAGTGCATACATGTTCATTAAAACAACCATATCTCGAGCATACGAAATCCGATTTACGCAAACTCAGATCCTATGATTTCCTTATTTAATGGGGAACAAAATCCAAATATTAAATTCGTATTTAAACAATTTAAACAGTGCGGAATTTATTTACTAAACAGATCTGCGAAATCAAATGCGATCAAAACTTTCGCGACCTTAACGAACCCAAGTCGTCCTCGGTTAGCGAATCATATTCGAAACCATCAACCTGGCTCTGATACCACTTGAAGGATATGGTATAATCCTCAAGCGTATCACGGAAGCATGAGCGTCGTATCGAATACGACGAGGAGCGACTAGTCGCACTAGTTGCTCGATGCAGCGGAATTTTAAAAAAAATTTCATATGACGAAACCACATGATCCAAGAACACTTCTCGGATTGTTTCGTCTAAATCACAAACAAGTATAGGATTACCTCTTGAAGCGTGTTTGTGATTGAGTCTCTAAACGAAGAGACCTCCTATCTCAAGTCCGATCCGACGGAGGAGACACTTGCGAGCGCGGGGATGAACCACGTGCTTCTCGCAATCCATGTTGATGATCCAAGCGGCGGATCTCCTGATCTCGACACACGAGATCCGACTCTTCTTCACGAGCGAGGCACACCGAAGGAGACGGAGATCCACAAGCAAACGATCGGGCAACATAATGACGACGCTGCGGCGATGGAGACTTCTCTCTAGGTTATCCAAAGGTGGACAGCCATGAGAGGAAGAGAGATGGCGTGTAGAGAGAAAGAGAGAGAGAGAATATGCTACAATAGCATTGTGTGTGTAGACGAAGAGTAATGGGGTGCCTCTTCTTTTATAAGGTTTTGGGAACCATGGATCTCAATCCATGGGACATATAAAATCAATGGATAAGATTGATTTATGTCAATCCAATGGTCAAGGTTGTTGTTGGTGAAACCAACAAATTTAGATTAAAATATATTTGATAAAATCAAATATAAATCAATCCAAAAATCACATCAATAAATAAGGAGAGAATATACATGGAGATTACATCTCCTTGTATATTAAGGGGGACGGCCACCCATTCCATATAGGAATTGGGTGCCGCCCACCTCTTTCCTATTGGAGGCAATCTCATGGATTTCCATGAGATTGCATGCCTCCTTGATTTTCTCTCTTATTTATTTCCAACAACTATGTCTTGGGATTTTATTCACCAAAAATAATTCTCAATTAATTTTGGGAATATTGCAATCTTCACATTGGAAAATTGTGAATCATATTCACAACCCAAAACAACATATAATTTACATTGTCAATTAATTACACAATGTGTATCCAATACACATAATAATTAATCAACAAGTATAAATTATAATTAGCTCTCTCTAATACATTCTAAATCACATTTATAATATATTATGAATAATTGGATATTGCTATCCACATTATTCTTATCCATGATAATTAAATCATCTTGGATCTCTTTTTCTCATGTGTTCAAATAATATGAATCATATTCATATTATTTACATCTTTGATAATTAAATCATATTCAATTATCTTAAATAACTCTCTTTATAATATGAATCAAATTCATATTAATCATGATAATTAAATCACATTTAATTATCCATTTTCTCAATACTCGGATACATATATCAACAATAGAATTATCCATGAACTCTTTCAAGGATAATGCGCTTTCTCCGCGAATACTTGGAGATAAGGACATGGCGATTGTATTGTTCCACGTATAGTGACTTGGATATTGAGATCACATCTCAAATCCAGATCTCGGGCCTCCCATAGATGCTTGATTAAATCAAGACCGTAAATCTAATCTTCTCATTGGATCTGAATCACATTCAGATCAATGTCCAATATTTGGACTAAGATTAGGTTACTTCTCTACTGAGAGGTGTCACTAAAATCCAGACCCGTTTCATCACTCCCTAGGAATGGAAGCGTCATGGTTATACAATCGTATATGATCACATCACCCTCAGGTATTCTCAATACCTGTACATCCTGCATACTGGAAGACTCAGATTAAACCTGAAGTATTGGATCAACTTTATACTGTCTAATTCATGGTTTTATCAGTAAGTTTCTAATTCGATCATTGGGAGTCGGTATCGATCATATACTTTCCAAAAGCATATATCATACCTAGGTCTTGATCATATACTTTCCAAAAGTATATATCAAACCAACAAATTCAGTCAAGCTTCCAAAGCGAGACGACCGAGCACACGAAATTTGATTCTTCCCAATATCTCATGAGTGAGCTCATGTCATCCGCTTCAGTAGTGAACCTGTATGATCCCATTGAGAGATCGTGTTACTCATATGCCCTTATATGCACACCAACACGCCGGTGTATAGACCTTGATTAGGTCATCAACCTATTGGTCTGCCAAATATACATACTCAGACATATAATAACACATCTGTCTCCGGTCAGAGGATGCGTGCCTATATCATGACAGCATACGATATAGGACTTTGGTTATCTCGATCTCGTTAAGTCAACTCTTTGACCTAACTAGTCTGACACCTCCGAATCACTATTCCTATGCATAGGACCTGCATCAAGAGGTCGGTCAGATATCAACCTTTAGAGAAAGGATTGCCATCTCCTTCTCAGGCTGGAGATCATCTCTTAATAATCATTTGATGGTGCTTGATGAGTCCTCAATCTATCTCTTTAGATATTCATCCAAGCACCGGCCTCTATGATTCAATAACTGAATCAACAGCTGTATGATCATCAAGATGGCCATGGTACATAACCCTAATTGTACTAAGGGGCCTATTATGCAAATTAATTATTCTTCATTTCAGATTAGGGAATGATATTTGCAATGACATTTATCGCATAATGGCTCGCTGTGGGCTCGCATGTCCAACAATCTTTCCCAGCCAGTAGGAGTTGCGGACCATTTACCGGCTACCCGATCAACCCCGTCTGCTAAGGATGTCGTGGTCCGCTTTACCGGTTACCGGAGATATCCTCACTGGAGAACGACTCACCAAGACTAGTAGTCGACTAAGATTTCGGGTGTGGCTCTAACCTAGTGTTCGGGTCACTCTCTCGCTGCAGATAAATCAAACAAGGAGGGGGTTACTCTCCCCAAGACAAAATTTTCAAAAGAATGAGGTGAGTTTTAGAGTCAAGTTTGCATTAGCAGTCCTAATTTTATGGTTTTCACTTTTTTAGGTATTTTTCTGAATAAAGACAACGCCTAACGAATTTTCCGATATCTTGATTATTTTAAGTTCAATAAAAACAGGGGAGGAAGTCGGAAAATCCAATGCACGATCAAACACAATGATGCATGCAGATATAGAAATACGTACCTTGCTCCAGCACTCTACATGCAGGGTGATCCGTGCATAATTTTAAAGATAGGAACAAAACTACCTATACGATGCACAAAGAAACCTTCCCTAGATGAGCAACTTCTATTAATCGTGAAGCACAAGTAGCTATGACTAGGAAGAGAGACCGGAGTCCGGTCTTGGGAGCCGATCGGTGTCCACCACAATGGATCCTGCACGCGCTGTATACGACCCCTCTCGACACGTGGTCTCTAGTCCAAGTCAATAGCTTTTTCAGTTGATTTTTAGCTAAGTCCAATTACAATCTATAGGCATAGGAAAGATATTATGTGTTGGGCCTTAGCTATTTACGCCACAATCAATATAAATTCCTAAAGCTAGGGGCTAAATCTACGTGAAACAAGCAGGTAATTAAATCGACAAAAATCTCGAGAAAACCGCGAAAAACCGACGAGGCCCCCAAGGAAACAATCCCACGGGCACTGGACCTCGTGAAGTGTTGAAGTGTCCAAGTCCTGTTTAAGTTACAAATTTGGAGTCCCTCTCTCACTTGAATTACACAAAAAATAGACAGAAAAGTAAACTAGAGCTAATATACAAAATCTCTAAGTCTTCCTCATGTAGGCCGTAGCCAGCTTCACGTGGGTGCCCAAGCGCCTATGAAAACACACCTCCCTCGATCCACGGTACCTCGCACAAAGACAACAAAGAAGGTAGTCAGATAGCTCAAGAATGTAAGTCAATACAAGGAAAATAAATGAAGCAATAGCGGTAAATAAATAATCACAATCAGTCACAAAACGATCTATACGCCGTTGCTCCCCGGCAACGATGCCATTTGATTAACCGAAAAATACAAGGGTCTAAATGTCTCACACAAGGCGGAGACAAAGTCGCTGTGGCGACACTTGGTAAATCCCGGCTAAGTCAACAATTAACCCACAATAACAATCAAACAATGAGAAGCAAATGTGGAGTTCAAATTTATTATAACTCTACAATAAGTGTGTATAGGTTCAATTATGTGTAGAGTGTCGAACTCAGGGAGCAAGCAAGATAGGTTGAGGCAATAATGCTAAAAAATGTGAAAGTGATCAAATGCCTACAATTGTGCTATTTTTTGTGGGTTTTTAATTTTATATTTTTTTATTTGATTTTTGATTTTATAATTTTGAATTTTTTTAGTTTACTGATTTTGTATTTTCTTTTTATACTTTATATATTTTTTTATATTTTCTTTTCTTTTAATGGAATATATATGCAAAGAAGGAAAAAGCGATATAGTATATAGAGAAAAATAAGCACACACAAACAAAAATCAGGAAATAAAATATTTTTGGGATTTTGATGTTTTTATAATGTTTTTGTGATTTTTCTAGATTTTTTCTCATTTTATTTGTATTTTTAAGGGCAAAAATTCTGAAAATAGTGAAAAAATAAAAGGGCTGAAACTAAAATGAGGACAAAAAATATTAAACAAAGTTAAAAAATCCTAAAATTAGTTTTAAATTAAAGGTAGCAAAATAGGGAAACTTCAGAAGCTGCAATTATATTTTTAGAATTTTTATGGATTTTTTAAGATTTTTATGAAGATTTGAGGGGTTTTGCAATTTTTAGGAGTTTTCTTTTGAATTTTTTAATGATTTTTGGACTGAAGTTAAAACACAAAAAACAATTAAAATATATTTTTTTGAAAAGTTTTCAAAAACGTTTTATAATTTTTAGGTATTTTCTAATGCAAACAGTGCCGAAAATGCATTTTTCTTGAATTTTTATAAATAGTAAAATGCAATAAAAATGCAAAATAAAAACATAGCATGTAAGCATAATGCAACAAGAATGTATGTAATTTTTATGGTGTCTTTGGAATTTATAGATGCATGAAATAAATAGAGACAACAAAGAGAAACTACACTACTAGCAAGGGCATATATGTAAATATCCAGAAATCCAGGGGCCAATGTGCAATTTTCCCACAAAATATATAACTAACTTACAAAAATCCAGGACCAATCACAAATAACGAGACCTGCATGGGTACGCCTGCAATTTCTCCTGGCCCGAACGTGACTACGAACGCGCCTAGGGAGGACTGAAATGCGAATACAAAAACCTTAGGGGCCTACTTGCAATTTTTCCAAAAATATTACACGTGATCGATAAGTTCTTGGACTGAAATGAAATATTAAAACGCACAGGGGGTCCCTTGCAAAGTACCCGGTTCCCTCACACGCACATGCACGTGAGGTGACGTGGATAGGGATTTAAATGCAAATATTAAAAGCCTAGGGGTCTAAATGCAAATCTTACAAATGTTTTACACTACAGACGAAAGTTTAAATACTAATAATTAAATAGACAAAATGGTGTGGGCTGAGGTGCAAAATACCCACACCTGGCGCATCCAACGACGGGCGTCGCTTCACTTGACACATGGCAGCTCAGAAACACCCGATGACGGTTCGGACACTGATGGCTACGATTAGATCTCCAACGGTGGATGGAACGGCTGGGCTGCGTGGAGATCCAATGACTCCTGTGCGATCTGGAGGGCGGCCAAGATCCAACGACGGAGAGCCTCATACGAAGAACAGGCAAGTAATGCCGGCGAGGTGAGCTTCCCTGCTCCAGATCTCGACGCTCCAGCATTCTTCGAGCTTCAAAAGTGGCTGGTGAGCCTCCCGGAGGTGCTCTATGTGCTGGAGGGCTCATATTCGTCGGAGAGGCGCGGGTGCACCGCCAGAAGGGCGGCGGAGACAGGCTCCAGGTATCTGGCGAAGCTCCAAAAATGAGCACCAGGTATCTGTAGTTCGCTCTAACCTGCAAAAAGGAGTGAAGGGACCAAGGACAAAATGCCTGGGGCCCTGGAGGTGCGGAGGCGCGGAGGTGGACGTGAATGCGAGGTGGCTAGAGGTGCGCTCCGGCGAGGTGATCGTGGGAGATGAACGGGTGATCGTCGGTCGATCTTAACTATGCTAATCGATTCCTAGAACTACAGGCGCTTAGAAAATGCAAGAAGACGCAAGGAAGAGGAGCTACCTCAATGGCCAGAACCAGAGGGAGGAACCTCAATGCCAGCGAATGGCGGTGGTGGTGGAGACCGCTCTGGTCCACGCCGCGACTCGCTGAAGGTGCTGGGAGGAAGCCTGTCACACCACCTCGCACGGGCACATGCAAAGAGGGGCAGTATTTGGTCCAAGAGTGTTCAAAATTCGAATGGAAGTCGGGGGTGGTATTTGAGGAGTTGACGACCAGGCTCCAAGGATCGAGAAGGATCGGCTAAATCGACGCTCCACGACCCTAGGAAAGCCTAGGGCGTGAAAGATGGGTTGTCGAGGGACAAAAGTCATGAAGGATTCATCATGAAAAGAGGAATGGTTTGACCTCGATAAATCCACAAACATGAAACAAAAACGAGGTTTGACAAGTGCAGAGGGGGAGGACAGCCAGTTGACCGCGGTCAACTTGGACAGTCTCCTGGTTGGTCCACGTGGACCAACCAGGAAAAACCCTGTGAAAAATAATTAGAAATTCGTTTAAAAATAGTAAATGAATTTATTATTTTTATGTTATAAAATGAAAAATGTTTATTATTTTATGAAGTATTTTATCATGATTTTTGTTTATTTTTATGAGGTATAAAAATACAAGTTATGTTTTTGGGTCTATAAAGGTACATATATCTATATATTTTATTATTTTATTTTATTTTGTATATTTACTTTATTTTATTTTATTTTATTATTTTATAAATTTATAAAATAATTTTATACTTAAATATATTTTTATTTTATTTTTCTGAAGTGTTTTGTACACTTAATAAAATAGGAGAGTTAATTGCATAGGTATGTGTACAGGTATTATACCTAGGTATGTTATACAAGTATTTTATTTTTGTATTTTCTTTAGGTTTTTATTTTGATTTTAATGTACATATGTATTATAAGTAATTTTTACAAAATTATAAAAATATTAATTATGAAAATAATGAGTAAATAATAAAAATGAATATTTTAATCTATACAAGTATACAATAGGGGTCCAAAACTCATCTTTCAAACCGCAGCTCCGCAAAAAGTGAGACCGCCTTCATTAAATAGATTATTTAAAATTCTATAAAATTAAAAGTGATTTGATACATTTCGAGCTTTTATTTGAGAGATATAGGTCTGGGAAGTTGGGGTTTTGGATTCTTCAGCAGATCATAACTTTTTCTCTGTACATTATTTTTGTATGGAATAAATTTTCTATTTTTCTATATTTATTTATCTACAACTTTGATGTTCAAAGTTTCTTTATTTGAAATATAAGAAGTGGAACTAGAAATAGGTCCCAAAATGAATAAAGAATGAATTAAATAAAAGGAATTTTTGTTGTATTTTAGCCCTTATCTCCCCCTACTTTATTCCTTGTCGACCTAGTCATCGAGATGCCTAGGTCTCGGGGTTTCGGATCATAAAATATTTACAATTATTTATTATTTTCCTTTTCTTTTCTTTATTCTATAATTTTGGCTTTAAAAACTGTATTTTGTACACTATTTACATACACATGCATGAATTCTAAGATGCAACAATTAAGGGTATTTACAAGCATTTGTCAAGGTTTTTGAGGCCAAAATGACAAAATAAAGATGACGAAATGTGGATTCATCAATTCCCTAGTAAATGCGTGTAAATAGGCTTAATTTAGGCATTTTATCATTCATGCACCATTGGGTAAATAGTGTATAAAAACAGTTTTTAAAGCCAAAATTACAGAGTAAAGAAAAGAAAAGAAAACAAATAAAATGTTGAAAATATTTTATGACCCAAAATCCTGAGACCTAGGAATCTCGATGACAAGGTCGATTAGAAATAAAATAGGTGGAGATAAGGGTCAAGATACAATAAATTCCTTATTTATTTTTTTATTTTTTATTAATTTTTGTGACATATTTTTATTTCCACTTATTGTACTTCAAATAAATAAACTTTGTACATAAAAGTTGTAGATAATTAAATATAAAAAAATACGAAATTGATTTCATACAAAAATAATATACAGTCTACAAAATACAACCTAAATTAGATTCCAAAATCCCAATTTCCAGTCCCATATCTCTTAAATAAAAACTCAAAATATATCAAAATCACCTTTAATTATTTATAACTTTTAATAAGCTATTTAATGAAGGTGGTTTCATGTTTTTTGGAGTTTATATGTGAAAGTTATGTTTTGGACCCATATTGTATAATATACATGTATAAAATAATCATTTTATTTGTTATTTATTATTTTTATAATTTTATTTTATATTATTTTGTAAATATGATTTATAATATAGGTATATATTGAAACTAAAATAAAACTATAAATAAAACACTAAATAAAGTACTTGTATAGAATACATAGGTAAAATACCTATTAGTATACCTATATAAATAATACATCTATTTAATTAATTGTATATTTTACATAAGAAAAATATAAGAAAAATATATTTATATACATAAAATTAAGTTATAAATATATAAAATAATAAATATAATTAATAAAATTAAATTACAAAATAGAGAATAAAAGATTAAAATACATAGATTAATATAGCTGTATATAGACCTCAAAACGTAAATTGTAATTCTAGATCCCAAAAAAATAAATAAAAATCATAATAAAATACCTTATAAAATAATAAATAATTTTCATTTTAAAACCTAAAATTAATAAAATCATGTATTATTTTTAATTGAATTTTCAAATCTTTTATTTAATTTTTTGTCCTTTTGCGGATGACGTGGCCCAATCAGGCCACGCCATCCGTTTACTGGGGGTCAACTCCATTAATCCAGGTCTCTGACCGCTAGACATGCGTTTTGGCCTTATTTCTAGAAATTTTAGGGCTCGCATCTTTCACCATTTCACCTCGAACCCTTCTTCACTTTTCTCATACATCGAGCATACATGCCCATGCATTATATTGAGGATTGGATCATCGAATCGCTAGAATCACCTCGATCTTCTCACCGCCTCATCAACTATACGTCTATTATCTCCTCCATTCTGATAGATCATGTTTTTGGTCATCTTTCTTGCATTTTTCATGCAACGTGCGTTGCTCGAGGATGAAAAGACCCTTCATAAGATTTGTTCCTTGTACATCTGTTATCCATACCGGCCTATCACCATCATCCATCCCTCGCTGCAGCACCCGTGAGCGTCCCTCGAACCTCCCATCTTCACCACACTGTACATAAACCCCACTTCGACCTTCTCTTCTTTTTTGAGTCCCGTTGGCCCACTTTTCTCCTTCCTTCTTACGCCCAAACGGAGGAGGATGGTGACAACATCTCCGCTGTGCACTTAGGGTGGTTGAGGGAGTAGGTTAGTGCCGTTCTCCACATCTCCGGTTAAGATTTGCCGTCGAGGTCTTTATCTCCTAGCTTTCCAGCTGGTTGAGGTCTGTTTCCTGGCCTTTTTAGGTAACATTCATCTTTTGCATTGCGTTTATCTTTCTTAGTTTAACATCTAATTAACGCTAGTAGCCTACATTCTAATCATAGTGAGTACGCTGGAGCTCCGCTCCGTTGCTCAGCCCCACCATTGTCCACCACCGTTCTCCGCCATTTTTTCACCAACTCCACCAAATAAATGCAAGCACCTGCCCTGTACCCCGCAATGTTTTCTATCTTTCCTGTAGGCGCTGAAGGGGGCATCTGAACCCCTGATGTAGCATAGAAACGAGCACCAGGTGTTGATGGTATCCAGGGTCCCATCGATGAACCCCAGATCTTGTTGAGACTTCCTTGAAGTGCAGATCGAGCCCATAAGCCATTTCCCCACCTTAGCACCTTCAGGGAGCACCGGATCGTTATGATTCAAGTGATTGAAGCAACTCCAGGGCATGTTCTTCACGCGTTCATCCAGAAGCCCTCTCCACCGTTCGATCTCGGCCCATTTTTGTCGAGCTGTAGTGGACGTCAGATAAGGAGAGCCCCGAGCCATCGATCTCTTTTTGAAATCTAATCGCTGGTGCCCACTGCGAAAGGGTATCGTGCACTGAGGGCACGCCATGTGTTGACTGATTTCATCTAAGCCGTTCCCAATTCCATTTAGGGGGTAAATTACATATGGACCCTCATGTTTTCACACTGTTAATATTAACTATAGTAAATTAATTAAGTAGTTTAGTATTTCTGTAAAATTTACATTGGGACCACCATACTCTATTGTTATTACACCTCGGTCCTTGGCCACGTCACCTCACGTGCCTACGCGCGTGAGGTGCTGGCAATTTTGCATCGAGACCCTCGCAGATTTTGCTATTTCATATTGGTCTAGGAAATTATATATTTAGTTAGAACTTTTTGTAAAAATTGCAAGTTGGCCCCTAGAATTTCCGCTATTTACAAAATTTCCCTTGTTAGTAATGTAGTTTCTCTTTGTGTCTAGTATTTATTTTAAATAGAAGCTTAAATTGAAAAAATCCCATAAAATATACATACTTCCTGTTGCATTAATCTTTTACGCCACTATTTTTATTTTGCATTTGGAAGCTATTTCATATGCATAAAAATAAAAAAACGCCACCTTTTGCCTCTGTTTGTACTAGAAAATCCATAAAAATTATGATTTTTTTTGAAAAATCTCCAAAAATATTTTTTGCTTATTTATGTATGTTTTACTTCCATACCAAAAATCACTCAATAAATATAAAAGAAAACTCTAAAAATTAAAACCCCTAAAACCTTTATAAAAATATAAAAATTTCTTAAAAAATCCAAAACATTGTATTTTCTATTCCATAATTTTCTTTATATTATTATATTTATTTTAAAATTACTTTGGAGAATTTTTGACACTGTTGACTATTTTTCATCTCCATTTTAATTTTGGGTATTTATTTTATTCCCTGTTTAGGGTGTTTTGGACATTAAAAATATATAAAAATTAGAAAAATATCTTAAAAAAACATAAAAATAGTAAAAAATTATCAAAAACCCACAATGATTTTATTCCCTCTATTTTGACTATTTTTACCTATATATATATATATACTATCTCTCTCATACCTATATTATGTATATCTTATATATAGATTTATATATATTTTAAAAGAAAAAGAAATATAAAATCTAAAAACAAAGTAGAAAATCAGAAAATTAAAAATCAAAATAAAAAAATTTAAAAAATTGAAAATAAAATAAAAATATAAGATTAAAAACCCACAAAAATAGTACTTATATAAACAAATACATCACATTCATTTTTTAGCATTCATTGCCCTGATCTTCCTGCTTGTTCCCTGTGTTCGACCTCTACATTACTTGCACTATACACATCTTTTGTAGAGTTATAATAAATTTTAACTCCACATCTTTCTTTTCATTGTTTGATTATCTATTGTGGGTTAATTGTTGTTTGAATCAGGGTTTCTTGCGGGTCGCCACAGCAACTGCGTCTCCACCTTGTGTGAGACGTATTTTTGACTCGTGAAAAACCTTGTTCTATACATGCACACCAGCACGTTGGTGTATAGACCTTTATTAGGTCATCAACCTATTGGTATGCCAAATGTATATACTTAGACATATAGTAACACATCTGTCTCCAGTCAGAGGATGCATGCCTATATCATGACAACATATGACATAGGACTTTGGTTATCTCGATCTTGTTAAGTTAACTCTTTGACCTAACTTATCTAACACCTCCGAATCTCTATTCCTATGTAGAGGACCTGCATCAAGAGGTCGATTAGATATCATCTTATTGAGTAAGAATTTCCATCTCCTTCTCAAGCTGGAGATCATCTCTTAATAATTATTTGACGGTGCTTGACGAGTCCTCAATCTAACTCGTTAGATATTCATCCAAGTACTAGCCTCTATGATTCAATAAATGAATCAACAACTGTATGATCATTAAGATGGCCATGGTATATAACCCTAATTGTACTAAGGGATCTATTATGAAAATTAGTTATTCTTTATTTCAGATCAGGGAATGATATTTGCAATAACATTTCTTGCATAATGGCTCGCCGTAGGCTCACATGTCCAACAATATCCCACTAGCCAAAAGAGCCATTAATGGGCTAATATTTAAACCCGCACTCATTATACAATCATAGGCTATTTAGAAAAATATCTAGGTAAACTGATCAGTCTTTGTTCCCAAGAGACTACGCCAAGTCCTTTTATGACGCTTGCATATCCACCAGTAATAGTGCTCGCATCCAATGTGAATGTTGCACCTTATGCAACCAATTCTCAATCTTGTCAGTTATAGTGTCCTTAATACTGCAGCTCAATAATTGTTATAACTAGTATGTATTTTCTATTATCCTTATTAGAATACCTTTATTCCTATAGATCTCTATCTCCTAAGGTATCTGCAATTAAGACCTTTTTATCACTATCTATAAAGTCTTAGATTTTTGAAGATAAGACTTAGAGAACACTATCTCTAAAGTTTTGTCATATTTGAAGATATTTTCATTACTGCAATCAAGTGTTTTATATCCATAGTAGGATTACTAACAGTTTACTACTCCTCCATGGTAGACATCAGGCATTCGTAACACATCTAGCATACACTCGACTTCTCGAACCTGATGCACAAGGGCAAGCAATTTTAACATTCACTTCCTCAACTCTTTGAGGTGCTATCCCTTCAGATAGGTTAGTACCATATATTAAGGGAAAAAGAAGACTTCCTTGGGGTTTTCCAAGAATGGAATATGTCCAAGGTGTACCACAAATGTGATGGTCCCAATACCTCTTCTCTTTACTTTTGAGCGATTTCAGAACAAAGATCTAATATGTATCCTTGAGATCATATTTCAGGAATGGTATAGCCAGGCTATAAAACACTCATTTTCATCCTTATATCAATCCCAATGATTAGGATATCATCTACATATAGCACGATTAACACAATGGCACTCCCACTAAGCTTTATATGGTTCATCAAGATTCTATCTGAAATCATAACATTTATAATTTCATCAAATCTTATATTCCAAATACAAGAAGCTTGTTTGAGTACATAGATGGAGTTTCTAAAGCTTGCACACCTTACTTTCCTCAACCATGAAGCCCTAAGGCTACTTCATGTGAACATCCTCAAAGAGGTATTCATAGAGGAATGCAATCTTGATTCATATCTTGAAGATGACATAGTCAAGTTGTGTAGATATAGTTAGCAATAATCTGATGAGTTTAAGCATGGTCACTAGAAAGAAAGTCTCATCGCAAGCGATGTCTTCTTTCTTCTTGTGTATCTTGTGGATACGACCCGTGCTTTGAAGGTCTTTACCTTCTCACCAGGTTCCCTCTTTCTCTTAGAGATCCACTTACACCTTTCTGGGTCTTACCCATATAGGTGGATCCTCGAGGATCTATATACAACACTTGTATATGAAGTCTACTTTAGACTTTACTGCTAACATTGATGAACCTCAGTTTCATCATCTTTATTCTCCATAATTAACCCCCTTGCTTAAAGTTTTGTCAATAAAACCCAGTTAATGTCCTGAAATTAACAGAGTCCTAAATAAATTAAAAACCACAAAAAATGACAAAACAAAAATTCGTGGTATTTTTAGACTTAAAAATACCTTCAAAAAATATTTCGGGCCCTTGTTTGATCTCTTTTCCAGTTTTGGTCAACATGAAACTTGTAGATCTCGTCAAGATCTACAACTTTCATGTTTTGCGTTTTCTCAAATTCGGCCATCTTGGCCTTCAAAAATCAAAAATTCCCTCGAATAAATCTGATTGGGCCACGTGGCCCATTCTGGGGGCGCCACGTGGCCCCGCCCTCCTTGTTTCAGCCGCCTGCTTCCTTGGCCGTTGGATCCTTCTCTGATCCAATGGCCCAGGCTTCTCCACGTACCCGCCTCTTCTTCAGCCATTCGATCCACCCTCTAATCCATCGTGACCGCCTGATCGCGCCTCAACGACGAGAAGACACGTGGCGCTTCCATCCGCCACTGATCGCACTGCCCCAGATTTAATCCCATCCTCTCGTTCGCGCTTAGGTCTCCACCGTTGGATCTCCAGATCCAACGGTCGGAGGTCATCGTCAACCTCCGATAATTCTTCTCTCTCCCACGATCCAGCGCACGCCCTACTCTCCCCCTTCCATTTTTCTCGCCTTCACCAACCTCCATCTTCCATCGCCAGTTACCCCACGAGGTTACCTACTCTTCCCTCTCCCCCGCGCACTCCTCCAAGACCCACGAACACCTCTCCACTCGCCCCACTTTCTCCTCAAAATCCACGTCGAACTCCACCATCTCCGACGTTCGCCCCTTCAAATACTCAGCACCCCCCTCTGTTCACGGCGGTCCACCTTTACGAGGAAGGGAGCCCAGCCCTCCTCCGCCTCCCCGTGACAGGGGGAGGCGGTGCGATTGAGCGAAGACGACTTCGTTCCCGGTGAGACCCTCCGCCACTTACGGCGGAGTCGCGGCGCCTCATGGCGACCGCCCGAGCTGCACGGAGCGGCTGGCCGTGTCCAGCGAAGACCCGGGGCTCGATTAGAGCCCCATCCCAAGCCATCCGACCGCCTTCAGACCAGGTAAGCTTCTTCCGATCTCCCTTCGTTCTTTTTGTCAAAATTTTCTTATTTAATTAAGCACCGTCAGTCGATTTCGCCCTCCGATGAACCCCCTGTTAGCTTCACCATCGATCCTCCTTTCACGCGCACACTCTCCTCACCTTCTCCCTCCTCCAAACCGTAAATCGCCTCCGACTCACCTCCTCCGCCCTCGCGGCGGAGGAGCTCCGAGCTCTCCACTTTCTTTGCCTCCGACGAGCTTCCGCTTCACCGCCACTACGCACACCACAAATGCACGCTTCGGCTATGTGTCATTAACCTGCAGGTGAAATTTCTTCAATGATCGGGACTCTTGTCGGAGCTGTTTGACCGAGCTTTGCAGCCATCGCCTGAGCTCCGGAGCATCGTTTCAAGGGACCCTGGATCCTCCCCGAGCTTCCAGCCTCATCGATGTCACTCCAAGAAGCGTCGGGGAGGTCACGTGCAATCGGAGACGAGAGGCGGAGGAGGAGCTCCTTCGCCGGAGCTCCAAAGTCGCCGTCAGTCTTCGGCCGAGGGAGACATTACAGGCGCCGTTGGATGCCCCTTTCTCGGCGGTTATCCAACGGCCATGAGGAGGCCACGCCATCAACATCAGCAGCGGTTGGATCCTTTCGATCCGACAATCTTCGTGCAGCCACGTCGTCCGCCAACGCCCTTACCAGTAGCCCTTGGATCCTCATGATCCAATGGCCGTCATCCGGCCACGTGGTGGCTTTTGAGCCTGCACCGAGCCTCCCGTCCGAGCCTCCAGGCTTGGATGCACCGTGCCTCCTCCGAGCCTGCGCCGAGCCATCATCAGCTTCGACAGAGCCCGAGCCTAGCCGAAGCGCCTCCGAACCTCTGCTGATCCCGAGCCTTCATCCGAGCCTGGAGAGCACGTGCGTTGCACGTGTGTATCTAGGCTAATTGCAGAGATGCCCTCTGACTTCTCCAGATTTGCAGAAAGGTCCCTGCGCGTATGGTTTATTTACAGGGAAGGTCCTTAGACTTATTTCATTCTCATTTCAGTCCTTTCCAGGGGCCTTTTTGTAGTTATCATTTCATGTTTTCTTGCATTTATGCCCCTGTCTTCTTTTATGCCTATTTTGAGCTATATAGCTCCAATCGAGTTGATTTCAGTTTCATTTTGAAGCTCTTATCATCCTCTTTTAAATTTGACACTATGAACTGTGGTGTATTATCTTAGCATCTAAGTATCCTGTTTTATTTGTTGGCCCTGCCTACTTGCTTAATGAGTGTAGAATGCTTTTTAATGTTAACTCAGTTTAACTCGCATTTTTTTTATGGCTCAAGTGACTATAATTTTGGGGCATATCATTCGCTTTGCATGGCATTTATTTGCATAAAAAAATGTTTAAAAAATGCATGTTTAATTTTAATGCATTGTTGTGTCTCTGCATGTTTTGACCTATATGCTTTAATTCAACACTTAATTAAATACACTTAAATCCGATTAATACGAGAGAGGCTCGTGTCCCTGAGTTCGACCTTGGTTTCTTGCCAAGTAAAATTAAATCACGATCACCTCATTTTGATTTATTATCGCATATCTTTAAATGAGGTGATCTTTTGACGACCAAAATCGGCCCGACTGCTACGACATTTCCAAGTGCTAATTTAGCATTCTTAAAGAGCCGATTATGCGAGTCGTCAAATGGCGCCGTTGCTGGGGACAAGACTCATTTCTTTTATTTTTTGGATTTTTGTGTGTTTAATTTAGTGTTTCTTTTTATAGGTCAAATGATCATATATTTTGCATATAAAATTTTTTTTCCTTATTTGATATCTAACTATTGTTTCTGTGGTAGGGCCCTTGATGATCAAGGAGGCGAGGAGCAGGATGTTCCCCGTTGCGAGGAGCCGCAGAAGCATGCTTGGAGCAAAGGAGGAAGAAAAGAAAAAAATGTATCGCATTTTTGTTGTATTTTATTTTTAATAATTCGTCGTTTACAGCGGTCTTCGATCGAAGACTCGCGATTGTAATCGAACGATCGTGGTTGTGTGGGGATCGTCCCCACTTGAGTGTCGACCTAGGATAGGCACGCGGCTCTACGAGCTCATTTTATTTTTTATGTGCTTGATCGTAGGTAGGACACACTAAATGATAGACGCACATAATCTCACATCACGTAGCTAAAAATTAATGAAGATTAGTCATCGCTAATAGATGCATGATTAGGTGCGGCTTTTTCGACTTGCATGCATGTTGGATTTGGTTTTCAAAACAGCCCCCGTATTTCACGTGTTTTTGACAAAACACTGCATGATTTCTCGCTTAGCCTAGATCGCGGTTTCTTCGAATACATGTTTTTCTCGGCTTTCATTTCCTAGCTTGATCACCTAGGATTAATGGAAAACGGAATGAACGGTAGACGATGACTTCTTGATTTTGTGCTAACCATAATTCAGTGATAACCTAAAATGAAATTGGGACTGTTAATTGCAAGTCAACCAAAAATGGAGCAAAATTCGGTTTTGGGAGAGCAATACCCTCGCTTACGCAATGATTTTCACTTCACATCTTTTCTTTGCGTAAAAATCAAATGTTTTATCACCAATAAAATAGACAAGATAATAAACCAACTTTGGTTGGTTTCATGTGTGAGTTGGTGAAACTAAGGGTTTTCTTGCTTGATTGAGCCTTGTATGATGCGACACGTACCCCAAAACCGAAGACACTTCATTTCATCTCCGAAGATTCAACCGCTCACTTGTACATACATCCTTCTTCTTCGTTCACCTTGGGTCTTTTCCAACATCAATTTCCATCTTTATACTTAGGCTAATCTCAGCCTAAGTATAGGGGGGACCCAAGTCCCTGTGATTTCTCTACTCATCTTTTCTTGCCTTTATACTTAGGTTATTTCTAACCTAAGTATAGGGGGAGCACCTCTTAGCTCCCGTATATTTCTCTGTACTTAAATGGACCTATGGACTCGTATCATTTAGTGCTATGAGGACATAGCAAAGTTTAAGGATAGGGGGGTATACCGTATATACAATTTACTTACTTTAGCTAATATCTGAAAAATTGGAAAAATTTAAAACTTTTTGGCTAAAGTAAAATTCTTTGGACTAAGAGAACTCAAATGATTTCACGGCTTTTCTACACTATGTTACACTATTTTGATAAAAATAATTTCGAAAATGATTTGAAAAATGAGTTTTTTTCTTGTTTTGAAAAATCTTTTTGAAAAATGTTTTGAAAATCTTTTATTTGTGTGACATGGTTTTGAAAAATCTTTTATCAAGGAAAGTTGAGTCTAACCTGTGTTTTTAACTTTAAAAACTAAAATCCATAAAAATGAGCAAAATTAAAATAAAAAATAATAATAAAAAAATGTGTTTTTGAATGAAGGAGTTGGATTAAACCTCTACTCTTACACTTTCACCCAGGATCTGAAGTGTTCAAGGAAACTTGATTTATGAGGTCTTTGAGATTTGCGGTTAACCGGCCTTAACCATCAGGGTCTTAGACTTAATCATCCACATCCCCCTAGGTCTCTAGATTTGGTCTCAGACAAAGAGAATATGATCAGCACATCACATGCACGACTGCGGTTTTGATTGAGATGAGTTGATTTTTCACCTGAGGGATTGGGATGAGAAAGTCAAGTTTGGATTTGATCTAATGATGCTCGAGGATGGGATAAAATCTTTGGAGGCTTCATGAAACCTGAGTGTCAGCATCTTTAGCCAGTATGAGAACATGGTTCTTATACTATCTCTTGACATTTACCTAAGTGCCTGGGTGTGATATAAATAAAAAAATGTTGATCAGTGTGCGCCAACTCTTGGTAAAAGCAGTGGAGCTAGCCAAAAATACTACAAATCAATGAAATGTCAAAGAAAAAGCTCTCATTCCATACAAAGTCAAATATCAAAGAGCTTCCACCAAAGGCGAGCGCTCCCAACCATTTCAAAGTGTCCACTTGGACCACCGCTATTAGGACCAGGAGTCGGGCTTGCACCAAAAAAGGGCTCTGCATCGTAAATGCTACAAGTCTGGGTGTAGAAGGTACGATAGGTACTAAAAAAAGGCACACCCCGGTGTACTCCCAGGAAAACAAGTGCAGACGGCTCCAACTTCTCTTGACGGACGCACTGATCAACACCAAAAAAATTGTGTTGCGTAAAAAAGGCACTAGAGAGGATCCTTGTTCCAATGAGAGGGAGAGAAGAATTGACACAATCCCATGCCCTCCATTTCTGGCCTGCCATCCACATTTTCTAAGTCTGACAACTAAAGAGATGGTGGACTGAATGCAAGATTTGATTTATTCCCTAGTGCTGAGGATTGGGTCCTTAGGAGATTTTCTCGGACCAAGATTTTGGGTGAAGACTTGACTCTACTCTCGAAATTGCAGTCAACACTAAACTTCATATCCTTTAGTTTATATGTAAATCAGAGAGAGTCTAGAGAAATAGAGGAATTGGAATCCTCTTGATTAAGTCTGGGTTGAACTATAGAATTTTGGATCTCTAAAGTCGAGTCGACTTGATCAGATTGGATCCTGTATTCACATGCACAAGGGGGTTAATCCAACTTAGTCATTCTTTTTGATGCTCGAGGACGAGCATAGTTTAAGTATAGGGGGGTGATGAACCTCAGTTTCATCATCTTTATTCTCCATAATTAACCCCCTTGCTTAAAGTTTTGTCAATAAAACCCAGTTAATGTCCTGAAATTAACAGAGTCCTAAATAAATCAAAAACCACAAAAAAATGACAAAACAAAAATTCATGGTATTTTTAGACTTAAAAATACCTTCAAAAAATATTTCGGGCCCTTGTTTGATCTCTTTTCCAGTTTTGGTCATGTTGTAGATCTCGTCAAGATCTACAACTTTCATGTTTTGCGTTTTCTCAAATTCGGCCATCTTGGCCTTCAAAAATCAAAAATTCCCTCGAATAAATCTGATTGGGCCACGTGGCCCATTCTGGGGGCGCCACGTGGCCCCGCCCTCCTTGTTTCAGCCGCCTGCTTCCTTGGCCGTTGGATCCTTCTCTGATCCAATGGCCCAGGCTTCTCCACGTACCCGCCTCTTCTTCAGCCATTCGATCCACCCTCTAATCCATCGTGACCGCCTGATCGCGCCTCAACGACAAGAAGACACGTGGCGCTTCCATCCGCCACTGATCGCACCGCCCCAGATTTAATCCCATCCTCTCGTTCGCGCTTAGATCTCCACCGTTGGATCTCCAGATCCAACAGTCGGAGGTCATCGTCAACCTCCGATAACTCTTCTCTCTCCCACGATCCAGCGCACGCCCTACTCTCCCCCTTCCATTTTTCTCGCCTTCACCAACCTCCATCTTCCATCGCCAGTTACCCACGAGGTTACCTACTCTTCCCTCTCCCCCGCGCACTCCTCCAAGACCCACGAACACCTCTCCACTCGCCCCACTTTCGCCTCAAAATCCACGTCGAACTCCACCATCTCCGACGTTCGCCCCTTCAAATACTCAACACCCCCCTCTGTTCACGGTGGTCCACCTTTACGAGGAAGGGAGCCCAGCCCTCCTCCGCCTCCCCCGTGACATGGGGAGGCGGTGCGATTGAGCGAAGACGACTTCGTTCCCGGTGAGACCCTCCGCCACTTACGGCGGAGTCGCGGCGCCTCATGGCGACCGCCCGAGCTGCACGGAGCGGCTGGCCATGTCCAGCGAAGACCCGGGGCTCTATTAGAGCCCCATCCCAATCCATCCGACCGCCTTCAGACCAGGTAAGCTTCTTCCGATCTCCCTTCGTTCTTTTTGTCAAACTTTTCTTATTTAATTAAGCACCGTCAGTCGATTTCGCCCTCCGATGAACCCCCTGTTAGCTTCACCATTGATCCTCCTTTCACGCGCACACTCTCCTCACCTTCTCCCTCCTCCAAACCGTAAATCACCTCCGACTCACCTCCTCCGCCCTCGCGGCGGAGGAGCTCTGAGCTCTCCACTTTCTTCGCCTCCGACGAGCTTCCGCTTCACCGCCACTACGCACACCACAAACGCACGCTTCGGCTATGTGTCATTAACCTGCAGGTGAAATTTCTTCAATGATCGGGACTCTTGTCGGAGCTGTTTGACCGAGCTTTGCAACCATCGCCTGAGCTCCGGAGCATCGTTTCAAGGGACCCTGGATCCTCCCCGAGCTTCCAGCCTCATCGACGTCACTCCAAGAAGCGTCGGGGAGGTCACGTGCAGCCGGAGACGAGAGGCGGAGGAGGAGCTCCTTCGCCGGAGCTCCAAAGTCGCCGCCAGTCTTCGACCGAGGGAGACATTACAGGCGCCGTTGGATGCCCCTTTCTCGGCGGTTATCCAACGGCCATGAGGAGGCCACGCCATCAACATCAGCAGCGGTTGGATCCTTTCGATCCGACAATCTTCGTGCAGCCACGTCGTCCGCCAACGCCCTTACCAGTAGCCCTTGGATCCTCATGATCCAATGGCCGTCATCCGGCCACGTGGTGGCTTTTGAGCCTGCACCGAGCCTCCCGTCCGAGCCTCCAGGCTTGGATGCACCGTGCCTCCTCCGAGCCTGCGCCGAGCCATCATCAGCTTCGACAGAGCCCGAGCCTAGCCGAAGCGCCTCCGAACCTCTGCTGATCCCGAGCCTTCATCCGAGCCTGGAGAGCACGTGCGTTGCACGTGTGTATCTGGGCTAATTGTAGAGACGCCCTCTGACTTCTCCAGATTTGCAGAAAGGTCCCTGCGTGTATGGTTTATTTACAGGGAAGGTCCTTAGACTTATTTCATTCTCATTTCAGTCCTTTCCAGGGGCCTTTTTGTAGTTATCATTTCATGTTTTCTTGCATTTATGCCCCTGTCTTCTTTTATGCCTATCTTGAGCTATATAGCTCCAATCGAGTTGATTCCAGTTTCATTTTGAAGCTCTTATCATCCTCTTTATTATGGCTGGCTTTAAGTTTAAATTTGACACTATGAACTGTGGTGTATTATCTTAGCATCTAAGTATCCTGTTTTATTTGTTGGCCCTGCCTACTTGCTTAATGAGTGTAGAATGCTTCTTAATGTTAACTCAGTTTAACTCGCATTTTTTTTATGGCTCAAGTGACTATAATTTTGGGGCATATCATTCGCTTTGCATGGCATTTATTTGCATAAAAAAATGTTTAAAAAATGCATGTTTAATTTTAATGCATTGTTGTGTCTCTGCATGTTTTGACCTATATGCTTTAATTCAACACTTAATTAAATACACTTAAATCTGATTAATACGAGAGAGGCTCGTGTCCCTGAGTTCGACCTTGGTTTCTTGCAAAGTAAAATTAAATCACGATCACCTCATTTCGATTTATTATCGCATATCTTTAAATGAGGTGATCTTTTGACGACCAAAATCGGCCCGACTGCTACGACATTTCCAAGTGCTAGTTTAGCAATCTTAAAGAGCCGATTTTGCGAGTCGTCAAATGGCGCCGTTGCCGGGGACACGGCTCATTTCTTTTATTTTTTGGATTTTTGTGTGTTTAATTTAGTGTTTCTTTTTATAGGTCAAATGATCATATATTTTGCATATAAAATTTTTTTTCCTTATTTGATATCTAACTATTGTTTCTGTGGTAGGGCCCTTGATGATCAAGGAGGCGAGGAGCAGGACGTTCCCCGTTGCGAGGAGCCGCAGAAGCATGCTTGGAGCAAAGGAGGAAGAAAAGAAAAAAATGTATCGCATTTTTGTTGCATTTTATTTTTAATAACTCGTCGTTTACAGCGGTCTTCGATCGAAGACTCGCGATTGTAATCGAACGATCGTGGTTGTGTGGGGATCGTCCCCACTTGAGTGTCGACCTAGGATAGGCACGCGGCTCTACGAGCTCATTTTATTTTTTATGTGCTTGATCGTAGGTAGGACACACTAAATGATAGACGCACATAATCTCGCATCACGTAGCTAAAAATTAATGAAGATTAATCATCGCTAATAGATGCATGATTAGGTGCGGCTTTTTCGACTTGCATGCATGTTGGATTTGCTTTTCAAAACAGCCCCCGTATTTCACGTGTTTTTGACAAAACACTGCATGATTTCTCGCTTAGCCTAGATCGCGGTTTCTTCGAATACATGTTTTTCTCGGCTTTCATTTCCTAGCTTGATCACCTAGGATTAATGGAAAATGGAATGAACGGTAGACGATGACTTCTTGATTTTGTGCTAACCATAATTCAGTGATAACCTAAAATGAAATTGGGACTGTTAATTGCAAGTCAACCAAAAATGGAGCAAAATTCGGTTTTGGGAGAGCAATACCCTCGCTTACGCAATGATTTTCACTTCACATCTTTTCTTTGCGTAAAAATCAAATGTTTTATCACCAATAAAATAGACAAGATAATAAACCAACTTTGGTTGGTTTCATGTGTGAGTTGGTGAAACTAAGGGTTTTCTTGCTTGATTGAGCCTTGTATGATGCGACACGTACCCCAAAACCGAAGACACTTCATTTCATCTCCGAAGATTCAACCGCTCACTTGTACATACATCCTTCTTCTTCGTTCACCTTGGGTCTTTTCCAACATCAATTTCCATCTTTATACTTAGGCTAATCTCAGCCTAAGTATAGGAGGGACCCAAGTCCCTGTGATTTCTCTACTCATCTTTTCTTGCCTTTATACTTAGGTTATTTCTAACCTAAGTATAGGGGGAGCACCTCTTAGCTCCCGTATATTTCTCTGTACTTAAATGGACCTATGGACTCGTATCATTTAGTGCTATGAGGACATAGCAAAGTTTAAGGATAGGGGGGTATACCGTATATACAATTTACTTACTTTAGCTAATATCTGAAAAATTTGAAAAATTAAAAACTTTTTGGCTAAAGTAAAATTCTTTGGACTAAGAGAACTCAAATGATTTCACGGCTTTTCTACACTATGTTACACTATTTTGATAAAAATAATTTCGAAAATGATTTGAAAAATGAGTTTTTTTCTTGTTTTGAAAAATCTTTTTGAAAAATGTTTTGAAAATCTTTTATTTGTGTGACATGGTTTTGAAAAATCTTTTATCAAGGAAAGTTGAGTCTAACCTGTGTTTTTAACTTTAAAAACTAAAATCCATAAAAATGAGCAAAATTAAAATAAAAAAAAATAATAAAAAAATGTGTTTTTGAATGAAGGAGTTGGATTAAACCTCTACTCTTACACTTTCACCCAGGATCTGAAGTGTTCAAGGAAGCTTGATTTATGAGGTCTTTGAGATTTGCGGTTAACCATCCTTAACCATCAGGGTCTTAGACTTAATCATCCACATCCCCCTAGGTCTCTAGATTTGCATGCTATATTCCATGCTTAGTCTCAGACAAAGAGAATATGATCAGCACATCACATGCACGACTGCGGTTTTGATTGAGATGAGTTGATTTTTCACCTGAGGGATTGGGATGAGAAAGTCAAGTTTGGATTTGATCTAATGATGCTCGAGGATGGGATAAAATCTTTGGAGGCTTCATGAAACCTGAGTGTCAGCATCTTTAGCCAGTATGAGAACATGGTTCTTATACTATCTCTTGACATTTACCTAAGTGCCTGGGTGTGATATAAATAAAAAAATGTTGATCAGTGTGCGCCAACTCTTGGTAAAAGCAGTGGAGCTAGCCAAAAATACTACAAATCAATGAAATGTCAAAGAAAAAGCTCTCATTCCATACAAAGTCAAATATCAAAGAGCTTCCACCAAAGGCGAGCGCTCCCAACCATTTCAAAGTGTCCACTTGGACCACCGCTATTAGGACCAGGAGTCGGGCTTGCACCAAAAAAGGGCTCTGCATCGTAAATGCTACAAGTCTGGGTGTAGAAGGTACGATAGGTACTAAAAAAAGGCACACCCCGGTGTACTCCCAGGAAAACAAGTGCAGACGGCTCCAACTTCTCTTGACGGACGCACTGATCAACACCAAAAAAATTGTGTTGCGTAAAAAAGGCACTAGAGAGGATCCTTGTTCCAATGAGAGGGAGAGAAGAATTGACACAATCCCATGCCCTCCATTTCTGGCCTGCCATACACATTTTCTAAGTCTGACAACTAAAGAGACGGTGGACTGAATGCAAGATTTGATTTATTCCCTAGTGCTGAGGATTGGGTCCTTAGGAGATTTTCTCGGACCAAGATTTTGGGTGAAGACTTGACTCTACTCTCGAAATTGCAGTCAACACTAAACTTCATATCCTTTAGTTTATATGTAAATCAGAGAGAGTCTAGAGAAATAGAGGAATTGGAAGCCTCTTGATTAAGTCTGGGTTGAACTATAGAATTTTGGATCTCTAAAGTCGAGTCGACTTGATCAGATTGGATCCTGTATTCACATGCACAAGGGGGTTAATCCAACTTAGTCATTCTTTTTGATGCTCGAGGACGAGCATAGTTTAAGTATAGGGGGGTGATGAACCTCAGTTTCATCATCTTTATTCTCCATAATTAACCCCCTTGCTTAAAGTTTTGTCAATAAAACCCAGTTAATGTCCTGAAATTAACAGAGTCCTAAATAAATTAAAAACCACAAAAAATGACAAAACAAAAATATTTCGGGCCCTTGTTTGATCTCTTTTCCAGTTTTAGTCAACATGAAACTTGTAGATCTCGTCAAGATCTACAACTTTCATGTTTTGCGTTTTCTCAAATTCGGCCATCTTGGCCTTCAAAAATAAAAAATGCCCTCGAATAAATCTGATTGGGCCACGTGGCCCATCTGGGGGCGCCACGTGGCCCCGCCCTCCTTGTTTCAGCCGCCTGCTTCCTTGGCCGTTGGATCCTTCTCTGATCCAATGGCCCAGGCTTCTCCACGTACCCGCCTCTTCTTCAGCCATTCGATCCACCCTCTAATCCATCGTGACCGCCTGATCGCGCCTCAACGACAAGAAGACACGTGGCGCTTCCATCCGCCACTGATCGCACCGCCCCAGATTTAATCCCATCCTCTCGTTCGCGCTTAGATCTCCACCGTTGGATCTCCAGATCCAACGGTCGGAGGTCATCGTCAACCTCCGATAACTCTTCTCTCTCCCACAATCCAGCGCACGCCCTACTCTCCCCCTTCCATTTTTCTCGCCTTCACCAACCTCCATCTTCCATCGCCAGTTACCCCACGAGGTTACCTACTCTTCCTCTCCCCCGCGCACTCCTCCAAGACCCACGAACACCTCTCCACTCGCCCCACTTTCGCCTCAAAATCCACGTCGAACTCCACCATCTCCGACGTTCGCCCCTTCAAATACTCAACACCCCCCTCTGTTCACGGCGGTCCACCTTTACGAGGAAGGGAGCCCAGCCCTCCTCCGCCTCCCCGTGATAGGGGGAGGCAGTGCGATTGAGCGAAGACGACTTCGTTCCCGGTGAGACCCTCCGCCACTTACGGCGGAGTCGCGGCGCCTCATGGCGACCGCCCGAGCTGCACAGAGCGGCTGGCCGTGTCCAGCGAAGACCCGGGGCTCGATTAGAGCCCCATCCCAAGCCATCCGACCGCCTTCAGACCAGGTAAGCTTCTTCCCATATCCCTTCGTTCTTTTTGTCAAACTTTTCTTATTTAATTAATCACCGTCAGTCGATTTCGCCCTCCGATGAACCCCCTGTTAGCTTCACCATCGATCCTCCTTTCACGCGCACACTCTCCTCACCTTCTCCCTCCTCCAAACCGTAAATCGCCTCCGACTCACCTCCTCCGCCCTCGCGGCGGAGGAGCTCCGAGCTCTCCACTTTCTTCGCCTCCGACGAGCTTCCGCTTCACCGCCACTACACACACCACAAACGCACGCTTCGGCTATGTGTCATTAACCTGCAGGTGAAATTTCTTCAATGATCGGGACTCTTGTCGGAGCTGTTTGACCGAGCTTTACAGCCATCGCCTGAGCTCCAGAGCATCGTTTCAACGGACCCTGGAACCTCCCCGAGTTCCAGCCTCATCGACGTCACTCCAAGAAGCGTCGGGGAGGTCACATGCAACCGGAGACGAGAGGCGGAGGAGGAGCTCCTTCGCCGGAGCTCCAAAGTCGCCGCCAGTCTTCGACCGAGGGAGACATTACAGGTGCCGTTGGATGCCCCTTTCTCGGCGGTTATCCAACGGCCATGAGGAGGCCACGCCATCAACATCAGCAGCGGTTGGATCCTTTCGATCCGACAATCTTCGTGCAGCCACGTCGTCCGCCAACGCCCTTACCAGTAGCCCTTGGATCCTCATGATCCAATGGCCGTCATCTGGCCACGTGGTGGCTTTTGAGCCTGCACCGAGCCTCCCGTCCGAGCCTCCAAGCTTGGATGCACCGTGCCTCCTCCGAGCCTGCGCCGAGCCATCATCAGCTTCGACAGAGCCCGAGCCTAGCCGAAGCGCCTCCGAACCTCTGCTGATCCCGAGCCTTCATCCGAGCCTGGAGAGCACGTGCGTTGCACGTGTGTATCTGGGCTAATTGCAGAGACGCCCTCTGACTTCTCCAGATTTGCAGAAAGGTCCCTGCGCGTATGGTTTATTTACAGGGAAGGTCCTTAGACTTATTTCATTCTCATTTCAGTCCTTTCCAGGGGCCTTTTTGTAGTTATCATTTCATGTTTTCTTGCATTTATGCCCCTGTCTTCTTTTATGCCTATCTTGAGCTATATAGCTCCAATCGAGTTGATTTCAGTTTCATTTTGAAGCTCTTATCATCCTCTTTATTATGGCTGGCTTTAAGTTTAAATTTGACACTATGAACTGTGGTGTATTATCTTAGCATCTAAGTATCCTGTTTTATTTGTTGGCCCTGCCTACTTGCTTAATGAGTGTAGAATGCTTCTTAATGTTAACTCAGTTTAACTCGCATTTTTTTATGGCTCAAGTGACTATAATTTTGGGGCATATCATTCGCTTTGCATGGCATTTATTTGCATAAAAAAATGTTTAAAAAATGCATGTTTAATTTTAATGCATTGTTGTGTCTCTGCATGTTTTGACCTATATGCTTTAATTCAACACTTAATTAAATACACTTAAATCCGATTAATACAAGAGAGGCTCGTGTCCCTGAGTTCGACCTTGGTTTCTTGCCAAGTAAAATTAAATCACGATCACCTCATTTTGATTTATTATCGCATATCTTTAAATGAGGTGATCTTTTGACGACCAAAATCGGCCCGACTGCTACGACATTTCCAAGTGCTAATTTAGCATTCTTAAAGAGCCGATTTTGCGAGTCGTCAAACATCCATCTTTCCATGTCATGATCTTCAGAAGCTTCATCATATGAAGTAAGATTATTTGTTAGACTTAACTGACATATGGAATCCATCCTCAAATTAATTTGAAGAGGTATTAGTGTTTCATCTTTAATTGTCAATACTAAATGAGTTTTATCACTTCATTTTCATCTTTATTCTCATGAGAGCCATCCTCTAAGAATCACATTCTCAGAGATGAGATCTTTTAAAGATGTCAAGGTCATAAAGTAGGTATCCAATACCATCCTTTATTTTCCTAATGAAGTAGCATTTTTTGGTGCTAGATTCCAGCTTACTTGTATGGAACCTTATTAAGGATATATATTGTAGTCTCTCCTGCAAATATATATACCTAGAAACTAAAAGATAATTATGCTGAGATCCATCTGAAGGATATGGTTAGATCCTCAAGCGCATCACGGAAGCGTGATCGTCGTATCGAATACGATGAAGAACGACTAGTCGCACTAGTTGTTCTATGCAGCGTAAATTAAAAAATTTTCATGTGACAAAACCACATGATCCAAGAACACTTCTCGGATCGTCTCGTCTAAACCACAAACAAGTATTAGGTTTACCTCTTGAAGCGTGGTTGCAACCGAGTCTCTAAACGAAGAGACCTCCTGTCTCAAGTCCGATCCGACGGAGGAGACACTTGCGAGCGTGGGGATGAACCGCGTGCTTCTCGCAATCCATGTTGATGATCCAAGTGGCGGATCTCCTGATCTCGACACACGAGATCCGACGTATTCTTCACGAGCAAGGCACGCTGAAGTAGACGGAGTTCCACGAGCAAACCATCGGGCAGCATAACGACGACGCTGCGGCGATGGAGAACCTCTCTAGGGCATCCATGGTCGACGGCCATGAGAGGGAGAGAGAGAGAGGGCGTGTAGAGAGAATAGAGAGAGAGAGATATGCTTCTCAAGCATAGTGTGTGTGTATGTGTGTCAAGAAGAGCAATGGGGTGCCTCTCCTTTTATAGGGTTTTGGGATCCATGGATCTCAATACATGGGACAACACAAATCCAATGGCTCTCATTGATTTTGTTTCTTTTAATGGCTAAGATTTGTGTTGGTAAAACCAACAAAAATTAATTTAATTTAAATTAAATATATATTGATAAATCAAAACAATTTAATCACAAAATTAAATCATCAATACATGGAGATAATGAAAGGAGAGAAAGCCTCCTTCCATGTGGAGAGGGGGGACGGCCTCCCTTTCCTAATGGGAGTGGTGGCCGTCCACCCTCCTCCATTAGGAAGGTGGCTATTTCATCTTTTATGTAATCTCCATTATTTGCAACAACTTTTGTTGCAAATTATTCTACAAAATTAATTCACAATTATTTTGTAGACATTGCAATATTGCCATTGAAAAATTTGTGAATCATATCCACAACCCAAAACAAAATGTAAATTACATTTTCAATTCAGTGTCCAATGCGAATCCAATTCACATTTACATTTAATTAACAAATGTAAATTACAAATAGCTCTCACTTATATATTATAAATCACATTTATAATATATATGACTAATATGGATATTGCTATCCACATTATTCATATCCATGATAATTAAATCACATTTAATCATCTTGGATCTCTATTCTCTTGTTCTCAAATAACATGAATCATATTCATATTATTTACATCTTTGATAATCAAATCATATTTAATTATCTAAGACAACTCCTTTTATAATATGAATCGAATTCATATTAATCATGATAATTAAATCACATTTAATTATCCATTTTCTCAATGCTCGTATACATAAATCAACAATAGAATTATCCATGAACTCCTTCAAGGATAATGCGCTTTCTCCGCAGATACTTGGAGATAAGGACATGGCCATTGTATTGTTCCACGTATAGTGACATGGATATTGAGATCATATCTCAAATCCAGATCGCGAGCCTCCCATAGATGCCTGATTAAATCAAGACTGTAAATCTAATCTTCTCATTGTATCTGAATCACATACAGATCAATGTCCAACACTTGGACCAAGATCAGATCACTTCTCTACTGAGAGGAATCACTAAAATCCAGACCCGTTTCATCACTCCCTAGGAATGGAAGTGTCATGGTTATACAATCTTTTATGATTACATCACCCTCAGGTATTCCCAATACCTATACATCCTGCATACTGGAAGACTCAGACTAAACCCGAAGTATTAGATCAACTTTATACTGTCTACTTCATGGTTTTATCAGTAAGTTTCTCATTCGATCATAGGGAGTTGGTATCGATCATACACTTTCCAAAAGCGTATATCATACCTAGGTCTTGATCATATACTTTCCGAAAGTATATATCAAACCTACAAATTCAGTCAAGCTTCCAAAGCGAGACGACCATGCGCATGGAATTTGATTCTTCCCAATATCTCATGAGTGAGCTCATGCCTTCCGGTTCAGTAACTGAACCTGTATGATCCCTTTGAGAGATCGTATTACTCATATGCCCTTATATGCACACCAGGGCGCCAGTGTATAGACCTTGGTTAGGTCATCAACCTATTGGTTTGCCAAATGTACATACTCAGACATATAGTAAAACATCTGTCTCCGGTCAGAGGATGGGTGCCTATATCATGACAACATACGATATAGGACTTTGGTTATCTTGATCTCGTTAAGTCCACTCTTTGACCTAACTAATCTGACACCTCCAAATCTCTATTCCTATGCAGAGGACCTGCATCAAGAGGTCGGTCAGATATCAGCCTTCAGAGATAGGGATTGCCATCTTCTACTCAGGCTGGAGATCATCTCTTAACAATCATTCGACGGTGCTTGATGATTCCTCAATCTAACCCTTTAGATATTCATCCAAGCACCAGCCTCTATGATTCAATAGTTGAATCAACAGCTGTATGATTATTAAGATGGCCATGGTACATAACCCTAATTGTACTAAGGGACCTATTATGCAAATTAATTACTCTTAATTTCAGATCAGGGAATGATATTTTCAATAACATTTATTACATAATGGCTCGCGTGGGATCGCATTTCCAACAATCTCCCACTAGCCCAAAGAGCCATTAATGGGCTAATCATTTAAACCCGCACTTATGTGACAATCATAGGCTATTTAGAAAATAGCTAGAGGTAAGTTGATCAATCACTCTGTTCCCACGAGACTATGCCAAGTCCTTTTACGACACTTGCATATCCCCAGTAACAGTGCTCGCATCCAATGCGAATGTTGCATCTTATGCAACCAATACTCAATCTTGTTAGCCACAGTGTCCTTGATACTACAGCTTAACAATTATCATAACCAGTATTTCCATAATCCTTATCAGAATACCCTTATTCCTGGAGATCACTATCTCTTAAGGTATCCACAATTAAGACCTTTTAGATCTCTATCTATAAAGTCTTAAGTTTTTTAAAGATAAGACTTTGAGATCACTATCTCAAAAATCTTGTCATCTATGAAGATTTTGCATTTACTACAACCAAGTGTTTTATTTCCTTAGTAGGATTAGTAACAGTTTACTACTCCCACTGCATGGCAGCCATCTGGCTTTTGTACACATCTAGCACACACCCGGCTTCTCAGAACTGATGCCCAAGGGCAAGTAGTTCTAGCATTCACTTCCTCAACTCTTTGAGGTGCTATCCCTTTAGATAGTCAGTACCATATCTTAAGGGAAGGAAGTCTTTCTTGGAATTTCTAAGAATAGAATATGTCCAAGGTGTACTACAAATGTGACAGTCCCATTATCCTCTGCTCTTCGCTTCTGAACAATTTCAGAACTATGATCTAAGAGGTATCTTTGAAATTATATTTCAAGATATGGAATAGCCAGTCTATAAAATAGCTATTATCATCCTTATATCATTCTAAATGATTAGGATATTATCTACATTTAGCACGATGAACACAAAGGCACTCCCACTAAGTTTCACATGGCTCATCCAGATTCTATCTGAAATCATAACATTTATAATTTCATCAAATCTTATGATCCAACTTCAGAAGCTTATTTGAGTCCATAGATGGATTCCTTAGCTTTCACATCTTGCTTTTCTCAACCATGAAGCCCTGGGGCTACTTCATGTGAATATCCTCAGAGAGGTATTCATAAAGGAATGCAATATTGACTTACATCTTGAAGATGCAATAGTCAAGTTGTGTAGCTAAGGTTAGCAATATTCTGATGGTTTTAAGCATGGTCACCGAAGAGCAAGTCTCATTGCAAGCAATATCTTCTCTTCCGGTGTGTAGCTCATGGCTACGAACCGTGCTTTGAAGGTCTCTACCTTCTCATCAGGTTCCCTTTCTCTTGAAGATCCATTTACACCTTTACAGGTATTACCCATATAGGTGGATCCTCGAGGGTCCATATACAACACTTGTATATGAAGTCTACATTAGACTTTTATTGCTATCCATCTATCCGTGCTATGATCTTCAGAAGCTTCATCTTATGAAATTCGATCATTGTCAGATTTCTCTAACACATGGAATCCATCCTCAAACTCATTTGAAGAGGTATTAGTGTTTCATCTTTAATTGTCCTTTTAGTTTCCAATTTCAGGAGTCTCATTATATTCCCAAGATTAAATGAGTTCCTATACTTCATTTTATCTTGATTCTCAAGAGTCTCAACCTCTAAGAATCACATTCTCAGAGATGAGATATTTTAAGAATCTCAAGGTCATAAAGTAGGTATCCAATACCATCCTTTATTTTACTAATGAAGCAGCACTCTCAAGTGATAGATTCCAACATACATGGAACCTTATTAAGGATATACATTGTAGTCTCTACTACACATATATACCTGGAAACTAAGGGATAATTATGCTAAAATTCATCATTGATAAGATCATGTCACACATGATCCAATTGTATCTCCCTATAACTCTATTGAGTTAAGGTGTGTTAGGAGGATTGAGATAGAAATGATATTCATATCTCTATAAGGTATTCTTTGAATTTATCTAGCAGGTACTTGCTACCTAGATTAGATCAATTTCATTTTATCTTCCTTCAAACTTTGGTTCTAAACCAAGAATAATGAAATCTTTGAACATTTCAAAGGTTTCTTAGGTGAAGAGAAGAAATCCTATATCATACATAATCATCGTTAGATATCACATATCCACAATGTTCACTATGATATAGATGATCCACATACATCAATATGTATGAGATCCTGAATACCTTGGCATCTTACACCTTTCTCTAAGAAGGGTGTATTGGACATTTTACTTTGAATACAATATTCATAAGTATGTAAGTTTTGAAATTTTAGACATTCTAAAGTTTTATCTCTTACTAGTCTATTGATCAAATCAATAAACAAATGTCCAAGGCTTGATGCTAGATCATTGCCAAATGATCTTCATCCTCATATTGGTCTTAAGGTTTAATTTCAGCATTTAGAAATGTTAATGAACCATTCATCAATTTTCTAATTTAGTGGAGTCCACTAGATTTTAGATTACTATTTGAAATATTTCCATCATAACTCTTTATGATAGTTCTATCTCAGAATTCATGTTTATTTCCAACATTTAGAAACAAACAATGAGTGTATTCTTATATCCAGGTCATAGAGACATTCTCTAAGACTAAGGGCTCTCCCACTGAAATTAACAAGTCTATCATTCCAACAGAGATTGTTGCAACAATTGCATCAATATCCATGTGGATAACTATAAACCTTTAAGATCAAATTTTCCAGCCCTCTAAAACATATGCAACCTATTGCAAATGTCATCAGAAGATTGAGATACAATTATTTGACTTTATCTTATTTAATAAGCAAGTCAACATCAATGATTTATGTAGATTAATTCGATGCTCCATCCGAGTCCTTCTCTAAGGATTCTAGACATACTTGATAGTCATACTATCAACACATCAAGTTATTGCAGTATTGGCATTCATCCAACTCTTCGGATGACATATGGAAGTCATAGATGCACAATCAACTCTTTGCCCATACTTCTTACTCGGGTCCAACCCATGCTTCCACTGCGCTCCCTTTATCTATAAGCAACCATTTCTTAAGACTAAGGATCTCTTACGTTAAATTCAAAAGAACTCAATGTAAGAGCATTTCAACATTTATACATGCTTTATTAATTTCATATAATATGAATATTATGAAGCGTCATTAATTACTAGAGTATAGACAGTAGAACGATGACACTCATCGTATCTACATCCATCTAAACTCTTGAAACATTGGTTCAGGTAAGTATTCAAACATTTTGAATACATCATCTCTTATAGAGCCACCATTCAGCATGATGCAGTGAACCATGTCATTCATGATAAATGTCAAGAGCACATATGTATGCCAGAATATCTTCTTAAGTCTTTATAAGGATTATTTGACAATTGCGATCATCATCAACATGTTACTTCCAATGTACATCCGATGAGATCAAGACTATAGAGATATAAAAACCCTAGAATTGTAGTCCTATTATCTATTTAATTGTCATTCCTCATTATTATGTGGAAACTTGCACATTGCAACCACATACATTATTTGTTCAACTGCAAGTACAATATCTGGATCATGAGACAAATCCATGATATTTTACTGGTTATTATTGAGTATAACATTGAGTGGGTTTTAATGAAGGATTATCTGAAATAAGAAATTTGCATAAATATATATATTTATATTTTACTTTGATTTAGGAATTTTTATATCAAAGTTGTCTTGTCTTGTCAACACTGAAAATTCATTCCCTTAATCACTTTCAATGTAAGAGATATACTTACCATTTTATCTCAACAAGATCTGGGATCTCCTTCCTTATCTTTGTTACATCCCAATAATATGAGAATATGCAACTCGGATAAAAAGAAGCGGGAACACATTCTGCCTTGCAAGTCCAACTTGCATTCCCAATTCGATCTTTAACACCCGGGCCCACCACCCCTAAGGAGATGTTGACCCGTCGTTAATTGAACCAACCGTCAACAGGAATAGTACTCACTATACGCAATCCAATATCGCCCCAATAATATGAGGATTCGATATTGGGGTCACTACGTATACGGCCTTACTCTTTCGAGAAGCAAAGAGTCCGATCCCGATGCGCTTGCGTACAGGAGCTGTCACTTCGGACATGCGTCTCCTACATACAATCCCTGGCGACGGAACCCTTCGTCTTGACGGGAGACCATGGATGTCACTTATGTGATCCTCCATATCATATTCAAATTCTAATTAATCATTATGAATCATATTCATTATGACTTATTCTTCCAAGGGAAATAACATCTCTATTCATAATAGAGTGTTTTAATTTTAATTGGATTCCAATTAATCTAATCATATTAAATTAATGATCCAATTAATATCCAACAAACAATTTTAATTGTTACTTGAATTATGGTATTATCCCAAATACGTATTATTTCGAATTTTAATAATTAGAAATACATCATGATTTCTTAAGCATTATACTAACCCTACCCGCTGTCATGTCCAGTACCGATGAGAGTGGGACGGACCACATATGTTGCAACCCGCAACCCCAATGCTCTCCGACTAGACACCATATCCACCTCGGGAAAGGATAATGCAAAATAGATCATTTTGTACTTGAGATGATCATTGGTTCTTCAACCGAAATTATACCATATAATAATAATCAAATAATTTTTTATTAACATTATAATGAGATTTGCTAAACAAATCGCAAATCCTATTCAAGCAACATGTTTGTTGGAATGTAGATCATATAGATCATGTAACCAATTTTGATCTAGATCACATCTAATCATTTATTGGTTAGGGCAAAGTCATTTAAGGACATAATTATCATCAAATATTTCACAAATATTTATGCATAATTATTCCAGGAAATTAAACAATTTAATTTCACTTATTGATTAAATGACAATCACTAGGTTCTGGATTAGGAAAGTATTTCCAGCAGTTACCCTCACTTACTAAAAATATCATATCTCAATCAATTTAAATCCAAATTAAGCAAAATAAGTTCCTAAAGTTTGCTAATTTGATTAAAACAGAACCTAAGTGGTTTGCACGCATTTCAAGGCGTTTCAAATCCGCAATTAACATTTTAATTACATCATGATCCGCAGTCCCCGAAACAGTGGATACATGTTCACTAAAATGAGCATATCTTGAGCAAACGGAATTGAAATCACGCAAACTCAGATCCTACGGTTTCCTTATTTAATGGGGAACAAAATTCAATTATTACTTCGTGTTTAAACAATTTAAACAGTGCCGAAAATAATATCAAAACAGATATGCGAAAATAAAATGCAAGAAAACTTTCGCATACCCTAATGAACCGAAGTCATCTTCAGTTTATGGATCGTATCCAAAACCACCAACCTGGCTCCGATACCACTTGAAGGATATGGTTAGACCCTCAAGTGCATCACGGAAGCGTGATTTTCGTATTGAATACGACGAAGAATGAGTAGTCGTACTAGTTGTTCTATGCAACGGAAATTAAAAAATTTTCATGTGACGAAACCACATGATCCAAGAACACTTCTCGGATCGTTTCGTCTAAACCACAAACAAGTATTAGGTTTACCTCTTGAAGCGTGGCTGCAATCGAGTCTCTAAATGAAGAGACCTCCTGTCTCAAGTCCGATCCGACGGAGGAGACGCTTGCGAGCGCGGGGATGAACCGCGTGGTTCTCGCAATCCATGTTGATGATCCAAGCGGCGGATCTCCTGATCTCGACACACGAGATCCGACGTATTCTTCACGAGAAAGGCACACTGAAGTAGACGGAGTTCCATGAACAAACCATCGGGCAACATAACGACGACGCTGCGGCGATGGAGAACCTCTCTAGGGCATCCATGGTGGACGACCATGAGAGGGAGAGAGAGAGGGCGTGTAGAGAGAATAAAAAGAGAGAGATATGCTTCTCAAGCATAGTGTGTGTGTATGTGTGTCAAGAAGAGCAATGGGGTGTCTCTCCTTTTATAGGGTTTTGGGATCCATGGATCTCAATCCATGGGACAACACAAATCCAATGGCTCTCATTGATTGTGTTTCTTTTAATGGCTAAGATTTGTGTTGGTAAAACCAACAACAATTAATTTAATTTAAATTAAAAATATGTTGATAAATCAACACAATTTAATCACAAAATTAAATCAACAATACATGGAGATAATGAAAGGAGAGAAAGCCTCCTTCCTTGTGAAGAGGGGGACAACCTCCCTTTCCTAATGGGAGTGGTGGCCGTCCGCCCTCCTCCATTAGGAAGGTGGCTATTTCATCTTTTATGTAATATCCATTATTTGCAACAACTTTTGTTGCAAATTATTCTACAAAAATAAATTCACAATTATTTTGTAGACATTGCAATCTTGCCATTGAAAAATTTGTGAATCATATTCACAACCCAAAACAAAATGTAAATTACATTTTCAATTCAATGTCCAATGTGAATCTAATTCACATTAACATTTAATTAACAAATGTAAATTACAAATAGCTCTCTCTTATATATTATAAATCACATTTATAATATATATGACTAATATGGATATTGCTATCCACATCATTCATATCCATGATAATTAAATCACATTTAATCATCTTGGATCTCTATTCTCTTGTTCTCAAATAACATGAATCAAATTCACATTATTTACATCTTTGATAATAAAATCATATTTAATTATCTAAGACAATTCCTTTTATAATATGAATCGAATTCATATTAATCATGATAATTAAATCACATTTAATTATCTATTTTCTCAATGCTCGAATACATAAATCAACAATAGAATTATCCATGAACTCCTTCAAGGATAATGCGCTTTCTCCGCAGATACTTGGAGATAAGGACATGGCGATTGTATTGTTCCACGTATAGTGACATGGATATTGAGATCATATCTCAAATCCAGATCGTGGGCCTCCCATAGATGCTTGATTAAATCAAGACCGTAAATCTAATCTTCTCATTGTATCTGAATCACATTCAGATCAATGTCCAACACTTGGACCAAGATCAGATCACTTCTCTACTGAGAGGAGTCACTAAAATCCAGACCCGTTTCATCACTCCCTAGGAATGGAAGCGTCATGGTTATACAATCGTTTATGATCACATCACCCTCAGGTATTCCCAATACCTGTACATCCTGCATACTGGAAGACTCAGACTAAACCCGAAGTATTGGATCAACTTTATACTGTCTACTTCATGGTTTTATCAGTAAGTTTCTCATTCGATCATTGGGAGTTGGTATCGATTATACACTTTCCAAAAGCGTATATCATACCTAGGTCTTGATCATATACTTTCCAAAAGTATATATCAAACCTACAAATTCAGTCAAGCTTCCAAAGCGAGACGACCATGCGCATGGAATTTGATTCTTCCCAATATCTCATGAGTGAGCTCATGCCTTTCGGTTCAGTAACTGAACCTGTAAGATCCCTTTGAGAGATCGTATAACTCATATGCCCTTATATGCACACCAGCGCGCCGGTGTATAGACCTTGGTTAGGTCATCAACCTATTGGTCTGCCAAATGTACATACTCAGACATATAGTAACACATCTGTCTCCGGTCAGAGGATGCGTGCATATATCATGACAGCATACGATATAGGACTTTGGTTATCTCGATCTCGTTAAGTCCACTCTTTGACCTAACTAATCTGACACCTCCGAATCTCTATTCCTATGCAGAGGACCTGCATCAAGAGGTCGGTCAGATATCAGCCTTCAGAGATAAGGATTGCCATCTCCTACTCAGGCTAGAGATCATCTCTTAACAATCATTCGACGGTGCTTGATGAGTCCTCAATCTAACCCTTTAGATATTCATCCAAGCACCAGCCTCTATGATTCAATAGTTGAATCAACATCTGTATGATTATTAAGATGGCCATGGTACATAACCGTAATTGTACTAAGGGACCTATTATGCAAATTAATTATTCTTCATTTCAGATCAGGGAATGATATTTGCAATAACATTTATTGCATAATGGCTCGCCGTGGGCTCGCATTTCCAACATCATCATTGAACAAATCATGTCATACATGATTCAATTGTATCTCCCTACAACTCTATTGAGTTTAGGTTTATCAGGAGGAATGAGATAGGAATGATATTCCTTTCTCCATAAGGTATTCCATGAATTCATCTAATAAGTACTTACTACCTTGATTAGATCAAACTCATTTTCATCTTCCTTTAAACTTCGGTTCTAAACCAAAATTGTGAAATCTTTGAACATTTCAAAGCTTTCTAAGGTGAATGAAAGAAATCTCATATCACATAATCATCAATAGATATCACATATCCGTAATGTTTATTATGATATAGATGATCCACATACATCAATATGTATGAGATCTTGAATATCATGACATCTTACACCATTCCCAAAGAAGGTTGCATTGGACAATTTCTTCTTTTGAATAATATTCACAAGTATGTAAGTTTTGAAATTTTAGACATTCTAAAGTTTCATCTCTTACTAGTCTATTGATCTCATCAATAGACATATGTCCCAGGTTTGATGCCAGATCATTGTCAAATGTTCTTCATCCTCCTATCGATCTTTAAAGGTTTAATTTTCTGTATTAGAAATCTTAATGAATCATTCATTAATTTTCTAATTTAGTAGATTCCACTAGATGTTAGATTACTATCTGAAATATATCCATCATAACTCTCTATGATAGGTTTATTCCAAAAGTCATGTTTATTTCCAACATTTAGAAATAAACTATGAGTGTATACTAATATCCAGGTCATAGAGACATTCTCTAAGACGAAGGACTCCTATTGAAAATATGAAGTCTATCTATCCAATATAGATTGTTGCAACAATTGCATCAATATCCATGTAGATGACTATTACACCTGAAGATCAAATTCCAATCTTCTAATACATATGCAACCAATTGCAAGTGTTATTAGAATGAGATACAATTATTAGACTTTGATCTTATCAAATAAGAAAGTCAATTTCAATGTTTTATGTAGATGTAGATTATTTCAATATCTGAGTCCTTCTCTAAGGATTCTAGATAGACTTGATAGTCATACTATCAACTTATTGCAGTATTGGCATTCATCCAACTCTTTGGATGTCATATGGAAGTCACAGAAGTATAGTCAACTCTTTGACTTTCCTTCTCAACTTGAGTCCGATCCATGCTTCCACTACGCTACCTTCATCTATAAACAACCATTTCTTAAGACAAAGGATCTCATGTTGAATTCAAAATATTTGAATATAAGAGTATTTCAACATTAAAATACGAATATTATGAAGCTTCATAAATGACTATAGTATAGATAGTAGAATGATGCCACTCATCATATATAAATACATCTCAACTCTTAATAACTTTGGTTCATGTAGGTACTCAAACATTTTGAATACATCATCTCTTATAGAGACACCGTTCTACATGATGCAGTGAACCAAGTCATTCATTATTAAATGTCGAGAGCACATATGTATGCCAGAACATCTTCTTAGGGTTTTATAAGGATTAGTTAACAATTACTATCATCATCGACATGTCACTTCCAAAGTACATTTGATGAGAGATCGACTATAACGACATACAAACCCTAGGGTTGTAGACCTATTATCTATTTAATTGTCATTCCTCATTATTATGAGGAAACTTGCACATTCCAACCACATATATTATGTGACATCGAAAAGTACAATATCTTGATCATGGATCCAATCCATAATATTTTACTAGTTATTATTGAGTATAACATTGAGTGGGTTTAATGAAGTATTATCTGAAATAAGAAATTTGCATAAATATATAAATATATATTTTACTTTAATTTAAGAGTTTTTATATCAAAGTTTTCTTGCCTTGTCAATACTGAAAGTTCATTCCCTTAATCAGTTTCAATGTAAGAGATATACTTACCATTATATTTCAAGCAAGATCTAGGATCTCCTTCCTTATCTTTGTCACATCCCAATAATATGAGAATCTGTAACTTAGATAAAAAGAAGTGGGAACACATTCCACCTTGCAAGTCCAACTTGTATTCCCAATTCAGTCTTTAACACCCGTGCCCACCACCCCGAAGGTGATTTCGACCCATCATTAATTGAAACAACCATCAATAGGAATAGCACTCTCTATGCGCAATCCAATGCCGTCCTAATAATATGAGGACCCTATATTGTGGTCACTACGCATACGAACCTACTCTTTTGAGAAGCAAAGAGCCCGATCCAGATGCTCTTGTGTGTACATGAACTGTCACTTCAGACAGACGTCTCCTACATACAATCCATGGTGACAGAACCCTTCGCATTGACGGGAGACCATGGATGCCACTCATGTGATCCTCCATATCACGTTCAAATTTTAATTAATAATTATGAATCATATTCATTACGATTAATTCTTCCAAGGGAAATCACAACTCTATTCATAATAGAATGTTTTAATTTTAATTAGATTCCAAATAATCTAATCATACTAAATTAATGATCTAATTAATATCCAACAAACATTCTTTTTATTGCTACTTGAAATATGGTATTATTTCAAAATATTACTTGAATTTTAATATTTAGAAAAATATACCATGATCTCTCCTATATTATCTCATCCCTACCTGCTGTCATGGCCAGTATCGACGGGAGTAGGACAGACTGCACACGTTGCAACCTGCTACCTCAATGCTCCCCGAGTAGACACCATATCCACCTCAAGAAAGGATAATGCCAAATTGATTATTGTATACTTGAGATGATAATCGGTTTTTTAACCTAAGTTTTACCATATAATAATTATGAAAACATTTTTTAATAACATTATAAGGAAATTTGTTAAACAAGCTCCCAATCCTATTCAAGCAACTATGTTTGTTGGAAGTAGATTGAGTAGCCAATTTGTGATCTAGATCATATCTAATAAATTATTGATTAAGGAAATGTCATTTAAGGAAATAATTATCATCAAATATTTCACTAATGTTTGTTCGTAATTATTCCATAAAAATAAATCATTGAATTTCACTAATCAATTAAATGACAATCACAAGGTTCTTGATTAAGGAACTAATTTTTAGTAGTGACCCTCACTTACTAAAATTAACATATCTCAATCAATTTAAATTCAAATCATGCAAAATAAGTTTATGAAGTTTATAATTTGATTTACAACAGAACCTAAGTGATTTGCATGCATTCCCATGCATTTCAAATCAGTAATTAACTCTTTAATACGTTACGATTCGCAGTCCCCGAAACAGTGGTTACATGTTAACTAAAATGATCATAACTTGAGCAAACGGATTCCAAATCATGCAAACTCAGATCCCACAGTTTCCTTATTTAATGGTCAAAATTATTCACTAAATAGAAATGTGAAAATGAAATGCGACGAAAAACTTTCGCAAACCCTAACGAACCCAAGTCTTCCTAGGTTTATGGATCGCACCCAAAACCTCTGACCTATGTCTCTGATACCACTTGAAGGATATGGGAGTTCCTTAAGTGCATCACAGAAGAGTGAATATCATATTGTATGCGATTGGGAGTGACTTGTCACACTAGTTGCTCGAGGCAGCGGAAAATAAAATTTTTCATGCGACGCAACCACATGATCCAAGAACACTTCTCGGATCATTTCATCTAAACCACAAACAAGTATTAGGGTTATTTCTTTAAGCGTGGTTGCGATTGAGTCTCTAAACGAAGAGACGTCCTATCTCAAATCTGATCCGATGGAGGAGATGCTTGCGAGCGCGTTGATGGAATGCATGCTTCTTACAATGCTTGCTGATCTAAGCAGCGAATCTGCTGATGTCATCACACAAGATCCTACATCTTCTTCACGAGAAAGGCACACTGAAGGAGATGAAGATCCACGAGCAAACACTCCGGCAACATAATGGCAACGGTGCATCGTGAGCGACTCTCTCTAGGGATCCATGGTGGACTACCACAAGAGAGAGGGAGAGAGATGTCGTAGAGAAGGAGAGAGAGAGAGAGAGCATATGTTGATTCTAAAGTTGTCTCTTGAAGAGCAAGGGATGCCCATCTACTTATAATATTTTGGGATCCATGGATCTCAATACACGGACAATATAAATCAAATGGCTCACATTGATTTGTGTTTCTTTCATTGGCCATGATTTTGTTGTAAAATACACAACAATAATTAATTTAATTAAATCAAATATATATTGAATATAATTTGATTTATATTAAATCAATATAGATTAGAGAAATAGAAAAAAGGCAATCCTCCTTTCATAAGAATAAGGGGGACAACCACTCATTCCATAAAGAGAGGGTGGCCGTCCACCCTCTTCATATGGCAAGGTGGTTGCTTCCAATTTCATTAGAATCCATATCTCATGTGTATATCCAATATTTTTTCAACAACTTTTTATTGCAAATTTATTTCACAAAAATAAATCCAATTTATTTTTTTAACATTTCAATCATGCCATATGAAGTATGTGAATCACATTCACAACCTAAAATAAAATGTGAATTACATTTTCAATTAATTGTCCAATGTGAATCCAATACAAATCAACATTTCATTAACAAATGTAAATTACAAATAGCTCTCTCTTATATATTATAAATCACATTTATAATATATATGATTAATATGGATAGTGCTATTCACATTATTCATATCCATGATAATTAAATCGCATTTAATCATCTTGGATCTCTATTCTCTTGTGCCTACATAATATGAATCACATTCACATTATTCTCATCTTTGATAACTAAATCATTATCTAAGACAACTCTCATTATAATATGAATCAAATTCATATTATTCATGATAATTAAATCACATTTAATTATCAATTTTCGCAATGCTCAGATACATATATCAACAATAAAATTATTCTGAACTCTTTCAAGGATAATGCGCTTTCTCCGCAAATACTTGGAGATAAGGACATGGCGATTGTATTGTTCCATGTGTAGTGACTTGGATATAGAGATCACATCTCAAATCCAAATCTTACGGACCTCTCATAGATGCTTGATTAAATCAAGATCGCAAATCTAGTATTCTCATTGCATATGAATCACATTCAGATCAATGTCCAATATTTTGACCAAGATTAGATCACTTCTCTACTGAGAGGAGTCACTAAAATCCAGACCCGTTTTATTTTTATCACTCCTTAGGAATGGAAGCATCATAGTTATACAATCGTTTATGATCACATCACCCTCATGTATTCCTAATACCTATACATCTTACATACGAGAAGACATAGAATAAACCCGAAGTAGTAGATCAATTTTACATTGTCTACTTCATGGTTTTATCATTAAGTTTCTTATTTGATCATTGGGAGTCGGTATCGATCATATACTTTCCAAAAGCATATATCATACCTAGCTATTGATCATATACTTTCCAAAAGTAAATATCAAACCTAAAAATTCAGTCAAGCTTCCAAAGTGAGACGACCATGAATGGAATTTGATTCTTCCCAATATCTCATGAGTGAGCTCATGTCTTTCGGTTCAGTAATGAACCTGTATAATCCCTTTGAGAGATCATATTATTCGTATGCCCTTGCATGCACACCAACGCGTCGGTGTATAGACACTACAATATTTAATTTTGCAATTTTTTGTATTTTTAATTTATTCAAGGACTCTGATAATTACAAGGATATATCTGGTTTTTATTAACTCTTAGTCTAAGCTAGGGGGTTAATTTCTGCAAATTAAGAGCATGAAACTAGGTTTCATCAACCCCCTATACTTAAACTATACTCGTCCTCAAGCTTCGTCGAAAATGAATGAGCTGGATTAAACCCCTTGTGCATGTGTGTACAAGATCTGATCTGTTCAAGTCCTCTCCATTTTAGAGATCCAAAATTTTAGAGCTCAACCCAACCTTAATAAAGAGGCATCGAATTCCTCTAATTTTCCAGACTCTCTCTCTTTGATACATATAAACTAAAGATATGACTTTTAATGTTGACTGTATTCTCGAGAGTAGAGTCAAAACGTCACCCAAGGTCCCAGTCCAAGAAATTCTCCTAAGGACCCAATCCTCAACTCTAGGGAATAATCCAGATATTGCATCAAATCTACTGTCTCTTTAGTTATCAGACTTAGAAATGTAGGTGGCAGGCCAGTTGATGGAGGGTTTTAGGATTGTGTCATTTCTTCTCTCCCTCTCATTGGAACAAGGATCCTCTCAAGTGCCTTATTACTTAACAAAATTTTTTTGTTTTAATCAGTGCGTCCGTCAAGAGAAGTTGGAGTCGTATGCACTTGCTTTCTTGGGAATACACCAGGGTGTGCCTTTTTTTTGAGTACTTATCATACCTTCTATACCCAGACTTGTAGCATTTACGATGCAGAGCCCTTTTTTGGTGCAAGGCCAACTCCTGGTCCTAATAGCGGTGGTCCAAGTGGACACTTTGAAAATGGTTGGGAGCACTCACCTTTGGTGGAAGATCTTTTTGATATTTGACTCTGTGGAATGAGAGCTTTATTTTCAACATTGATATTTCTTTGATTTGCAATAATTTTTGCTAGCTCTACTGTTTTTACCAAGAGTTGGCGCACACTGATCAATAATTTTTTATTATTTCCCACCTTGGCACTTAGGTCAATATCAAGAGATTAGTATAAGAACCAAGTTCTCATACTGGCTAAAATTGCTGACACTCAGGTTTCATGAAGCCTTCAAAGATTTTATCCCATCCTCGAGCATCATTAGATCAAATCCAGAATCGAATTCCGCATCCCAGTCCCTCATGTGAAATTTCAACTCATCTCATCGAAACCGCAGTCGTGCATGTGATGCGTTGATTATATTCTTAAGGTAGGAGACTAAGCATGCAATATAGAAAAGAAATCTAGAAACCTAGGGAAATGTGGATGATTAAGTCTAAGACCGTAATGGCTAAGGTCAGTCAAGATAAAATCTCAAGACCTCATAAACCATTGTTTTCGAACATCTCTGATTCTATGTGAGAGTAAAAGTGTATGGGATTTAATCCAACTCCTTCAACAATTTTTTTTGAAAACTTTAAAAGACATCATGACGTCCTAAACTCAAATGAGTAGATGCATCTGCATTCAGCCAGTAAAAGTGTAAGTACATGCCAGAGACCGTTGTTTGAGGACGAAGCCTTACACGATGTCCTCTAAACCACCTACTCTACTAAGGGCGAACCCTCACTGAACGTGACTACTTATTTGGATTTAGTAGTCAATTTGACTTTTAAAGAAATTTTGAAATTTTCATTTTTATTGGTTTTTGATTAAAGGTTAGAACATCGGTTAAACTGAACTTTCCTTGAAATTGAGAAATTAATTTTTTCAAACCATGTCACACAAATAAAGATTTTCCAAATTTTTTCAAAAGTTTTTTCAAAACAAGAGAAATTTATTTTTCAAATCACTTTCAAAAATGTTTATTTGAAAATAGTGTAACATAGTATAGAAAGTGATCTCAAAGTGAGATAGTGATCTCAAAGTCTTATCTACATTGATGACAAGATTTTTGAGATAGTGATCTCAAAGTCTTATCTTCAAAAACTTAAGACTTTATAGATAGAGATCTAAAAGGTCTTAATTGTGGATACCTTAAGAGATAGTGATCTCCAGGAATAAGGGTATTCTGATAAGGATTATGGAAATACTGGTTATGATAATTGTTAAGCTGTAGTATCAAGGACACTGTGACTAACAAGATTGAGTATTGGTTGCATAAGATGCAACATTCGCATTGGATGCGAGCACTGTTACTGGGGATATGCAAGTGCCATAAAAGGACTTGGCATAGTCTCGCGGGAACGGAGTGACTGATCAACTTACCGAGCTACTTTCCAAATAGCCTATGATTGTCACATAAGTGCGGGTTTAAATGATTAGCCCATTAATGGCTCTTTGGGCTAGTGGGAGATTGTTAGAAATACAAGCCCACGACGAGCCATTATGCAATAAATGTTATTGCACATATCATTCCCTGATCTGAAATGAAGAATGAATAATTTGTATAATAGGTCCCTTAGTACAATTAGGGTTACGTACCATGGCCATCTTGATGATCATACAGCTGTTGATTCAACTATTGAATCATAGAGGCTGGTGCATGGATGAATATCTAAAGAGTTAGATTGAGGACTCATCAAGCACCGTCAAGTGATTGTTAAGAGATGATCTCCATCCTGAGTAGGAGATGGCAATCCTTATCCCTAAAGGCTGATATCTGACCGACCTCTTGATGCAGGTCCTCTGCATAGGAATAGTGATTCGGAGGTGTCAGATTAGTTAGGTCAAAGAGTTGACTTAACGAGATCAAGATAACCAAAGTCCTATATCGTATGCTGTCATGATATAGGCACACATCCTCTGACTGGAGACAGATGTGTTACTATATGTCTGAGTATGTACATTTGGCAGAACAATAGGTTGATGATCTAACCAAGGCCTATACACCGACGCGCTGGTGTGCATATAAGGGCATATGAGTAATACGTTCTCTCAAAGGGACCATACAGGTTCAGTTACTGAATCGGAAGACATGAGCTCACTCATGAGATATTGGGAAGAATCAAATTCCATGCGCATGGTTGTCTCGCTTTGGAAGCTTGACTGAATTTGTAGGTTTGATATATACTTTTAGTATATGATTAAGACCTAGGTATAATATACGCTTTTGGAAAGTGTATGATTGATACCAACTTTCAATGATCGAATGAGAAACTTACTGATAAACCATGAAGTGGACAGTATAAAGTTGATCCGATACTTCGAGTTTAGTCTGAGTCTTCCAGTATGCAGGATGTACAGGTGTTAGGAATACCTGAGGGTGATGTGATCATAAACGATTGTATAACCATGACGCTTCCATTCCTAGGGAGTGATGAAACGGGTCTGGATTTTAGTGACTCCTCTCGGTAAAGAAATGATCTGATCTTGGTCCAAGTGTTGGACATTGATCTGAATGTGATTCAGATACAATGAGAAGGTTAGATTTACGGTCTTGATTTAATAAAGCATCTATGGGAGGCCTACGATTTGGATTTGAGATATGATCTCAATATCCATGTCACTATACGTGGAACAATACAATCGCCCTGTCCTTATCTCCAAGTATCTGCAGAGAGATTGCATTATTCTTGAATGGTTCGAGAATAACTCCATAAGATCTAAGAAATGAAGAAATGATGATTAAATGTGATTTAATCATATTGATGTGTGAAGAAATTATCCAGTGTAATTAAATGTGATTTAATTATTATGGATAAGAATAATGTGGATAGAAATATCCAATTATTCATAATATATTATAAATGTGATTTATAATGTATTAGAGAGAACTAATTATAATTTATATGTGTTGATTAATTATTATGTGTATTGGATACACATTGTGTAATTAATTGACAATGTAAATTATATGTTATTTTGGGTTGTGAATATGATTCACACTTATCCCATGGCAAGATTGCAATATTCTCAAATATAGTTGTGAATTATTTTTGAAGAATAAAACCCAACAAAATTTGTTGCAAATAAATAGGAGAGAAATTCAAAGAGATATGCAATCTTATGGAAATCCATGAGATTGCCTCCTTGACATCTCAAAGTGGCGGCACCCAATTCCAAATAGGAATGGGTGGCCGTCCGCTTAGATATACATGGAAGATGTTGATCTCCATGTATATTCTCTCCTTATTCATTGGTTCAATTTAGGATTTATTTATATTTGATTTTGTCAAATATATTTTAACCCTAATTTGTTGGTTTTACCAACAACAATCTTGACCATTGGATTGACATAAATCAATCTCATCCATTGATTTTATATGTCACATGGATTGAGATCCATGGATCCCAAAACCCTATAAATAGAGAGGCATACCATGCTCTCTATTTACATGCAACATTGGAGCTCTCTCTCTCTCTCTCTTTCTTGGTACACGTCTACCCTCTCTCCCTCTAATTGGTGGCCGACCACCAAACCCTAGAGGAGAGAATAGTTGTCGCCTTCGCCACCGCGCCGCCACTTCGTCGTTCTTCGGTTCTCCATCTTCTTGGAGTGCTGCACTCACGAATGAGACATTCGATCTCGTACGACGAGATCAGGAGCAACCACGCTTGGATCAACTTCTTGGATGGCGAGGACAACGCGGTTCATCCCCGCGCTCGCAAGCGGTCTCGCCGACGATCGGACTTGAGACAGGAGGTCTTTTTTTCTTTAGAGACTTGATCAACCATGCTTCAAGAGGTATTGCATTATACTTGTTGTGGTTATAGATGAAACGATCTGAGAATGGTTCTCGGATCATGTGGTTTCATCGAATAAAAAATTTTAAATTCTGCTGCACCGAACAACTAGTACGACTAGTCGTTCTTCGTCGTATCCGATACGACGATCACGCTTTCGTGATGCGCTTGAGGATAATTCCATATCATGCAGTGGTATCAGAGCCTTAGGTCGATGGTTTCGAATATGATTCGAAAAACCGAGGACGACTTGGGTTCGTTAAGGTCGCGAAAGTTTGTATCGCATTTGATTTCGTAGATCTGTTTAATAAATAATTTCGACCATGTTTAAAATGTTTAAGCACGAATTTTTTACATGAATTTTGTTCCCCATTAAATAAGGAAACCATAGGATCTCAAAGTCTTAATCAATATGATCTAAATAAGGAAACCATAGGATCTCAAAGATTTAATTAAGCATTTATGGGAGGCCCGCGATCTGGATTTGAGATACGATCTCAATATCCATGTCACTATACGTGGAACAATACAATCGCCCTGTCCTTATCTCCAAGTATCTGCTTGTAGGATGGATGACGAACGCTGATGACCTACCCTTTAATGTTGTCGGATTGACTAGTACGTTGCAGTCGGATAGATCCGCGTCGATAAAAAATAAACGCACAAATCGAATAATCGTCGAATGAATTTAATATGCGGTTTTATGTTTATTTAGCCTGGGCAAGCCACAGGGTCGACACAAGGAGGCAAAGGAACAACTCGAGATCAAGTTAGAGTGATTAGATTGCAGTTTTCCAAGTGAGAATTTTTTTTATTTTTTTATGCGATAATAATGCAGAATGCAATGTATGAATGAACTAGGTTATTAAGAAAATCAACAATTTAGCCAAATTTAATTTTAATGTGAAATTAATTCAAATCAGTCAAGTGATATTTTTCCTTTAAACCTAATCCAACAATGAATGCAAAATGTATTTTTTGGATTTTTTGGATTTAAAATGCACAAATTAAAAATACAATTTTTTTTGGATTTTTATGCAATTTTTCATGCAAATGATATGAAAAAATTATGAAAAATTTACTAAAAGTTAAATATGATGGAATGAAGCTACACTAATATTTTTGGAATTTTCTGACACTTTTTGATTTCTTTATGAATATTTGACTGAAAATAGAGCGACTGCAGGTATTTAATTCCTAATTAATCCATGAAGTTAAATAATCCAGAGATTGATTTATCTCAAATAGATATTTCAATAAATAATCCAGGAGAGCTGAAATTTCTCAAAAATGTTATTCATGGAATTAATTAAAAATTATTTACAGAAATCACCCTACAATTTATTTTGTGCAAATGACAACTCCTAATTGGATCAAATTTGGACTGTAATTAAAGCACACTTAGAGACATCATTCACAATTTTTTTGTAATTTTTGGAATAAAAATAACTATATGCGAATTTCAGAGCTTAAATGGGTAAAATATCCTTGATTTTTAATCTTTGATTTTTAATAAATACTCTGATACTCATAAAAATATAATTAAATGAGCACAAGGTAAAGATTTAATTGCTCTACAAAATGCTAATTTTTATTGAATAAAATGATGCAAAATTATTGTCCAAATAACCACGTAAAGTCATGGGTGTAAGTGCAATACTGAAAATGAAATAAACAAATTAAAATGCAAACAGGCATGCTTTTGCAATAACAAAAATCTAAAAGGATGTAAATGCAATTCAGACAATATAAAAATAAAACAAAAGGACCTTCTCTTCTTTAGCTAGGGCATACGACAGGGGAGTTGGAAGGGGCGGCGGCACCACGCCAAGGGCGGTGGCGGCGGCCACCGACGGCATTGGGCGGACGGCGGTTGGCGCGAGGGGGGCTGCTGGAGGGCGGCGCGGCTGAAAGAGCGCAATGGCATCGAGCGGCGCGGCACACCTGGGCGGCGCGAGGTGCGGGTTAGAGGGCAGCACGCGGCGTGAGGCCGGCCGCGCTGGCTGCGCGGGGCGATGTCTGTGCTCGCTGCGGAAGGCTGGGCACCGCGCGGCGGCACGGTTGCGCTCAGCGGCGGCTGGGGAGGAGGTGGATCGGAAGGAGGCGTGGGCGACGACCGCTTACCGCTGCACAGCCGCGCGGAGGGGAGCGAGCGGCCTATAGTGGGTCGCGCGGCCGGACTGGAGGTCGCGAGGAGGTGGAACGGAGGGTGCCCAACGGGGGGGAAGCTCGTGCGGCCAGTTGCAGTAGAGAGAGGACAGTGGCCGCTGCCGCGGGCTGTGAACGGCGGTGGGTGGTTCGTCGCGCGCGGAGAGTCGACGCCGTGGAGGAGTTGGTAGCGGTGCGGATGTCGGCGGTGAAGGACGGTCGAGGCAGCCGGCGGTCCAACCTGCTCCTATTTTTTTTGATTTTGTTTTCTAATTTTTTTGTTGTAATTTTCTTTTGGTAAACAGGAATAAAAGGAAGAAAATAATGGTGAATGTGATTTTTTTGTGATAAAATTGAGGAATGAATGATTGGTGATGTGAAGGATTTGTGATGATAAAATAAAATGAGGATGTTGAATGATGGTAGTGGTTGACGAATGTGATTTTTGTTTGATGATTTGTGGATGAAGCAACAAGGAAAATATTAGATAAAAAAATGACAAGGAAAAGTTGAGAGATACTTACATGTGATTCGCCGAAAGTGGAGCCGCGTTGTGCAGCTTCCGTCGTGGCCTCGAGAAGGATGGTGAAGTCCTTCGAAGCTGAGCAAGTCCAATCGGATCTCGCGACGCGGCAATGGTGATGCCGTGAATCTCACCTTGAGGTTGTCGTCGCTCGACTTGTCTCCTACAACTGTCAATTTAAAGTTAAAGGAGCTCGACCTCACTTCTCTCGAAAACGGCAGATGATCAATAATGGAGGAGGAGATGGGAATATAAAGAGGAGGGAGGAAGTTAGAAAAGAGGTGGAGAAGATGGAGGGTGGTGGTGTTAGTGGTGACTTGGAGTAGGGAGTAAGAAAAGAAGGGGTAAAAGGGAAAAATAATATAATATAATATGAGTAAAATAAGTAGGCTACTAAAAATAACAATAATTAAAATAATAATAATTAAAATAATAAAATCTGAAAATAATAAAAAATAAATCCGAAAATAATAAAATAAATTCGAAAATAAAGAAAATAGGGTGACATGTGGCGGCTCCAGGAGCTGCCACATGTCGCTCCCAGAAAATTCAAAGATTAAATGTAAAGAAAATAAAAAAGAAATAACAAAAGGAATTAAATCAAAAAGTGGTCAACGCGAATGTTGCTCGTCTCAACAAGATCTACAACTTTCGTGAAGGGCCGAAAATCAAATGAAATCATCTATACAAAATGTACTTTTGGGTGGCACCTTATATGTATAAAATACCACATTTTTGTCTTTTTCATTTTCTTGTCATTTTTAAAAGAGCGAAAAATTAAAATAAAAATAGATAAAATATGAGGAAAATATTTACAACTTAATCTATTTTTTTTTGGATTTTTGATAATGAATGAGAAAATACAAGGGTAAAACGGTCATTATGTACAATGTACAATAGGGGCCCAAAATCCAAGTTTTGCATACGAGCTCTGATTTTAGTGAAATTGGTCTTGTTTCGAAGGTCTCTGAATGTATATTACTTTAAAAGTGAGTAGATCTAATTCGGACACTGTATGATAGAGATCTGCGCATTTTAAAGTTCATGATTTGAAACTTGGATTGGGGTTTTATTGGTCAGTTTTACAAGTTAGTATTTTTTTGATATTTTTCTTTAAATTTTTTTGATATTTTTCTTTAATTAGTGTTAGTTATATATACACTATGGAGTTGATTTTATTGGATTCAGAGTTAGTATAAAATATATACAAATAAGGTATTTTAGCTAATATACAAGTGAATATTTACAAGTGAAATTGGCTTCTTATTTAATGCAATATGAATACTAAAATGCAGATATTATCAATGCATGCATGAATGCTAATTATACAATATAAGTAGAAATATGCCTCTAATTACTCGGGAACAAAGCTCTATTTTCAACTTTTAGAGTGATGAATTGCAGATTCATCAACCCCCTATACTTAAATCTTGCTCGTCCCCGAGCAACTAAAATGAAATGCAAGAGTGAAATGATATTGGGTTCCATCCCAAGGTCATGAAAAAAAGTTGAAAATGGAGCTTGACTCGACCTTTGGATTAATTGTGTGGCGGAACCTTATTGCGATCTGAACTTAAGACCTAACAGACTTAAAGTTCCACAAGTCTTCTATTCACGATGCCTCAACAGTCAGGTCAGAACAAATCCTCAAATGCAAATTTCTGATGACTATGATTCTTACTTGTACTGTGTAAGTGATAAATAGCTCTCCACATTAGAAATGACTCAGAACCAGCTTCCTCTAACAAGGTAACTCAATAACCCGATCCAGTAACTCTTTCCTCGAGGAGCGGGGTATTCCCTTCTAAGTTCAAGTGTGACCATCTCAAGAGGAGGGGTGGAGAAAAGAATGGACGGTAGCCAGTGTAGCTACCTATCCCGGGATGCCTGGCCAGTGTAGCCAAGTCATCCAGCTGCAGACTTCTTGCTAATATACATACTCCGACAGGCAATTTTTTTTGTGGCCTGTCTATATTTTTTTTGGAGTTCTTGCATTTTTTCTCTTTTTTTTTGAACTATATACAAGGTGCAGCATGTACATCAGGAGTTTATCCTCTTGAGCCAATAGACTATCCCTCTTTTGAAGCATTATTGCAACCCACAGCATCCTGTCCTTAGACTTCAACACCACCAGACTAGGTTGAGATGCACTACCCACCCTAGAGGAGGACGGATGTTTCCACCCGAGTGCTACTCCAAGCTAAAGGATTCTACCTCCTTGCCACCTCATCAATGAAGAGCTACGTGCTTTGTGCTTGTCCAAGTTAGGTCACTGTCTAAAAGAACCATGCGCGTGCACGCGATATCCTATTTAGGCTAATCAAGATGACATGTGAACATAGACTTGCGGACTCAAAGAATTAAGTCAATTGACCTGAGAAATCTTAACTCCAGTTCCTATAAGGTTCCTCTGAAATTAGGGGAATTAAGGTCAAATCAAGTCCATCTTCAATATCTACTCATGACTTGGTTCAGAACCAATTAGCTTTTCACCTTGCATATGCAACATATGCAGATGAGGTGTAGATGACATGCTATGAATGAAATGCAAGACTCTTTTTTTCTGAAATGCAAGGATGATATGCAAGAGTAAATAAGAAGCCTTATTTTCAACACATTTTTTTGGTATAAGTATACAACAATTTGTATTATTTACAACAAGCTTTTAGTTTATACATAATATACATAGTATAAAAGTTTTTTTTCGGTATACATCCTATTTTACAACAAATTTTACAAAAGTATGTTTTACAAGAATTTTACAGTTTTTATACAAACATTATAATTTTTTTTTAAATTTTTACCCACCTCATAATTATTGCATAATATATACAAAAACACGTGAAAATACGTGAAAGTACGAGCTATGGGTGAAGTATATATGTAATATATACACGCCCCCTATACTTAGCGTGTGCTATGTCCTCAGAGCATGAAAAAGCATCGAAAAAGATATAGCTCGGACTAAGCGTAGGAGAGCTAAAAGTACAAAATGTATAGAAGTCGCACCACCCCCCTATACTTAGGTTCTTGACAGCCTAAGTGTAGAAGAAGATCAAAAAATGGGGCGGACGAGGGCAAGAGGAAAACATGGTTGTGTATATACAAGGCAGGCATCGGTCCCCCCTATACTTATGCTCTGGTCGGCCTAAGTATAGGACAAGAGTGAGTATGAGGACCGATGTGATCTGGAGGATGTACAATGAATGGATGCGGGTCACTCTCCCCCCTATACTTAGGATCTAGTTATCCTAAGTATAGTCATAAAATGAAAAGAGATGAACCGGGGCGAGTGATTCGAATCACTGGGGAGGGAGGGAGAGAAAGTATATACAAGAAAGAGTGAGAATATACAAGGATTAAGAAGGTTTGTGACGAACCCTCTTGCGGACGCGGGGAGGTGGATAATATACATATGTGTCGCTGTCAGAATCGTCCTCAGATGAATAATAGTGAGGTGTAGGGATCTTCCAACGAGGGTCGACACACGGCTGCTTGCTTAGATAAGGCTTGAGAACAGTCGAACTGAGCTCACTCATATAAATTACCTTGTCCGGGCCAGATGAGGACTCCTCAGAAAATTCCTTCTACGGTGTGTTGAAGGAAACTTTCTTAGTCGGTTTTCTAGAACCTGAATCATTGAGAGGGAGATGAGAGAGACGCGCCTTGAGAGGTTCAGGGGAACTCCTCGAGGAATCAATTCTCGACTTCCTCTCACTAAATAGCCGACTAGAAGATGGAGCAACCGAGTTTTTATGTGGAGTAAATTTAATCTTGGTTGCTTCCTTTGAAGGTCTGGGACGTGATGTGGTGCTGACCATGGGTTCCTCATCAGACGAGTCACCGTATATATTATAATATTCCTAAAGGGTCAGCACATGTCTCGGGAAGGTGCTAGTGGTCTCAGTTGGCTTGGCATTATTGGCCTCTTGTGTTGGATCATCAAAATGGTCAAGGCAATCAACAAAGGTCATGTCCGACTTAATGGTAGCCTCTGGTCGTGAGTCCTCCTTAGAAGCTGTCATGGTGGTGGTGCAAGCAGTTGATGAAGTGGAGGTGTGCGGAGTCTCAGAACCAACGGTCGTCCGGGCAGTCGGTCTCTCAGGTGTAGTAGAGCGGTGGGACTCATCTACCTCTCGATGGTCACGACTGTCAGCGGATGTGCAGGTTACCTTAGAGTAAAGTGTATCAAAGAATGGGTGAGGTCAGAGTGCTCCCAATGCTGAGAAATCGATCTCCCGAGTCTCACAATCGATAGACGCTTTAGCTGAGGCTAAGAACGGCTTCCCGAGAATAATCGGAGACTGGGTAAACTCTCCTCGGTGCTCGATGTCAATGATCGTGAAGTGCACCTGGAGTAGAGCACCTTGGAAAGTAGCGATCACTGAAATATTTCCTCTAGACCGTTTGATGGATCGATCAACCAACTGAATGATCTCTCTTGACTTTTTGATTGGCCTGAGTTTGAGCTTGTCAAACACAGAGGTCGGGAGGATATTTATCGGTGAGTCATCATCGATTCTTGCATGGATGAAGATGGTATCTTTGATTTCACACTCAACTCGGGGCAACCGCTTCACTCTGCGGCTCTTGGTCTTTCTACCCATCACCAAGGATGTGGCCATAGACACTATGTGTCTTTCAGTCCTTGTTCTCTTAATACCCGACCTCTTGGGCATCAATTTACTCTTTACAAATCTCTTGAGGTCGGGGAAGTGATCTATGGCCTTTATTAAGGGAAGTTTAAAGATCAATTCCTCATCAAGTGCTTCCCTTAGGGTAGAATCCAAATTTTTTAGGTCTTTTTCATTTTCAATTTTTATGTAGGTTTTTGATTTTTCAATTTTTTTGGTGTTTTTGGTAGATGAATGATCAGACTCTGGATTGGAAGGTAAGTGGTTAGTAGAAGAAGGAGATAGAATGGACTCCAGCTGTACAGACGGTGTGGGTTCCCTGATGTTTTCTCGGTTTTCAACATCAGATCTACTTACTTCCTTCTCCACTTTCATACCTAGGCTGGCCGAAATTGAGTGCAATATGTTCATGACATCTCTTAACTCTTTACCAAATGATTCATTTTTCTTGATAAGTCTAGAGACGTCATCCTCCACAAAATTCTCATGACAAATCATAGGAGAGTTCTGATCAGTTGGAGGATACTGCTGAGATATTGGGATCTCATACTCAACATACCTAGACTCTGGCATGTAATGTTGGATTGAGTATGGACTATCCAAATGGCAAATATTGGTCGGAGCCTCATATGATGGAGTCAATGAAACAGGGACGGATAAGTCTAGGTCATGAGTCCAATCTTGTGAATGTATAGGCTCTCCAAATGAAGGCTGGTTAATGGAGGCTTGATCACTAAAGTCAATCAAGTCTGGAAAATCATGATGTGCAGACCTCTCCTTTTGGTATGTTTGATCGACCATGTTGTGCCCCAAGGTCAAGTCGGGATTTGTATATATAGATTGTTATCTGGTCCCTACTTGAGGTGAGAATGGGTGCATATAATTTTGCCAATCATCTATCTCAGCAGTGGCTTTCTCTTCATTCGATTCTTTGTTTCTTGCAAGCTCTCGAGAGTAAGGACAGTCAGCCCAAGGTGGAAGTGGATCCGGAGTGTTAGAATATGGAGTAGGTGAGAAATGCGAAGAAGTGGAGAAATCAGTCGAAGTTCTGACTTCATAATCGGGTTGAGGTGGGACCGACCACGGGTAAGGGTCTCCGTGGATGGCAGAGGATACATGGAAGAAGGAGAAGGTGAAGATGAACGATATATGGTCAAGGAAGAATGACCAGAGGTCACAGGGTATGGGGACCAATATCCCGACATCTTGAAGAGGATATGTAAGTAGAATGAGGTAGAAAATACGCAGTTACGCGGGATAACACACACGAACAGACACAAAGACAAACGCAAGAGCAAACCCTGAATTCACACTCAACACGGTTGAGGACTCGAAACTGAGTCCAATTTATCTTGTCGATTTTAAGTGTGATTTTTCAAGCACGATAGCAAGGAGTTACGCGGCCTATAGGGAAGTCGGCTCAGAGCCGGATGCGTCTTCCCTGTTTAACCTGCTGCCTAAGATACCGCCAGTCCTTCCTTTCTTTGCTCCTATCCGGAGTTGGGGACTCAAAGACCGTGCCCCTATCTACCTGCAAGCAGGCGGAGGCTGAAAAAGCTAGGCCTTATCGTGAAGTACCGCTGGTTCACCCCTGACTACCTGCGAACAGGCGGAGGCTACTTGGTATTGGTCAGTGAATCTAAAAATATCCAACTCGTGATATTTGCTAGGATCAGTTGGCCTGTGATATGGAAGGCGGGGATTTGGGCTCTGCCTTAAGGTGTTCACACACATTCAAGTACCCTCACTCAGCCTGAAAATAAGATCGGGGTTACTCTCCTACAAACAAGGGTTAATTTTAGTCAATTTTGTTTTCCAATTCAATTGGCAGTCCCGATTTTAAAGATTAGTTGTTACTGATATTAACCCACACAAGCAATCATGTCTACCATCCAGTCCCAATTCCTTTATCCTAGGTTAGAAAATAGAGAGAGAGAGAGAATCGGAAAAAGCCGATGCAATCAAGAAAATGATGATGAATGCTTGAGTAAGAAGACTTACAGTGCCTCTAGCTCTCTTCAATGCGAGATGCAGTACTGAATTGAAATTTTTACATTACATGCAAATGCAGACGACAAAATCCGCTCCTAGACAGGCAGTTCTATTAGCGAGTGAAGAACAGGTTGATTTGACTAGATCTGCGGTCTAAGTACGTCTTTTAAGTTTATGTGTGGTCCTAAAAATTACGAGCACAAGTAATTCCTAGAGTGGCTCGAGGAGCCACTAGTGCAAGCCTACTTTACAATTCAAATCACACAACAGACGGGACACTGTTCCACTATATTTACACGTGCGAGAACCGAAACAGGAACCGTTGTAAATGCAGACACACCTTTTTTTGTTTTTAAGTTACAAAAATCTTTTTGACGTCCAACAGACGACTTGATCCAAGAATCGTCGGCCTCCGATGCACTTCGAGATGCGTCGACTTCAAGAAAGCTGCTCCAAGTCCACCGGGCCCTCGCACAAAAAGATGGAATTATGTCAGATAGAGATATATACAGAAATGGTTAGAAAAAATAATTAAAGAAAAAAATGAATAATTACAATGCGGTTTGGGGGTCAGACTACCCGAGTGAATGGGAAAACGTAAATTTTTCTAAAGTGATCCAAAGCCGTTTGCCTCCCGGCAACGACGCCATTTGACGAGCGCTGATGACCTACCCTTTAATGTTGTCGGATTGAATAGTACGTTGCAGCCGGATAGATCTGTGTCGATCAAAAAAAACCGCACAAATCGAATAATAGTCGAATGAATTTAATATGCGGTTTTATGTTTATTTAGCCTAGGCAAGCCCCAGGGTCGACTCAAGGAGGCAAAGGAACAACTCGGGATCAAGTTAGAGTGATTAGATTGTAGTTTTCCAAGTGATTTTTTTATTTTTTTATGCGATAAAAATGCAGAATGCAATGTATGAATGAACTAGGTTATTAAGAAAATCAACAACTTAGCCAAATTTAATTTTAATATGAAATTAATTCAAATCAACCAAGTGATATTTTTCCTTTAAACCTAATCCAACAATGAATGCAAAATGTATTTTTTTGGAATTTTTGGATTTAAAATGCACAAATAAAAAATGTAAAATTTTTTTGGGTTTTTATGCAATTTGTCATGCAAATGATATGAAAAAATTATGAAAAATTTATTAAAAGTTAAATATGATGGAATGAAGCTACACTAATATTTTTGGAATTTTCTGACACTTTTTGATTTTTTATGAATATTTTCCTGAAAATAGAGCGACTGAGGGTATTTAATTCCTAATTAACCCATGAAGTTAAATTATCTAGAGATTGATTTATCTCAAATGGATATTTCAATAAATAATCCAGGAGAGCTGAAATTTCTCAAAAATATTATTCGTGGAATTAATTAAAAATCATTTACAGAAAATCACCCTACAATTTATTTTGTGCAAAGACAACTCCTAATTGGACGAAATTTGGGCTGTAATTAAAGCACACTTAGAGGCATCATTCACAATTTTTTTCGCAATTTTTGGAATAATAAATAACTATGTGCGAATTTCAGAGCTTAAATGGGCAAAATATCCTTGATTTTCAATCTTTGATTTTTAATAAATACTCTGATACTCACAAAAATACAATTAAATGAGCACAAGATAAAGATTTAATTGCTCTACAAAATGCTAATTTTTATTGAATAAAATGGTGCAAAATGATTGTCCAAATAACCACGCAAAGTGAGGGGTGTAAGTGCAATACTGAAAATGAAATAAACAAATTAAAATGCAAACAGGGATGCTTTTGCAATAACAAAAATCTAAAAGGATGTAAATGCAATTCTGACAGTATAAAAATAAAACAAAAGGACCTTCTCTTCTTTAGCTAGGGCACACGACAGGGGAGTTGGAAGGGGCAGCGGCACCATGCCAAGGGCGGTAGCGACGGTCACCGACGGCGTCGGGCAAACGGCGGTTGGTGCAAGGGGGGCTGCTGGAGGGCAGCACGGCTGAAAGCGCGAGATGGCATCGAGCGGCGCGACGCACCGGGGCGGCGCGAGGTGCGGGTTGGAGGGCGGCACGCGGCGTGAGGCCGGCCGCGCTGGCTGCGCGGGGCAATGTCTGTGCTCGCGGCTGAAGGCTGGGCACTGCGCGACAGCACGGTTGCGCTCAGTGGCGGCTGAGGAGGAGGTGGATCGGAAGGAGGCATGGGCGACGGCCGCTTACCGCCGCACAGCCGTGCGGAGGGGAGCGAGCGGCCTGGAGTGGGTCGCGCGGCCGAACTGGAGGTCGCGAGGAGGTGGAACGGAGGGTGCCCAGCGGTGGGAAGCTCGTGCGGCCAGTTGCAGTAGAGAGAGGACGGCGGCCGCTGCCGCGGGCTTTGAACGGCGGTGGGTGGTGCGTCGCGTGCGGAGAGCCGACGCCGCGGAGGAGTTGCTGGCGATGCGGATGTCGGCGGTGAAGGACGGTCCAGGCAGCCGACGGTCCAACCTACTCCTATTTTTTTTATTTTGTTTTCTAATTTTTTGTTGTAATTTTCTATTGGTAAACAGGAATAAAAGGAAGAAAAAAATGGTGAATGTGATTTTTTTGTGATAAAATTGAGGAATGAATAGTGGTGATGTGATGGATTTGTGATGATAAAATAAAATGAGGATGTTGAATGATGGAAGTGGTTGACGAATGTGATTTTTGTTTGATAATTTGTGGATGAAGCAACAAGGAAAATATTAGATAAAAAATGACAAGGAAAAGTTGAGAGATACTTACCTGTGATTCGCCGAAAGTGGAGCCGCATTGTGCGGCTTCCGTCGTGGCCTCTTGAAGGATGGCGGAGTCCTTCGAAGCTGAGCAAGTCCAATCGGATCTCGCGACGCGACAATGGTGATGCCGCGGATCTCGCCTTGAGGTTGTCGTCGCCCGACTTGTCTCCTGCAGCTGTCACTTGAAGGTTAAAGGGGCTCGACCTCACTTCTCTCGAAAACGGCAGATGATTAATAATGGAGGAGGAGATGGGAATATAAAGAGGAGGGAGGAAGTTAGAAAAGAGGTGGAGAAGATGGAGGGTGGTGGTGTTAGCGGTGACTTGGAGTAGGGAGTAAGAAAAGACGGGGTAAAAGGGAAAAATAATATAATATAATATGAGTAAAATAAGTAGGCTACTAAAAATAAAAATAATTAAAATAATAATAATTAAAATAATAAAATCCTAAAATAATAAAGAATAAATCAGAAAATAATAAAATAAATTCGAAAATAAAGAAAATGGGGTGACATGTGGCGGCTCCAGGAGCTGCCACATGTCACCTGAAAGTTGCTCATCTCAATGAGATCTACAACTTTTGTGAAGGACCAAAAATCAAATGAAATCATCTGTACAAAATGTATTTTTGGGTAACACCTTATATGTATAAAATACCGCATTTTTGTCTTTTTCATTTTTTTGTCATTTTTAAAAGAGAGAAAAATTAAAATAAAAATAGAGAAAATATGAGGAGAATATTTACAACTTAATCTAATTTTTAAGATTTTTAATAATGAATGAGAAAATACAAGGGTAAAACGGTCGTTATGTACAATGTACAAAAGGGACCCAAAATCCAAGTTTTGCATACGAGCTCCGATTTTAGTGAAATTGGTCTTGTTTCGAAGGTCTCTGAATGTATATTACTTTAAAAGTGAGTAGACCTAATTCGGACACTGTATGAGAGAGATATGCGCATTTTAAAGTTCATGGTTTCAAACTTGTATTGGGGTTTTATTGGTCAGTTTTACAAGTTGGTATTTTTTTGATATTTTTCTTTAATTAGTGTTAGTCGTATATACACTATGGAGTTGATTTTATTGGATTCGGAGTTAGTATAAAATATATTCAAATAAGGTATTTTAGCTAATATACAAGTGAATATTTACAAGTGAAATTGGCTTCTTATTTAATGGAATATGAATACTAAAATGCAGATATTATCAATGCATGCATGAATTCTAATTATACAATATAAGTAGAAATATGCCCCTAATTACTCGGGAACAAAGCTCTATTTTCAACTTTTAGAGTGATGAATCGCAGATTCATCAATGGATTCCTATACTTAAACTATACTCGTCCTCAAGATTCGTAGAAAATGAATGAGCTGGATTAAACCCCTTGTGCATGTGTGTACAAGATCTGATCTGTTCAAGTCCTCTCCATTTTAGAGATCCAAAATTTTAGAGCTCAACCCAACCTTAATAAAGAGGCATCGAATTCCTCTAATTTTCCAGACTCTCTCTCTCTTTGATACATATAAACTAATGATATGACTTTTAATGTTGACTGCATTCTCGAGAGTAGAGTCAAAACGTCACCCAAAGTCCCAGTCCAAGAAATTCTCCTAAGGACCCAATCCTCAACTCTAGGGAATAATCCAGATATTGCATCAAATCCACTGTCTCTTTAGTTGTTAGACTTAGAAATGTAGGTGGCAGGCCAGTTGATGGAGGGTTTTAGGATTATGTCATTTCTTCTCTCCCTCTCATTGGAACAAGGATCCTCTCAAGTGCCTCATTACTCAAGACAATTTTTTTGTGTTAATCAGTGCGTCCGTCAAGAGAAGTTGGAGTCGTATGCACTTGTTTTCCTGGGAATACACCAGGGTGTGCCTTTTTTTGAGTACCTATCATACCTTCTATACCCAGACTTGTAGCATTTACGATGCAGAGCCCTTTTTTGGTGCAAGGCCAACTCCTGGTCCTAATAGTGGTGGTCCAAGTGGACACTTTGAAAATGGTTGGGAGCGCTCACCTTTGGTGGAATCTCTTTTTGATATTTGACTTTGTGGAATGAGAGCTTTATTTTCAACATTGATATTTCTTTGATTTGCAATAATTTTTGCTAGATCCACTGTTTTTACCAAGAGTTGGCGCACACAGATCAATAATTTTTTATTATTTCCCACCTTGGCACTTAGGTCAACCCCAAGAGATTAGTACAAGAACCAAGTTCTCATACTGGATAAAATTGCTGACACTCAGGTTTCATGAAGCCTTCAAAGATTTTATCCCATCCTCGAGCATCATTAGATCAAATCCGGACTCGAATTCCTCATCACAGTCCCTCAAGTGAAATGTCAACTCATCTCATCGAAACTGCAATCGTGCATGTGATGCGTTGATTATATTCTTAAGGTAGGAGACTAAGCATGCAATATAGAAAACAAATTTAGAAACCTAGGGAAATGTGGATGATTAAGTCTAAGACCCTGATGGCTAAGGTCGGTCAAGCTAAAATCTCAAGACCTCATAAACCATTGTTTTCGAACATCTCTGATTCTGTGTGAGAGTGAAAGTGTATGGGATTTAATCCAACTCCTTCAACAAATTTTTTTGAAAACTTTAAAAGACATCATGACTTCCTAAACTCAAATGAGTAGATGCATCTGCATTCAACAAGTATAAGTCTAAGTACAGGCCGGAGCCCGTTGTTTGAGGACGAAGCCTTACACGATGTCCTCTAAACCACCTACTCTACTAAGGGCGAACCCTCACTGAACGCGGCTACTTATTTGGATTTAGTAGTCAATTTGACTTTTAAAGAAATTTTGAAATTTTCATTTTTATTGGTTTTTGATTAAAGGTTAGAACACCGGTTAAACTCAACTTTCCTTGAAATTGAGAAATTAATTTTTTCAAACCATGTCACACAAATAAAGATTTTCCAATTTTTTTCAAAAGTTTTTTCAAAAAAAGAGAAATTTATTTTTCAAATCACTTTAAAAATTGTTTATTTGAAAATAGTGTAACATAGTATAGAAAAATCTTGAAATCAGTTTTGTCCACTTAGTTTAAAAGATTGTACTTTAGCCTAAAAAAATTTAATTTTTTCAAAATTTTCAAAATATAGCTAAAGTACATATTTGTTTATACGGTATACCCCCTATACATAAACTTTGCTATGTCCTCATAGCACTAGGTGATACAAGGCCATAGATCCATTTAAATATAGAAAAATATACGGGAACTAAGGTGGACTCCCCCTATACTTAGGTTAGAAATAACCTAAGTATTAAGGGCAAGGAAAGATGAGTAAGAAAATCACGGGGTCTCAGGTCCCCCCTATACTTAGGCTGAGAGTAGCCTAAGTATAAAGATTAATAATTGATGTAGGGGGAGACCTGAGGTGAACTAAGAAGTCGGATGGATATATACATGAGCGGATAAGTCTTTGGAGATTAAAGGAGTACTTAAGGACTAAGGAAGGGTTTCGAAACATTCATGGTTGAAACAAACATGCAACACCCTTTGGTTTCAGCAACTCACACGTGAAACCAACAAATGTTGGTTGATTATCTTATCGATTTAATTGGTGATTAAAAAAATTCTAGTTTATACGAGAATCAAGAAAAATATCAAGTAAAATCATCCTGTAGAAACACATGTATTGCTTTCCCAAAACAAGGTTTTACTCCATTTTAGGTTGACTTGCAATTATCAGTCCCAATTTATTTGCTTAAGGTTATCACTAATTTACGGTGAGCAGATAAATCAAGAAATCACCGTCTACCGCTCATTCCCTTTTTCCATTAACCTAGGTGATCAAGCTAGGAAGGGAAGTCGAGAAAAAGCCATGTAGCCGATAAAAACCATGATCTAGAATAAGCGAGAAAACATGCAGTGCCTTGAACAAAAACTCGTGAAAACTTGGACTGAATTTAAAACCAATTTCAAATGTATGCAATTCGGTTGGAAACCACACCTAGCATGCTTCTATTAGCGGGGACGAATATCTTTTAATTTGTCTAAGTGAAGCGATATTTATGTGCGTCTATATTTAAAGTGTGTCCTACCTATGAGAAAGCATTTAACATAAAAAAAGTGAAACATGCTTGAAGAGCCGCGTGCCTGGTCCTAGGTTGACACTCAAGTGGGACGATCCCCACACAACCACATATAAGTCGTTCATTTACAAGCGAGAGTCTTCGATCGAAGATCACTCTAAAGACGATTATTACATGCATTAGAAATAAAAATGCAGGTCTTTTGCCTTTTCTTTTCTCAAATTCTCTCCAAAATTGCTTCTGCGGCTCCTAACAGCAGGGAAACACCTGCTCTTCGCCTCCTTGAACGTCAAGGGCTCTCCCACAAAAACAAAGATTAGATATCCATCGAAAACATTTTAATAATGCAAGACATCATGAACAAATAAACCTATGTATAGAAAACACTTAAATAAATAAATAAAAATCCAAACAAGACAAAAGATGAGACATGTCCTCGATAACGGTGCCATTTGATGAACCTGAAATTCAACCCTTTAATAGTGTGAAATTAACACTTACAATGTTATTATAGTCGGAGTAAATTGGATCTATTAAAGGCCATTTAATTAAATTAACAATCAAATCAAACGGTCGAATTTTTATTTTACTTGGGCAAGCCCAAGGTTCAACTCAGGGACACGAGCCTCTTTAGTATAATATAGACTCTTATTATTTAGATCAAGCGTTGGATTAATGAAGCCTAGGTCAATGAATGCATGAAGAGATGACATGTTGCATTAAGTAAACATGAATATATGCATTTGTTACTTGATTTTTATCATGCAAGAAGATGCAATTAAATGAAATGCAAGTTTTAATGCAAAAATACCTGAATTATACAAAATATTTTAGCAACAATCATTAATCAATTTCAGGTTCAAATTATGAAGCTAATCCAATTAATGAAATAATACAAGGAATACAAGGCATGATATATGTAACACTTTGTTATCAAAATAATCCATCTAAAATTAAAGTGTTAAAACAGAGATTAAATATGCCATTCCAAAGATCATAAAATTATTTTCAAAATAAGACTTAAATCAATTGAATTGGACTTCATATGCTCAAGATATCAATAAAAGAGTCCAAGGGTAAAACTACAAGAAAACATGGAAGATAATTAGCAAATAGGTCCTTGAGAGGGGATGAAATGTAAATAAAACAAAGTGCGAAACCTTCCCTGTAAATATCCCACACACACGGGTGTATTTTTGCAATTATTAAAATCTGTGAGGGTATGAGTGCAAAATACCCTAGGCACATGTGGTCTGCATGTGAGTTCTGGACCTGTTTGCAATGTGGAGAATGTTCGAGGGCCTCTCTGCAAAGTTCGTTGCTGGCACGTGACTTGAAGGATATGGTTAGATCCTCAAGCTCATCATGGAAGCACGAGCGTCGTATCGAATACGACGAAGAACGACTAGTCGGACTAGTTGTTCTATACATCGGAAATTAAAATTTTTTTATGTGACGAAATCACATGATCCAAGAACACTTCTCAGATCGTTTCGTATAAACCACAAACAAGTAATAAAATTACCTCTTGGAGCGTAGTTGCGATCGAGTCTCTAAACGAAGAGACCTCCTGTCTCAAGTCCGATCCGACGGAGGAGACGCTTGCGAGCACGGGGATGAACCGCGTGCTTCTTGCAATCCATGTTGATGATCCAAGCGGCAGATCTCCTGATCTCGACACACGAGATCTGATGTCTTCTTCACGAGCAGGGTACGCTGAAGTAGACGGAGATCCACAAGCAAATTATCGGGCAACATAACGACGACACTGCGGCGATGGAGAACCTCTCTAGGGCATCCATGGTGGACGACACAAATCCAATGGCTCTCATTGATTGTGTTTCTTTCAATGGTCATGATTTGTTGCTAAAAATACAACAACAATTAATTTAATTTAATTAAATATATATTGAATAAATCATCAATACATAAATTAATTTAAATCAAATCAAATAGGAGATTTAGGAAGGAGGCATGCCTCCCTTCCATAAAGGGGTGGCGGCACTCCTTGAATCCAATTCAAGGAGGTCGTCCATCCTCTTTAATAGGAAGGAGGCACTCCTCTTCCTTATTCATGTGATCTCATATCTTATGAAAATCTCCATTATTTACAACAACTATTGTTGTAAATTATTCACACAAATAATCCATAATTATTTTGTGAATATTGCAATCATGCCATTGGAAATTAATGAATCATATTCACAACCCAAAATAAAATGTGAATAACATTTTCAATTTAATGTCCAATGTGAATCCAATTCACACTAACATTTAATTAACAAATGTAAATTACAAATAGCTCTCTCTTATATATTATAAATCACATTTATAATATATATGACTAATGTGGATATTGTTATCCACATTATTCATATTCATGATAATTAAATCACATTTAATCATCTTGGATCTCTTTTCTCTTGTGCCCAAATTATATGAATCACATTCACATTATTTATATCTTTGATAATTAAATCACATTTAATTATCTAAGATAATTCTCTTTATAATATGAATCAAATTCATATTATTCATGATAATTAAATCACATTTAATTATCCATTTTCGTAATGCTCGGATACATAATATCAACAATTAAATTATCCTGAACCCATTCAAGGATAATGCGCTTTCTCCGCAGATACTTGGAGATAAGGACAGGGCAATTGTTTTGTTCCACGTGTAGTGACTTGGATATTAAGATCATATCTCAAATCCAGATTGCGGGACTCCCATAGATGCTTGAATAAATCAAGACCGCAAATCTAATCTTCTCATTGCATCTGAATCACATTCAGATCAATGTCCAACATTTGGACTAAGATCAGATTAATTCTTTATCGAGAGGAGTCACTAAAATCCAGACTCATTTCATCACTCCCTAGGAATGGAAGCGCTCTGGTTATACAATCGTTTATGATCACATCACCCTCATGTATTCCCAATACCTGTACATCCTGCATACTGGAAGACCCAGAATAAACCCGAAGTATTAGATCAACAGTTACGTTGTCTACTTCAGAGTTTTATCAGTAAGTTTCTCATTCGATCATTGGGATTCGGTATCGATCATACACTTTCCAAAAGCGTATATCATACCTAGGCATTGATCATATACTTTCCAAAAGTATATATCAACCCTACAAATTCAGTCAAGCTTCTAAAGAGATACGACTGTGCACACAGAATTTGATTCTTCCCGATATCTCATTAGTGAGCTCATATCTTCCGGTTCAGTAACTAAACCTGTATGATCCCTTTGAGAGATCGTATTACTCATATACCCTTATCCGCACACCAGCGCGTCGGTGTATAGACCTTGGTTAGGTCATCAACCTATTGGTCTGCCAAATGTACATACTTAGACATATAGTAACACATCTATCTCCGGTCAGAGGATGCGTGCATGTATCGTGACATCGTACGATATAGGACTTTGGTTATCTCGATCTTGTTATGTCAACTCTTCGACCTAACTAATCTGACACCTCCGAATCTCTATTCCTATGCAGAGGACCTGCATCAAGAGGTCGGTCAGATATCAGCCTAGTTGAGAAAGGATTGCCATCTCCTACTCAGGCTGGAGATCATCTCTTAACAATCATTTGACGGTGCTTGATGAGTTCTCAATCTAACTCTTTAGATATTCATCCAAGCTCCAACCTCTATGATTCAATAGTTGAATTAACAGTTGTATGATCATCAAAATGGCCATGGTACATAACCCTAATTGTACTAAGGGACCTATTATGTAAATTATTCATTCTTCATTTCAGATCAGGGAATGTTATTCACAATAACATTTATTGCATAATGGCTTGTCGTGGGCTCGCATGTCCAACAATCTCCCACTAGTCCAAAGAGCCATTAATGTGCTAATCGTTTAAACCCGCACTCATGTGACAATCATAGGCTATTTAGAAAATAGCTAGGTAAGCTGATCAGTCACTCTGTTCCCGCGAGACTACACCAAGTCCTTTTACGACACTTGCATATCCTCAGTAACAGTGCTCGCATCTAATGCGAATGTTGCATCTTATGCAACCAATACTCAATCTTCTTAGTTATAGTGTCTTTGACACTACAACTTAATAATTATCATAACCAATATTTCCATAATCCTTATCAGAATACGATTATTCCTGGACATCACTATCTCTTAAGGTATCCACAGTTAAGACCTTTTAGATCTCTATCTATAAAGTCTTAAGCTTTTGAAGATAAGACTTTGAGATCACTATCTCAAAAATCTTGTCATCTATGAAGATTTTGTTATTACTGCAACCAAGTATTTTATTACGATAGTAAAATTAGTAATAGTTTACTACTCCTACTGCATGGCAGCCATTGGGCTTTTATACACATCTAGCACACACCCGGCTTCTCAGAACTGATGCCCAAGGGCAAGTAGTTCTAGCATTCACTTCCTCAACTCTTTGAGGTGCTATCCCTTTAGATAGGTCAGTACCATATCTTAAGGGATGGAAGCCTTTCTTGGAATTTTCCATAAAACGGAATATGTCCATGTTGTACTATTAATGTGACAGTCCCGATACCCTCTTCTCTTTGCTCCTGAACAACTTCAGAGCTAAGATCTAAGAGGTATCTTTGAAATCATATTTCAAGATATGGAATAGCCAGTCTATAAAACACTTATTATTATCCTTATATCATTTAAATGATTAGGATATCATCTACATTAGCACGATGAACACAAAGTCACTCCCACTAAGCTTTACATGGCTCATCAAGATTCTATCTGAAATCATAACATTTATAATTTCATCAAATCTTATGGTCCAACTAAAAGAAGCTTATTTGTGTCCATAGATGGATTCCTTAGCTTTCACACCTTGCTTTTCTCAACCATGAAGCTCTGGGGCTACTTCATGTGAATATCCTCAGAGAGGTATTCATAGAGGACTAGATGTACAAACTCTACCAATAATTATCAATGCCAACCTAAACCATATGCAAGGAAATCAACTCATGGAAGTTTTGAAAAAGAATTCCCAGGCCATTGGATGGAAAATAACGGATCTAAAAGGAATAAGCCCAACATTCTGTGCTCATCACATATATCTGGAAAATGATTGTAAACCCTCTCGGGAAATGCAAAGACGGTTGAATCCCAATCTACGAGAGGTTGTGAAGAATGAGATCTATAAATGGGCAAGCACATGTATCATTTACCCTATCTCTGACAGCCCTTTGGTCAGTCCTCTCCAAGTTGTCCCCAAGAAGGTTGGATTAACAATTGTCAAAAATGAGAAAGGCGAGGACATATCCACCAGAGTAGCCACATCTTGGAGAGTCTGTGTAGATTATAGGAAAATCAATAAGGCTACTCGAAAAGATCATATCCCATTACTGTAACGACCCCGTTTCCTGGGCCGTCGGATCCTCCCATATCCGGATCTGGTTACTCAGCAATAATTTATTCAGCAATCACAACTAACATTCAGAAATATACTGCAAATAAAAATACTCGGAAGAAAGTATTTCAACACTTTTCCATTCACAAAATAAAGTTTAGAGGATACATTGTCCCACTATAACCATTACATGTACATCAGCTTGAAAGGAAAATATACAAAAGATTACTAACTACCTTAAAGAGTAAAGCTACTGTGGCTGGCTGGATGTCTAGTATGTAAGCCGGATGAATTTTTAAAGTCCTTGCTATGGCTCACCGATACCTGTTGGGTTTTCCATAAATCATAGGATAAAAATTAGCGAATGCTAAGTAACGAAGAAGAGAAAAGCAAATAAATTGTGTAATTTTTTTCAAAACTTGATATCACAAAATTTCATTCCTTTTTATTAATTTAAGTCCTATTCCTTTCTATTCCACATCAGGGATTAGTCCAGGGGAACCCCACCATTCTTGAACTCCGAAGCTGTGGATGCTTCGGGATTGGAGATTGTGTTGATCTTGGTAAGCTTATTCCGCCGCACGTCGCCTCAACCAATCCTCCAATACTACCCTGACAATTTCCTTTTCTTTTATTAAACAGGGTCTCAACCCTCAGCCTGGAAAAACAAAAGAGCACACCGTCCTCGAGGACTCGGTTGCTTAAAACCTCAGGCTAACATTTAATCATATAACCTAGCGGCTTTAAAAACATATTATCGTGACCCAGCCGCTATTGAACCACCCGTGCCTCCACATGGCACGACCACATCTTCTGTCGTTCCAACCCGAATATATTGGCTCCCGGTACCACGCGTTGCAAAAACATTCATTTCGTGCGCACTTATAATAACAAGGCAACCGTGTACCACCTAGGTAGGGAAACGCCAATACGGGTTCCTTCCGACAAACCTACAGGTTGCATGCCCGACCTGTAGTTCTAATCCCAGTCATCCTTAACGTAACACACGATCCTTTTCAGGATCTAACTTAAAGCACATCAATTCCCATGATGTAATTCTTTCGTTAGTCTTCGATTTGCATAATCAGCAACACTTAGTATAGACTCACATATATATTATTCATAACCATATATACTCGTATTTATACCTATTTTAACTCCCAAACCCTAACTTTCAAAGCCAACGCATCAATTTGATGCTTAAACCTTATTTTAGTGGGAATCACAAAGCAATTCTTCAGACTTTCTCAAAAATAGCCAAAATTAGGGTTCTTCATAGCAAAGAACACAAAACCAAGAATTTCAGTAATTTCGTATGAAAACCCAACAGCAAAAGGAAGGATATCGTTACCTAATCGAGCTCTCTCTCTCGTGTATGCAAGGCTTTATCGAGTTTCGTTTTTAGAAAGGCTAATTTAAGGCTCCTGAAAAGATCGAATTTCATTTTTCGTATCAAAACGCTAAGAACATGTTAAGAACGCGAAGAACGAACGAAGAACGCAAAGAACACGAAGAACGTCAAGAACATATTTTCTCTTAGAAATTCGGCAGAGTTTCCCCTTATATCGGGATATATTTCTCGGAAAATTTCGGCAGAGTTTCCCCTTATATCGGGACATATTTCTCGGAAAATTTCGGCAGAGTTTCCCCTTATATCGGGACATATTTCAAAATAAAAACGAAAAGAGTTTCCTCTATAAAATCAATCGAGAGGAAAATAACAACGAAACTGAAAGAATATACTCAACAACAAGAGATGAAGAACCGGTAGACACCACACATCTTAGGTGAGTGAACGTGTGATGAATCACAGGGTCACTGACGTGCATAGCCGCCCGCACCTAAGTAGGGTATTACACAGATTTCTCCATCAAAATAACTATAAAAGCATAATACGAAGAATAGAAACATAAACGATGGAGAATCGGTAGACACCACGCGTCTTAGATTAGCGAACGTGTGACGAATCACAGGGTCACTGACGTGCATAGCCGCCCGCACCTAAGTAGGGTGTTACACAGATTTCTCCTCGAACCACAACAGGAAAACGAATCGGAAAGAAATATGAATCAAAAACAAAACTTGGAAGAACAAGAGTATGAATTGAAAGCCTAGCTTACGAAGCAACTAAGAGAGGATCATACCTTTCTTCTCCTCGTTCTCCCGGCAGCACTTCGCTAGCGCTCCTCCCTCGCCTCCCACTCCTCCTCCCAACCTCTCGACCCTAGCCCTTGGGGTGGTGGTAGTGTAAGTTGTAGAGAATGAATGGGTAGGGGGGTCTATTTATAGGCCCTAGAAAACCACTAACCATGGTAGAAAACCATGGTTTAGACCTTAACCATGGTTTAGCGGCCCATGGTTTTGGCCCATGGTTTTAGCCAAAACTTATCCCAAACTTGGAGCTTAAGTTAGAACATTCTAGAGGATTCTAGATTCACTAATGACGCTTAATTAACACTAATCGTGATTAACTTTCACTAGTCGCGATTTAACTTTCGCGGCTTACGCATATCTTTTGTTAACTATTGATTAGTGTTTACTAATGATCATTAGCGGCTTTCAATCGTCATTAATTTCTTTAATCATGTTTAATTAGTCTTAATGACAGTCATTATGGATTAATGACATCTTAGCCTTCCTAACTTCTCTTTCTTCCGAAATTCATAACAAATCGAAACGAAGTCCGATTCACACGAAACAAATTCTGCCGGTTTCCTCTTTACGAGCCGGATCTTATTATATAGGATCCGAGATATGCCAAGTTCAAGGCTTTACAATTATAACAACCTTAAAGGAAGTCTCGTCCTCGAGACTAGAAATGCAGGCATAACATCCTTAAAGAGGATTGAAACCATAACAACCTTAAAGAGAATGAACGTCATGTCATTTAAAATGAACATATACATAATACATAATTTTATCATTCAAACAAGTACGGGTATTTCTCTCTCATTTCTGCCTCAGGTTCCCATGTGTCTTCTTCAAACTCTTGGTTCCGCCATAATATTTTAACTAGAGGCACCTCTTTGTTTCTCAACTTCTTGATATCCCTTTCAAGTATTTGCACAGGTATCTCTTGGTATGTCAAATCTGGCTCAACATGTAAATCATCATAACTTATCTTATGCTCTGGATCCCTAATGTACTTTCTCAGATTTGATACATGAAATACATCATGTATTGCCGAAAGATGTGGAGGAAGTGCAAGTCTATAGGCAACTTTTCCAATCCGTTGAATAATTTCAAAGGGACCCACGAACCTGGGTGCTAACTTCCCACGCAAGCCAAACCTCTGAACACCCTTCATAGGTGATATTTTGAGAAATACAAAGTTGCCTACCTCAAATTCAAGGTCTCTTCTCCTGGTATCACTATAACTTTTCTGGCGACTCTGAGCAGTTAATAGTCTTTTTCTAGCAAGTTCTACAGCTTCCCGTGTCTCCTGAAGTCTATCTGAATCATAAAGGTTCTTTATTCCGACCTCTTGCCAACACAAAGGAGTTGTACACTTTCGTCCATATAGTGCTTCAAATGGTGCCATACCAATACTTGTATGGTAACTATTATTGTAGGTGAATTCTACAAGAGGCAAATGTTTAATCCACGATCCCTTCCATTCTAAGGCACATGCTCGTAGCATATCCTCTAGTGTTTGAATCGTACGTTCTGACTGCCCATCTGTTTGTGGATGATATGCTGTACTCAAGCATAGTTGTGTACCTAAAGCTTTCATGAAGTTCTCCCAATAGTGTGAGGTGAATCGTGAATCTCGATCAGAAACTACTTCCTTCGGGATACCATGGAGGCGAATCACATGTGTAATATATAACTCAGCCAGCTGGTCTGGAGTGAAAGATAAGCTTATCGGAATGAAGTGTGCTACCTTTGTCAGACGATCTATTATAACCCAGATACTATCTTTACTACCAGTCGTCTGAGGTAAGCCAGTAACGAAATCCATGGAAATGCTTTCCCATTTCCATTCAGGTATAGGGAGGGGTTGCAATAATCCCGGTGTCTTTTGGTGTGAAGCCTTTACCTGCTGGCAAGTGAAACATGAATTCACAAACTCAGCAACATCTTTCTTCATTCCTGGCCACCAAAAGTATGAATGAAGATCCTTATACATCTTCGTAATTCCTGGATGAATAGATAATCTAGAACAATGAGCTTCTCGTAAGATGTCTTTCCTTAGTTCAAGTGTGTTTGGTATACAAACTCTGTGATGATTATACAGTAAACCATCTTGTATCTGGAATCCCTCTATCTCATTCTTCTCAAGTTGTTGTTTTAAGTCTTTGAGGACTGGATCATCCTCCTGTCCTTTCTTTATTTTATCCCATATTTCTGGTTTGTATCGATGAGGAATAGTTATAGTATCAGCACTACTATCAAATGGTTTCCATTCACTTAACGTTGATAGTAAACCCCAGAAGTGGATAGCACTCACTAACCCGAGTGAATAAGTTCTTCTGCTAAGGGCATCTGCTACGACGTTCCCCTTACCAGGGTGGTAGGAGATAGTGCAATCATAGTCTTTCAGCAACTCTAGCCACCGTCTCTGTCTCATATTGAGTTCCTTCTGATCAAATAGATATTTCAAGCTTTTATGATCGGTGAAGATTTCAAAAGTAATACCATGCAGGTAGTGTCTCCAAATCTTTAAAGCGAACACTACGACAGCTAATTCAAGGTCATGTGTTGGGTAGTTCTTCTCATGTGTCCTGATCTGTCGTGATGCATACGCAACTACCTTACCATGTTGCATAAGAACCGCCCCAAGTCCTTCTTTTGACGCGTCAGTGTATACTGTAAACCCTTCACTCCCGGAGGGTAGAGTAAGGATTGGTGCAGATGTTAGGCATTCTTTCAGTGTCTAAAAACTAGCTTCACATGTATCAGACCATAAGAATGGGACCTCCTTTTGAGTTAGTCTAGTCATTGGCAATGCTATCCGTGAAAAGTCCTTCACGAATCTTCTATAATATCCAGCTAAACCCAGAAAAGATCGTATTTCTGTGACAGTCTTCGGGCGTTCCCAACTCATCACCGCACTAACCTTTGTAGGATCAACTGATATACCTTCCCCAGAAATAACATGGCCTAAGAAAGATACTTCAGATAGCCAGAAGTCACATTTGCTATATTTAGCATACAGTTTGTTCTTCCTTAGAGTTTCAAGTGCCTTCCTGAGATGATGTTCATGCAGATACTTATCCTTTGAGTAAATAAGCACATCATCAATAAAGACTACTACAAAGTGATCTAAGAACTCCTTGAATACTCTATTCATGAGATCCATGAAGGCTGCTGGGGCATTTGTTAGTCCAAAAGGCATAACTAAGAATTCATAATGCCCGTATCTAGTCCGAAAAGCTGTCTTGGGAATATCTGTATCTTTAATTTTCAACAAATGGTATCCAGATCTTAAATCAATCTTGGAATACACAGTTGAACCTTGTAACTGATCAAAGAGATCATCTATTCTTGGCAGAGGATACTTGTTCTTTATTGTCCTCTTGTTTAGTTGTCTATAGTCAATGCACAACCGCATCGAGCCATCCTTTTTCCTAACAAATAAGACAGGTGCACCCCATGGTGAAGTACTAGGACGAATGAATCCTTTATCTAACAGTTCTTGCAATTGTACCTTCAACTCTCGTAACTCAGCTGGTGCCATCCTATACGGAGGGATAGAGATAGGCTGAGTATCAGGTATGAGAGAGATTTCAAATTCAATCTCTCGCTCAGGTGGTAATCCAGGTAGTTCCTCTGGAAATACATCAGTAAACTCGCACACTATAGGCACATCTTCTATCATTCTTTCTGACCCTGATGTAGTGGATACATAAGCTAAATAACCTTGGCACCCTTGCTCTAACAACTGTTGTGCCTTCAATGTAGAGATATATTTGATATTATCATTGGATGTCTTTCCAATGAACTGGAACTCTATCGAGTTAGGAAGGTGGAATGTTACTGTCTTCTGGAAACAGTCAAGACATGCATGATGCCTTTCTAACCAATTCATTCCTAGTATAAGATCAAAGTAATTCATTTCGATAAATAGCAGATAAGCAGGTGAGTGATGTCCTGCAATATGTCCCACACCTTTTTCTAAGATCTTCTTGAATTATAATTGACCTCCTGGTTCCAACTGAGATAATGGTTTTGTTCTTATATCGGAATCTTATCCTTACAATAGGAATCAAATATTCTTCTTTGTTTTGGTGTTTCTACGAAGTGCCTCCTCCATCGCTCCTTTAACTGGAGTATGAGCAACCAAATTCTATGGACCGATGGTATCTAGACTTTTTCTTACGAGGATGAATAGAACCCTCAACTCTATTATCTGTGGGTATGGAGGACTTTGATCTCTCATAGTGGCAGAGTCTTCGCTTTAATGCCTATTACCTTTGATCCATCTCATGGGTCATCACTATCATAGCCGCTAATTGTCTAGACATGTCTTGATCTGCCATGATCCTGGGATGAGTCAAGGTCAAATGTCAGATCCTATATGTCATAGCATGATGTACGTAAGGGACAATGACTTGTGAATGGTACTGCAGTCACTTATTAAGATCAAAGGATCTTAATACAACCTTAGTTTCTGAATACCGCTCAAAGTTATTAATTACTAAATAAGTTACTGAAGTAACCAGGCTCTGATACCAATCTGTAACGACCCCGTTTCCTGGGCCGTCGGATCCTCCCATATCCGGATCTGGTTACTCAGCAATAATTTATTCAGCAATCACAACTAACATTCAGAAATATACTGCAAATAAAAATACTCGAAAGAAAGTATTTCAACACTTTTCCATTCACAAAATAAAGTTTAGAGGATACATTGTCCCACTATAACCATTACATGTACATCAGCTTGAAAGGAAAATATACAAAAGATTACTAACTACCTTAAAGAGTAAAGCTACTGTGGCTGGCTGGATGTCTAGTATGTAAGCCGGATGAATTTTTAAAGTCCTTGCTATGGCTCACCGATACCTGTTGGGTTTTCCATAAATCATAGGATAAAAATTAGCGAATGCTAAGTAACGAAGAAGAGAAAAGCAAATAAATTGTGTAATTTTTTTCCAAAACTTGATATCACAAAATTTCATTCCTTTTTATTAATTTAAGTCCTATTCCTTTCTATTCCACATCAGGGATTAGTCCAGGGGAACCCCACCATTCTTGAACTCCGAAGCTGTGGATGCTTCGGGATTGGAGATTGTGTTGATCTTGGTAAGCTTATGCCGCCGCACGTCGCCTCAACCAATCCTCCAATACTACCCTGACAATTTCCTTTTCTTTTATTAAACAGGGTCTCAACCCTCAGCCTGGAAAAACAAAAGAGCACACCGTCCTCGAGGACTCGGTTGCTTAAAACCTCAGGCTAACATTTAATCATATAACCTAGCGGCTTTAAAAACATATTATCGTGACCCAGCCGCTATTGAACCACCCGTGCCTCCACATGGCACGACCACATCTTCCGTCGTTCCAACCCGAATATATTGGCTCCCGGTACCACGCATTGCAAAAACATTCATTTCGTGCGCACTTATAATAACAAGGCAACCGTGTACCACCTAGGTAGGGAAACGCCAATACGGGTTCCTTCCGACAAACCTACAGGTTGCATGCCCGACCTGTAGTTCTAATCCCAGTCATCCTTAACGTAACACACGATCCTTTTCAGGATCTAACTTAAAGCACATCAATTCCCATGATGTAATTCTTTCGTTAGTCTTCGATTTGCATAATCAACAACACTTAGTATAGACTCACATATATATTATTCATAACCATATATACTCGTATTTATACCTATTTTAACTCCCAAATCCTAACTTTCAAAGCCAACGCATCAATTTGATGCTTAAACCTTATTTTAGTGGGAATCACAAAGCAATTCTTCAGACTTTCTCAAAAATAGCCAAAATTAGGGTTCTTCATAGCAAAGAACACAAAACCAAGAATTTCAATAATTTCGTATGAAAACCCAACAGCAAAAGGAAGGATATCGTTACCTAATCGAGCTCTCTCTCTCGTGTATGCAAGGCTTTATCGAGTTTCGTTTTTAGAAAGGCTAATTTAAGGCTCCTGAAAAGATCGAATTTCATTTTTCGTATCAAAACGCTAAGAACATGTTAAGAACGCGAAGAACGAACGAAGAACGCGAAGAACACGAAGAACGTCAAGAACATATTTTCTCTTAGAAATTCGGCAGAGTTTCCCCTTATATCGGGATATATTTCTCGGAAAATTTCGGCAGAGTTTCCCCTTATATCGGGACATATTTCTCGGAAAATTTCGGCACAGTTTCCCCTTATATCGGGACATATTTCAAAATAAAAACGAAAAGAGTTTCCTCTATAAAATCAATCGAGAGGAAAATAACAACGAAACTGAAAGAATATACTCAACAATAAGAGATGAAGAACCGGTAGACACCACACATCTTAGGTGAGTGAACGTGTGACGAATCACAGGGTCACTGACGTGCATAGCCGCCCGCACCTAAGTAGGGTATTACACAGATTTCTCCATCAAAATAACTATAAAAGCATAATACGAAGAATAGAAACATAAACGTGGAGAATCGGTAGACACCACGCGTCTTAGATGAGTGAACGTGTGACGAATCACAGGGTCACTGACGTGCATAGCCGCCCGCACCTAAGTAGGGTGTTACACAGATTTCTCCTCGAACCACAACAGGAAAACGAATCGGAAAGAAATATGAATCAAAAACAAAACTTGGAAGAACAAGAGTATGAATTGAAAGCCTAGCTTACGAAGCAACTAAGAGAGGATCATACCTTTCTTCTCCTCGTTCTCCCGGCAGCGCTTCGCTAGCGCTCCTCCCTCGCCTCCCACTCCTCCTCCCAACCTCTCGACCCTAGCCCTTGGGGTGGTGGTAGTGTAAGTTGTAGAGAATGAATGGGTAGGGGGGTCTATTTATAGGCCCCAGAAAACCACTAACCATGGTAGAAAACCATGGTTTAGACCTTAACCATGGTTTAGCGGCCCATGGTTTTGGCCCATGGTTTTAGCCAAAACTTATCCCAAACTAGGAGCTTAAGTTAGAACATTCTAGAGGATTCTAGATTCGCTAATGACGCTTAATTAACACTAATCGTGATTAACTTTCACTAATCGCGATTTAACTTTCGTGGCTTACGCATATCTTTTGTTAACTATTGATTAGTGTTTACTAATGATCATTAGCGGCTTTCAATCGTCATTAATTTCTTTAATCTTGTTTAATTAGTCTTAATGACAGTCATTATGGATTAATGACATCTTAGCCTTCCTTACTTCTCTTTCTTCCGAAATTCATAACAAATCGAAACGAAGTCCGATTCACACGAAACAAATTCTGCCGGTTTCCTCTTTACGAGCCGGATCTTATTATATAGGATCCGAGATATGCCAAGTTCAAGGCTTTACAATTACCATTCATTGACCAAATCATTGAGAAGCTAGCGGGAAAAGAATTTTTCTGCTTTTTAGATGGATATTCAGGTTATAACCAAGTAGCCATAGCACCAGAAGATCAAGACAAGACCACTTTCACTTGTCCTTTTGGAACATATGCCTTTCGTCGCATGCCTTTTGGACTATGTAATGCTCCAGCAACATTTCAAAGATGCATAATGGGAATTTTCACGGATATGATCGACGATTTTATGGAAGTATTTATGGATGATTTCTCTATTTTTGGAGACTCTTTTGAGGAAACACTAGGATTTTTGGATAGAGTCCTCAAGAAATGCATCGAAGTGAACTTGATATTATCATGGGAGAAATCACATTTTATGGTGAAACAAGGAATTGTATTGGGACATATTGTATCAAAGAAAGGGATAGAAGTGGATCCATCGAAAATTGAGACCATCACTCACTTAGGTCCACCCGTGAATATAAAAGGTGTTCGATCCTTCCTAGGTCATGTCGGTTTTTACCGACGATTTATCAAAGATTTCTCAAAAATCTCCCACCCTCTCACCAAACTACTTGAAAAAGACCAAGATTTTACATTCACCAAGGAAGCATACGAGTCTTTCAGTACACTAAAGAAAATCATCACTGAAGCACCCATACTACAGCCCCCTGATTGGAACTGTCAATTTGAAATCATGTATGATGCTTCTGATTATGCGGTTGGGGCAGTATTGGGTCAAAGGAAAGATGGAAAACCTTATGCCATCCATTATGCCAGCAAAACCCTGGATGATGCTCAAAAGAACTACACTGTGATTGAGAAAGAACTTCTGGCTGTGGTGTTTTCCTTAGAGAAATTTCGGTCTTACATCTTAGGATCCCATATCATAATCTACACAGACCACTCGGCTTTGAAATATCTCTTCACAAAAACCGATGCTAAGCCTAGACTCATTAGGTGGATATTACTGCTTCAAGAATTTGATTTAGAAATTTGAGACAAAGCAGGAGCAAAAAATGTTGTAGCTGATCACTTATCGAGGCTCCCCGCCTCATCACCAATTGATAACGGGGTCCCAATTTCTGAAAATTTTCCTGATGAGAATATAATGTCTGTCTCTCAACTCCTATGGTATGCGGACATCGTCAATTACCTTGTCACTTCCACATTTCCTGATGACTAGCCGAAACATAAGAGAGATAAAACCAAGGCCCAAGCCCAATACTATCACTGGGAAGACCCTTTGCTCTTCAAAGAGGTTACTGATTTAATATGGAGACGATGCATCCCTGAATCTGAAGTCAATGATGTCCTAACTCACTGCCACACTTCTGGGTGTGGAGGACACCACTCAGGGAAGCGCACAGCCGCTAAAGTCTTACAATGTGGTTTCTACTGGCCCACACTCTTTAAAGATGCCCATCATTTTGCTCAATCTTGTCATGCCTGTCAGACTAATGGAACAATGACCCGTCGTAACATGATGCCCTCCAGCCCATACATATAGTCGAGATCTTTGATACTTGGGGAATAGACTTCATGGGACCTTTCACCACATCACATGGTTACCAACACATTCTTCTCGCTGTTGATTACGTCTCTCGTTGGGTAGAAGCCATTCCCACTCGTGCTGCTGATAGCACAACCGTTGTCAAGTTCTTGAACGACATATTCTCTCGATTTGGATTGCCAAAGGTGGTCATTAGTGATGGAGAACCACTTTATGAATGCTTCAGTTAAGAATTTACTCAAGAAAAATGGAGTCGAACACTGTGTCTCAACTGCCTATCACCCACAGACTAATGGAATGGCCGAGCTGTCAAATCGACAAATCAAGACCATCCTCCAGAAAATTGTTCGTTCTGATCGTAAAGACTGGACCCAACACTTACTTTCTGCTCCCTGGGCCTACCGCACCGCTTTCGGCACACCCTTATGTATGAGCCCATTTCGGTTAGTCTATGGAAAACCGTGTCACCTACATGTAGAGTTCCACCACAAATCACTCTGGGCAATCAAGAAATGCCATCTGGATTATGATGAGGCTGGGAAGAGATGACTATTGGACTTATCTGAACTTGAAGAATTGCGATCACAAGCCTCTGATAACAACCTGCTATACAAAGAGAAAATCAAGGTGTGACATGATGCCAACATTTCGAGGAAAACTTTCAAGGAAAATCAAAAAGTGTGGCTATTTGATGCAAAACTGATGTTATTTCCTGGAAAACTGAGATCGAAATGGAAAGGACCATACATTATAATTCAAGTATTCGATAATGGCTCGATAGAAATTTCTGACCCAAACACTAAAACCACTTTCAGAGTCAATGGTCAAAGACTAAAACCCGTTGTTGAACCATCTGGTCCTATGCCGGTTTGCACAACATACCTTCTACAAGAAAAATGAACCACCACATCGCCTAGCTGAGGCGTTAAATCATGCACTCTCGTGAGCCTCCCCTCACAGGTATCTTTTTACTGCTCGCATGTTTATTTTCACTACATTGCATTAGATAAGTATGGGGGTACCCCTCTGCATTACATTCCAAAAATAATAAAATAAACACAAAAACAAAAATACATTTCACATCCCTTCTGATCCTCCTATTGCACATTGTCTTCACCATGAGGACATGGTTTCTGTTAAGTATGGGGGGGGGGTGTCTGCATAGTTTTTCAAAATTGCATACTCTTTCAAAAAAAATCTCTTTTGCAAAAATTCCCCTAAAAATATTTTCAAAACAGGAAAACCACCAAAAATACATCCTTCCTAGTTTTATCCTATTTTGAGAAATCCGATCTTCATTGCATAAATCATAGACTGAGGTTGAGTCGACCCTAATCCACTAAAATTCATCAGAATTTCACTAGGCATGAGTTTTTAAAACTTTCTTTAGGTCCATTTGGACTTTATTCTCTCAGTTCCGCTAACTCTACTGGTGAATGAACTTCTGTATCTAACTAGAGCACCTGAGCAACTAGTAGCACTCTTAAACTCTTCAGTGGATATTAAAACAACTGCACATTGCACTTAGCTTGAGTGAGTTGAGTTTACGAGATACAATTACAATCTAGTTGAGGTGAGGAGTTCTCCTCTTGGTTGTGCCAATGCCCGAACCTTATCTATAGTCAGTAAAGGAACCTGACTTAGGAGCAACATGATCTCTCTAGTCTAAGTGTGTCAGCAATTAAGCCAGTATCACCCAAGACAAAAATACCACAAAAAGGCATATCACAATACAATGCCAAAAACCACCAATCATGCAATGATGTGCAAAGCATAAGCAAAGAATGAAGACCACCAAATAACCCTTTTCCACCAGAAAGCCGTGGTAGCAGCCCAATGATGCTACCTAAATTTTTAAAAGAGGCCCAAAGAGGCCCAGGCTTATGCTCTGCAAAAGGAAAAGAATGAGAGCAACGGACCAAAGCGGTCTACGGAAAACCCCGAAATTAAGTCCCATTCTCCAATAAACTATGACCTATTTTTTTCTATGCTGACATACTTGGGTGAAAGGAGATTATGCCTGAATCTAGGTGAGGACTGAGGCTATTTGTTTAGGGAATCATTCGGTACCTTGATAGATTGTGTTGCTAGCTCGTTCTCTTGACTCACGAAAGCTAAAACTATCACTAACACTGTTTATATCCACTCAAGGTCAAAGAGAATACTTGTTTTTTAGGGATGAGCTGACCTGATTGACCTTCTGAAACCATGTTTGATTTTGTTGGAACTGAGAGCCTGTTGAAACTACAAAACTCGAGTCAAGTTGACTATTCGAATAAATCATTAATTCATGGGTCAACTCCACTTATGTTTGTGCATATGTGTGGTTAGGATCTGAAAACTCAAGACTTTATGGATATGTCTGCTGCAAACCCTCACCCAATCTATCTTGGCTATTTTCCTTCATTATTTCTTATCTTATTCTTGCTCGGGACTAGCAAGACTTAAGTATGGGGGTGTGATCATTACAATATACACAGATATAATATGATCAAATTATGTGATATACAACTTGAATGATTGATCTGTAAACTCCAAATTCACATAATCTATATTCCTTACTTATAGCAGACAAGATATCTATAATTGCACACAATCTCTGCATAAATCACCTGATAATGATTTTCTAATCAAGAAAAATGTTTTCAAAAATATCGATTATATATTTCATTCCTAATCATTCTTGTCAAAGTCATCTGAACATAACTTAACTAATTGTCTGCATGAATTAAGCAAATCATATGGAAATGAATTGGGTATATATAGCATTAAATATTACACATTGATTTGACTCTACAAAATCTCACTTTTTATTGGGAAGAAAATGGAAGGGAAGATAGTATAAATTGCCCACTCATTATAGCTTGGATAAAGCCTATAGTTTTTGTTGGAAAGAAATGGAGAGGGGGAATAGTGCAAAAGTTCCTCTCTTTAATATCATGCATGTGCACCAATTATCCCTCCCCTTTCCCATACATGGAGCCACCCTCCTCATTCCTTCCCCATGCATCCCACGTAAATGACTTCCCCATATCACTCCCTTCCCCATGCACATGCATTCATTTTTTTGTCTTTATTTGCACGGGGACCCTCCCTCATAACCACACAATGCAAATATAAAAGAGGCCTCCCTTGCATCATACGTACTCTCTCCCTCTCCCCATTCTCTCTCTCGATCCCATCCTCTCCCCATTCTCATTCTCATTCACGCACTCCCCATTCACTCCCTCCACTCACGCATACTCTTCCCCCTCTCATATATTTTCATGCATGCATAGCCTCTCTCTCGCACCTTCCCTCTCGTTGTCTTTTTTTCTGCAGGTACATGCACGGATAGCAGCCCCCTCTCACGCGTCTTCCTCCTCCTTGCTGCAGCCCGCAGCCGTGCAGCCTCATCTTCAGCCATACTCCAGCCTACAGCAACCTCCTCTCGCGCGTCCTCCTCCTCCTTGCTACAGCCCGCAGCTGTGCGGCCTCGTCTTCAGCCATACTCCAGCCCACAGCTGTGTGTGCGGTTGACCTACTGCAACCTCCAGCCTACGCGCCTCCGCAACTGGCCACCTTCCAGCGAGTTCATGTGGACTCTCGTCGCACTCCCCCTTCAACCGCAAGTGGATGTTGTAACGTGGATGCAACTTGCAATTTGCAACTTTGCATCCCACGTACATGCATGAGGACTAAACTCTCTCTCTCTCTCTCTCTTTATTTCATGTTTCTTTAATGTCAATTGCATTTTAAGTCTTGAACTTTTCTTCAATTCAAATATTTCTAGCATATAACTTAGTCTCTCCATCAATTAGATTGCATTCATAATTCTAATCAATCGTCACATGCATAAAAATGTCGAACTAAAATTGCAAACTTACTTGGTCCTTATGGATTCGAACCTCTACTTGCCGTATGCATTTTGTATGTCTCCATTGTGCTCGTAGTTGTATTTTATTTGTTTGATAATGGTTTATCGTGGGAAAACAACGACTTGATAAAATCATCATTTTAAACCGCGAAAAACCTGGTCAACAATTCTCAAGAGTCCCAACCTATTGGAATCACATTCTCAGAGATGAGATATTTTAAGAATCTCAAGGTCATAAAGTAGGTATCCAATACCATCCTTTATTTTCCTAATGAAGCTGCACTCTCTAGTGCTCAATTCCAGCTTATTTGCTTGGAATCTCATTAAGGATACATAATGTAGTCTCTACTACATATATACCTGAAACTAAGAGGAAATTACGCTAAAAATTCATCGTTGATAAGATCATGTCACACATGATCCAATTGTATCTCCCTATAACTCTATTGAGTCAAGGTGTATTAGGAGGATTGAGATAGAAATGATATTCATATCTCCATAAGGTATTCTTTGAATTTATCTAACAGGTACTTGCTACCAAGATTAGATCAAATTTATTTTATCTTCCTTCAAACTTTAGTTCCAAACCAAAATAATGAAATCTTTGAACATTTCAAAGGTTTCTTAGGTGAAGAGAAGAAATCTCATATCATATATAATCATTAACAGATATCACATATCCATAATGTTTACTATGATATAGATGATATGCATACATCAATATGTATGATCATGAATACCATGACATCTTACACCTTTCCCAAAGAAGGGTGTATTTGATATTTTTATTTGAATACAATATTCATAAGTATGTAAGATTTGAACCTTTAGACAATCTAAAGTTTCATCTCTCACTAGTCTATTGATTAAATCAACAGACAAATGTCCAAGGCTTGATGCCAGATCATTATCAAATGATCTTCATTCTCCTATTGATCTTTCAAGGTTTAATTTCAGTATTAAAAATGTTAATGAACCATTCATTAATTTTCTTATTCATTAGAGTACACAAGATTTTAGATTACTATCTTAAATATCTCCATCATAACTCTTTATGATAGATATATTCCAGAATTCATGTTTATTTCCAACATTTAGAAACAAACATTGAGTGTATTCTAATGTCTAGGTCATAGAGACATTCCCTAAGACAAAGGGCTCTCCCACTGAAATTAACAAGCCTATCAATCCAACAGAGATTGTTGCAACAATTGCATCAATATCTATGTGGATGACTATAAGCCTTAAGATCAAATTTTCTAGTCTTCTAAAACATATGCAACCCATTGCATGTGCTGTAGAAGATTGAGATACAATCACAAGAATTTATCTGATTCAATAAGCAAGTCAATATCAATGATTTATGTAGATTATTCTGATGCTCTATCCGAGTCCTTCTCTAAGGATTCTAGATAGACTTGATAGTCATACTATCAACACATCAACTTATTGCAATATTGGCATTCATCCAACTCTTTGGATGTCATATGGAAGTCACAGAAGTACAGTCAACTCTTTGACTATCCTTCTCACTTGGGTCCAACCCATGCTTCCACTGCACTTCCTTTATCTATAAACAACCATAGCTTAAGACAGAGAATCTCTTGTTTTAAATTCAAAAGAATTCAAAGTAAGAGCATTTCAACATTTATACATGCTTCATTAAATTCATACAATATGAATATTATGAAGCTTCATGAATGACTAGAGTATAGATAGTAGAACGATGACACTCATCATATCCACATCCATGAAACTCTTAAAACATTGGTTCAGGTGGGTACTCAAACAATTTGAATACATTATCTCTTATAGAGCCACCATTCTGCACGATGGAGAGAACCACGTCATTCATGATTAAATGTCAAGAGCACATATGTATGCCAGAATATCATCATTGATTTTACAAGGATTATTTGACAATTACGATCGTCATCGACATGTCACTTCCTAAGTACATTCGATGAGAGATCAAGACTATAGAGACATACAAACCCTATTATCTATTTAATTGTCATTCCTCATTATTATGAGGAAACTTGCACATTGCAAACACATACATTATGTGTCCAACTGCAAGCACAATATCTGGATCATGAGTCCAATCCATGATATTTTACTGGTTATTATTGAGTATAACATTGAGTGGGTTTAATGAAGGATTATCTGAAATAAGAAATTTTGCATAAGTGTATATATTTATATATATATATATATATATACATATTTTACTTTGATTTAGGAATTTTTATATCAAACTTGTCTTGCCTTGTCAACACTGAAACTTCATTCCCTTAATCACTTTCAATGTAAGAGATATACTTACCATTATATCTTAGCAAGATCTGGGATCTCCTTCCTTATCTTTGTTACATCCCAATAATATGAGAATTTGCAACTCCGATAAAAAGAAGCGGGAACACATTCCGCCTTGCAAGTCCAACTTGCATTTCCCAATTCGGTGTTTGACACCCGAGCCCACCACCCTTAAGGCGATGTTGACCCGTCATTAATTGAACCAACCGTCAACGGGAATAGTACTCGCTATACGCAATCCAATATCGCCCCAATAATATGAGGATCCGATATTGGGGTCACTACGTATACTGACTTACTCTTTCGAGAAGCAAAGAGCCTGGTCGAGATGCACTTGCATACAGGAGCTGTCACTTCGGACATGCGTCTCCTACATACAATCCCTCGCGACGGAACCCTTCGCCTTGACGGGATACCATGGATGTCACTTAAGTGATCCTCCATATCATATTCAAATTCTAATTAATCATTATGAATCATATTCATTATGATTATTTCTTCCAAGGGAAATAACATCTCTATTCATAATAGAGTGTTCTAATTTTATTGGATTCCAATTAATCTAATCATAATAAATTAATGATCCAATTAATATCCAACAAACATTTTTAATTGTTACTTGAATTATGATATTATCTCAAATACGTATTATTTCGAATTTTAATAATTAGAAATACATCTTGATTTCTCCGGCATTATCGAGTCCCTACCCGTTGTCATGGCCAGTACCGACTAGAGTGGGACGGACCACATACATTGCAACTCCCTACCACAATGCTCTCCGACTAGACACCATATACACCTAAGGAAAGGATAATGCCAAATAGATCAATTTGTACTTGAGATGATCATCGGTTCTTCAACCGAAATTATACCATATAATAATAATAAAAACATTTTTGATTAACATTATATTGAGATTTGCTAAACAAATCCCAAGTCCTATTCAACCAACAGTTTGTTAGAATGTAGATCAAGTAGATCATGTAACCAATTAGTGATCTAGATCACATCTATTCAATTATTGGTTAAGGAAATGTCATTTAAGGAAATAATTATCATCAAATATTTCACAAATATTTATGCACAATTATTTCAGGAAATAAAACAATTTAATTTCACTAATTGATTAAATGACAATCACTAGGTTCTTGATTAGGAAAATATTTCAGCAGTGACCCTCACTTACTAAAAATAACATATCTCAATCAATTTAAATCCAAACTAAGAAAAGTAAGTTCCTAAAGTTTGCTAATTTGATTTACAACAGAACTTAAGTGATTTTCATGCATTTCAAGGCGTTTCAAATCCGCAATTAACTCTTTAATTACGTTAAGATTCGCAGTTCCCGAAACTGTGGATACATGTTCACTAAAATGAGCATAACTAGAGCAAACAGAATCGAAATCACGTAAACTGAGATCCTACGATTTCCTTATTTGATGGGGAACAAAATCCAATTCATTTTCATGTTTAAAAAATTTAAACAGTAGAGAAAATAATCTCAAAAGAGGGATGCGAAAATGAAATGTAAGAAAACTTTCGCAAGCCCTAGTGAACCCAAGTCATCCTCGGTTAATGGATCATATCCAAAAACACCGACCTAAGGCTCTGATATCACTTGAAGGATATGGTTAGATCCTCAAGCGCATCACGGAAGCACGAGCATCATATCGAATACGACGAAGAACGACTAGTTGGACTAGTTGTTCTATGCAGCGAAAATTTAAAAAATTTTATGCGACGAAACCACATGATCCAAGAACACTTCTCAGATCGTTTCATCTAAACCGCAAACAAGTAATAGGATTACCTCTTGAAGCGTAGTTACGATCGAGTCTCTAAACGAAGAGACCTCCTGTCTCAAGTCCGATCCGACGGAGGAGACGCTTGCGAGCGCGAGGATGAACCGTGTGCTTCTCGCAATCCATGTTGATGATCCAAGCGGCAGATCTACTGATCTCGACACACGATATCCGACATCTTCTTCACGATCAGGGCACAACGAGGTAGATGGAGATCCACGAGCAAACCATCGGGCAGCATAACGACGACGTCGCGGCGATGGAGAACCTCTCTAGGGCATCCATGGTGGACGGCCACATGAGAGGGAGAGAGAGAGTAGGCGTGTGAAGAGAAAGAGAGAGAGATATGCTTCTCAAGCATTGTGTAAAGAAGAGTAATGGGGTGCCTCTCCTTTTATAACATTTTTATATCCATGGATTTCAATCCATGGGACAACACAAATCCAATGGCTCTCATTGATTGTGTTTCTTTCAATGGTCATGATTTGTTGCTAAAAACACAACAACAATTAATTTATTTTAATTAAATATATACTGAATAAATCATCAATACATAAATTAATTTAAATCAAATCAAATAGGAGATTTAGGAAGGAGGCATGCCTCCCTTCCATAAAGGGGGTGGCGGCACTCCTTGAATCCAATTCAAGGAGGTCGTCCATCCTCTTTAATAGGAAGGAGGCACTCCTCTTCCTTATTCATGTGATCTCATATCTTATGAAAATCTCCATTATTTACAACAACTATTGTTGTAAATTATTCACACAAATAATCCATAATTATTTTGTGAATATTGCAATCATGCCATTGGAATTTAGTGAATAACATTCACAACCCAAAATAAAATGTGAATTACATTTTCAATTTAATGTCCAACGTGAATCCAATTCACATTAACATTTAATTAACAAATGTAAATTATAAATAGCTCTCTCTTTTATATTATAAATCACATTTATAATATATATGACTAATGTGGATATTGCTATCCACATTATTCATATCCATGATAATTAAATCACATTTAATCATCTTGGATCTCTTTTCTCTTGTGCCCAAATAATTTGAATCGCATTCACATTATTTATATCTTTGATAATTAAATCACATTTAATTATCTAATATAATTCTCTTTATAATATGAATCAAATTCATATTATTCATGATAATTAAATCACATTTAATTATCCATTTTCTCAATGCTCGGATACATAATATCAACAATGAAATTATCCTGAACCCATTCAAGGATAATGCGCTTTCTCCGCAGATACTTGGAGATAAGGACAGGGCGATTGTATTGTTCCACGTGTAGTGACTTGGATATTGAGATCATATCTCAAATCCAGATTGCGGGCCTACCATAGATGCTTGATAAATCAAGACCGCAAATCTAATCTTCTAATTGCATCTAAATCACATTCAGATCAATGTCCAACATTTGGACTAAGATCAGATTACTTCTCTACCGAGAGGAGTCACTAAAATCCAGACTCGTTTCATCACTCCCTAGGAATGGAAGTGTCATGGTTATACAATCGTTTATGATCACATCACCCTCAGGTATTCCCAATACCTGTATATCCTGCATACTGGAAGACCCAGAATAAACCTGAAGTATTTGATCAACTTTTACGCTATCTACTTCAGGGTTTTATCAGTAAGTTTCCCATTCGATCATTGGGAGTCGGCATCGATCATACACTTTCCAAAAGCGTATATCATACCTAGGCATTGATCATATACTTTCCAAAAGTATATATCAAACCTACAAATTCAGTCAAGCTTCCAAAGCGAGACGATCGTGCGCACGGAATTTGATTCTTCCCAATATCTCATGAGCGAGCTCATGTCTTCCGGTTCAGTAACTAAACATGTATGATCCCTTTGAGAGATCGTATTACTCATATGCCCTTATATGCACACCACCGATATAGGACTTTGGTTATCTCGATCTCGTTAAGTCAACTCTTTGACCTAACTAATCTGACACCTCTGAATCTCTATTCCTATGCAGAGGACCTGCATCAAGAGGTCGATCAGATATCAGCCTAATTGAGAAAGGATTGCCATCTCCTACGAAGGCTGGAGATCATCTCTTAACAATCATTTGACAATGCTAGATGAGTCCTCAATCTAACTCTTTAGATATTCATCCAAGCACCAGTCTCTATGATTCTATAGTTGAATCAACAACTGTATGATCATCAAGATGGCCATGGTACATAACCCTAATTGTACGAAGGGACCTATTATGCAAATTATTCATTCTTCATTTCAGATTAGGGAATGTTATTCACAATAACATTTATTGCATAATGGCTCGTCCTGGGCTCGCATGTCCAACAACTAGCACGTGCAAGCTAGGTTCGGTGGAAGAGTAGGCTTGGAGGAGGCTCTGAGGGTGCTAGAGCTTCAGCTATGACTCAACTTCGGATGATGGCTCGGAAGGCTCGGGAGTTCCAAGCCCACAAGGTCGGTGATGAGGCTCGGATCTACTTCAGTGAAGATACGTAGATGATCACAGACCGCCCGATCATCGAGATCGGACGGTAGATAGAGGTTTCATACGGCATCAATGGGGTCAAATGTTGGCCATTGGATGAGCACCGGGGAGGGGCATCCAATGGTAACTGTAGCTTCCTCTTCCTCTATGCCTGGCGACGAAGATAGGTCTCCGGTGAAAGACTCCAAGCTCCGCCCCTATCATCTGAGCTCGGTGAAGGCCTCCAGTTGCTCTTGAGTGGTTGAAGGTCACCGGTGAAGTGTGGCATAGTAGCTCGAGTTCCTGGACGAGTCCCATGACGTCTGGTTTGCAGAGATGAAGCTCACGAAGATAACTCCGGTGAGACTCCCGATCGTTGAATATTCACGTACTTGCAAGGTTAGATCTCTAGCCGAGGTGTGCCAAGCATTAAGTATGCGAAATGGAGTGAAATGGAGCCTCTACGAGTGAAGAAGGCAATCATCCATGTTCATCTTCTCCGATGAATAAAAGAAGAAGGGGGTCGAGGTGTCTAAGGTTATGGAGGAGAGGAGTGATGATGGGGGGGAGGTGCATGTGAATGATGGTATGTGGCAAAAATCAATCAGTGGTCAATGGAGGATGATGATGCGTGTAGAGACCGAATTAATTAAGAGAATAGAAGGGAAAATACAAAGAAGATCGGAGGGGAACTTACCGGAGATAATGACGTAGAGGTGGCTTTGGCTTGGGGTTTGAGGTGAACCACAGGTCTTCGCTGAACCCCCTCAGCCACGTGGGGCAGCTCGAGCAGAGGCGGAGCTCCGCGACGCGGCCGTAAAGGCGGTGGGTCTCACCGGGGGAAGAAGTCATCATCGCACCTTTAATTGCACCTCTTCCTATCATGGGGAGGTGGACAAGGGCTGGGCCTCGCCCCTAGTAAAGGCGGACCTCAGTGAATGAAGGCAGAGACAGGGTATTTATCGAGGTGAGGTGGCGGTTTCGGTGGTGGATGATGTGACTTGCATGGAGTTTATGGAGTGAGGGGGCGGTTCTGCGTTGACCCACGAGGCTCGTGGGGAAGGTGGGTGATGGGGCTACGTAGTGGGATAGTGAGCACGATGAGGGAAAGACTGGAGAGATGGGGGAAAAAGAAAGGGGACAACGGGTTTGCGAGATGGCAGATGTGGGAGAGAGAAGGGATGGAGGAAGGAGAAGAAGTCTTGGCCGCTGGATCTTGTGATCCAACTATCAAGAGATGGGAACTCGAGTGTGGTCCAGAATAGATCTGTAGAGGCATGATCGAGCGGTGGCGGGTTAGCCATGTGGCGATAGGAGATGCGGGTTGAGACGATCGATTGTGATGAGAGGAAAGTGTCAATCGAAGGGCTAAGGGTAGCGTAGGAGTGTGTGGTAGGGATGAAGATATCAGAGGGTGATCGTGCAATGCATGTGGAACCAAGTGGTGAGCTAAGGTGAAGGCGGAAATCGAAGGCTGCGATGCGATGGTGGATAATCGAATGGTCAGAAATGGGCGGGAATGATCGACGCGGATGGAGAGCTCCAACCAACCATCCAACGACATTAGATGATGGGCGCGTGGCGCGTGATGATATGGGCCACGTTGCTCAACCAGACAGAGCCACGTGGCCCAATCGGGTTATTCAGGATAAAATCAATAAAAGAGGGGTGCGATGGCCGAATTTGGAAAAATGCAAAACATGAAAGGTGTAGATCTCGATGAGATCTACAAGTTTTATGTTGACCAAAAAAGGATAAGAGGTTAAACAAAGCGAGAAATATTTTTGATGGCGTTTTTAAGGAAAAAACACTATCATTTTTAATTTTGCTATTTTTTTGTATTTTTAATTTATTTAAGGACTTTTATAATTACGAGGATTTGTTTGGTTTTTATTGACTCTTGGTATAAGCTAGGGGGTTAATTTCTGCGAATTAAGAGCATGAAACTAGGTTTCATCAGTGACTTAAGCTACGATAATAAGCGAAGAATTAAACTAATGACAAGAATGAAATGTGTGAATAAATCCTAAACTAAAAATTGGGAAAAAGTATCTCGAGTCAGCTGGAGCCAACGAGATGACCTCACGGTGGTAGAGGTCGTCAGAGATGCGGAATACGCCTTTGCCATGCCTCTTCGATTAATCTACATGCTAGGCGAAGTAACTATCTGCTCCTTAGAGCCTTTGAGAACAAAAGGAGGGAACAAAACATGGCAATAATGATTAAAAAATTCAAAGAAAGGAGGAGGGGTGCATATGTACAGGAGATTGGAGGACACAAAAGATCGAGGTCAAATGGGTGAAACATCGATCCATTCTTCGAGGAGTTACACCCGAGTAAAAGAGGGTGAATCGAGGAAGAAAAGTGCAGAAGACATCAACTAGTTTGGATGCTTACATTTATCAGAGGGAAAAGATGAAGTGTGGGTCAAACAAAGATCTGACAATGGCTAGAGGGCTAGTCAGATAGTTGATTGAGGTCAACAAGCGGAGCAACCTGGTTAGTCCACATGGACCAACAAGAAAACACCATGGCCAGAAATTATTATATATTCAATATTAAATAATAAATTTTTTATTGAATTTAAGTTATAATATAAAATGTTTATTATTTTTTATAATATTTTAATATTATTTTTATTTATTTTTTGGCTTTATTTATTACAAGTTAATTTTTAGGGTTTTATTTTTATAAGAATATTCATCTTTAGATATTTTATTTTTATTTTGTATTTTTAATTTTACTATTTTATATATTTATTACTTGATATTTTATATACAAACATATTTTTACTATATTTTTCTGATATAATGTGTATATTTAAGTAAATAAGGGTATTCATTATATAGGTATAAGTATAGTTATTTCATCTATTTATTTTGTACTATTTTATTTTTATGTTTTGATTATATTTTCACTACATTTCAGATATATACATATCTTATAAATAATATTTATAAAACTATAAAAATATAAAATAATAAAATAATAAACAATAAATAAAATGAATATTTTATATACATAAACTATAAAATAGGGGTCCAAAATCTAACTTTCATACTTTAACTCCAAAAAATATGAAACCACCTTCATTAAATAGCTTATTAAAAGTTATAGACAATTATAAATTGATTTTGATGTATTTTGAGTTTTATTTAGGAGATATGGGTCTTGGAAGTAGGGATTTTGGATTCTTATTTTGAGTATAAAAAGTACACTGTATATTATTTTTTTTAAAACTCATATTTGTATTTTTATTTGTTTTTTTATCTACAACTTTCATGTACAAAGTTTCTTTCTTTGAGGTATAAAAATAGAAAATAAAATACATTCCAAAAGTATATTTTTGAAGAATAAAAGAATGACATTTTTATTCTATTTTTGACCCTTATCTCCCCTACTTCATTCCTTGTCGACCCAGTCATCAAGATGCTTAGGTCTCTGAGTTCAAGATCATAAAATACCCTTCAAATTTCTTGTTTTTATTTTATTTTCTTTATTTTATAATTTTGGCATTAAAAACTGTATTTTATACGCAATAAATGGATACATAATGAATGTTAATTTGAACCAAATAATGCTACTTACGTGCATTACGTAGGGTTTTAAGACCAAAATTATAGAATAAAGGTGATGAAATGGAGATCATCACCCCTTATACATGCCTTTGCTAGACCATAGAAAACACTTATGCAATAAGTGCAGAAAATAAAAACAAAGAAAAGAAAATGGAAGGAAGTGAATTGATTTTAGTTCTCAAACTTGTCTTCACAAATCAAAGTTTGGAGCTCAAGTCGGACCTTTGGAGTTTTAGTGCGGTCGGAACCTTATTAGCAAAAAGATTTGAAATACAACAGCCTTTGAGAATCTCAAAACTCTTCTCAAGTCTCCTCAATAGACAGGTCAGAATACTTCAACTCATATGCAAACCCTTATGACTATGAATCTATTTTGGATAGTGTGTGAGATAGATAGCTCTCCTCGGCTGAAGCGGTAAAAGTCAGCCTTATCCAACATGATGACCCTAATTCTCCAGTCTAACAACTCTTTCCTCGAGAAGCAGAGTATTCCCTTCTAAGTTCAAGTGACAAGCTGCTCAAGAAGAGGAAGTGTAGAGAAGAATGGACGGTAGCCTGTGTAGCTGCCTTTCCTAGGATGATTGACAAGTGTAGCCAAGTCACCCTACTGTAGGCTCGCAAATGTATGACTTTTAAGCTCAAGCTTGCATATTGACTATACATATGTGTAGACTCTAGCAAGCATTTTATTTTCAATAAGGTCTGCCGACTTTTTTGGAGTTTTTTATTTTTTCCCTTTTTTGAAATACTATACACAACAAAATTTATATAAGGACTTTTTCTTCTTAAGCTAGTAGACTATCACTCTTTTGAAGCTTTATTACAACCCACAACTTCTCTTTATACCTCGTCGCCATTTGATCGGGTTGGGGTATAATGGCCACAAAAGTGTGATTTCTGATGTTTCCATTGGCTTGTGTCTCACACCGACAAATCTAGCCCTCTACCAATTCAACTAAGGTGAGCAAAATGTAAGATGCAGGTGTACAAGCTAGGTCATTATTGATAAGAGTCATGCATGTGCTCTAGAATACTCTACTTATGCAGTCAAGATGACATTGAACTATCTCACGAATCTCAATGAATTAAGTCAACTATGCCTAAAGTACTTCAATTCCAGTTCCTATAAGGTTCAAGTGATTAAGTAAATTTAAGGTCCAACCAAGCTCCAATCTTCGGATTTTACTTAGACTTGTTCAATTATCGAACTCAACCCGAAAAATGTAAATGCTATGCACAATGCCGAAAATGTTTTTGTGATGCAATTTTAATTTTTGAACTTTTTTTGGATTTGAAGAAGCCTTTGCATGTTTTTATGCAAATTTTAAAATATTTTACAAATGTTTTCGGGGATTTGTTTTTGTAAATGTTTTTGGGATTTTTCAAAATAGAAAGTTTTGTCAAAGAAAACTAGGTACATATATTTACACAGGGATGCATCTTTTTATTTACAAGAATTAGGGTTTTTAAGAATTGACACAAGGGATATGTTAATATATATATATATATATACAATGGGTGAAAAGTATTTATTTATTAGGATGGTGTATATATTCCTCAAACTTTTTTGAATAATAATTTTACAAATAATTTTAAAACTATAGTCTGAAATAATTTTTGCTAGTAATTTTTACAAACATTGACAAACATTTGAAAATCATTTTGCAAATGTTTTTCAAAAATATATATAGATTTTTCAAAATATTTTTGCAACCATTTTCAAAACCATTTGTAAATAAGTTTTCGAAACAATTTTATTTCACATAAATAAAAGATCTTTTTACAAACAAAACATTTTTGCAAAGGTCGAAAATATTGAACAAAATATTTTCCAAATAGTTTTCAAAATATTATTAAAAATATTTTCAAACAATTTTTTAAATATTTTGCAAAAATATTTCTACCTCATTTAATAATCACAAAAAGAATTTGAAGAATAATAAACATCTATTTATTAATTTATTTAATGAATTGTATATATATAATATTTTATATAGTATTTTAGCCATACTTATTATAAATAGAAAAGGACGAGTTATGGCTTAAAGTATATACAAAGTATATACGACCCCCTATACTTAACTTGAGCTATGTACTCATAGATCAAAGACAAAAAGAGAAGACATGTGTCCTACTGAGTATAGAAGAGCCTAAAGAATAAATGTATGAGAGAATTAAGACATGAAAATATGAGAAGTCGACCGTTCCCCATATACTTAGGATCAAATTCCTAAGTATGGTAGACTGTACACAAGGCAAGAGAGGGTCAAGGGTGGGAATGAACAAATCACAACTCGACCCGTCTATCCCTATATCTAGGGTATATATCCCTAAGTACAGACAAGGAGATGATATGGTGGAGGGGATCAATAAATGAAGAACTCAGGGTGCACACACCCCTATACTTAAGACAAAGTACGTCCTAAGTATAGTAGAGGTTAAACGGGGGCGACACTATTTTGGATGAAAGAGAAAAATGAAAAAAATAAGAAAATAAGAAAAAGATCACTCAGCTCATCTACCTCCCCTATACTTAGAGTTGTGTATGTCCTAAGCAAGGCAAAACTCGAGGAATGAGGTAGATGAGAAAAAATGATAGATGGAAGGAGGAAAACAAAAGCGGATATACAAAGAGAATGATATATTGGAATCAAGAAGGTAGAAAGCAGACCTTCTTGCATGACCTCTGAGGAATAAATATGATAAGTTGTAGGTCGATATCGGGGGTACCTAGTAGATACAAATCGATCAGGATTGACCTGATGAAGGTCCTTAATGGTCTCAAAGTGAAAACTTACGAACTGTCAGTTTAAGTAATGTGGTTGTGTTCGGTCTTGGGAGTCTTAGCTTGGTTAAAAAAAAGGAATGAACTCATCTATGGAATTTCAAGTCAGATTCGTCCTGCGAGGTCTAAACTAAGTCATCATAAGAAGGCTCAAATTTATTTATGAAAGAAATAAGGTCAAATTCAGCCTCTTCAATCTCTACTATGTATACTCTCCGCTCTAAAGTATCAATTGTGTAAATCCCACAGATATCTTCAATGCATTGCCACTCACCAGAAGGGGGAACTCCAAGGTCAATGCTTTCCGAGTCTTCTTCGTTGGAGAGGAATTCTCAGGTCTCAATGTCATCCAACATAAAACAAAACTCTCTCATATCATCATCAAGGTCATAGTCCTACGATCGTTTAACACAGGCACACTTTCGTGGGATGCAGGTCTCTGGTCAATAGTGGGTGTCGTGATCAACACATTACCCCCGACATCAGAACATATGTGAATCTCTCCAAATCCATAATCAATAGCGGCTGTTGCAGAGGAAAGAAAAGGCCATCCCAGGATGATGGGAGGATGCTCCACATGGGTGGAGGTCTCCATGGACAATACGATAAAGTCGATAGTGATGCTCATGCCCTGAATATGAATGACAATATTCTCCAGAATACCCTTCAGCCTCTTGATAGATCCATCAACGAATTGGATTATCATCATGGTCTCCTTGAGAGTCCCAAGATGAATATACTTTACCACTGGGAAGGTATTATATTAATCGAAGCACTGCTGTCAAGAAGAGTGTTATCACAAGAATAGTCAGAAATTGTGCAACTCACAAGAGGTGTGATAGTATTCCCTTTACTAGTGTGTGGACGATGAAAGATGGCATGGGCATTGGCCATGGTCAAGATTTAACACTCAAATAAGCTTCTTCGCTTTATCTTCTTGAGTTTAGGAGCAGATATTTGGGTCATGGCCTGGTAAAATGGGACCACAATAATGTCATGAATAGTTGCCACCATTTCAGTATCGGTCAACAACTTTTTTTAAAATTTTAGGTCTCCTCAATACAGGGGAGGAGATCAGAATCAGTATTTACACAAGGATGACTAAGAGCAGTATGTACAGTGTCATCCTTGGGGACAAGGGTTGGAATTGGTGTTGTGTACGTAGGCATGTGATCTGGAAAGAGTGCCCTCTCCTCATAGTCTGACTTAGACATGTGTCTCCCGAAATCTTTTTGTATTTTTAATTTTTTTTTCAATTTTTTTATTTTTGGTGATTGCAAGCTCTCATAATAATCCTAGAATGAACCCATATCATCAAATGGTTAAGCATCATGGTGGCTCTTATTTATACTAGTGAGATGATCAATCCTCTGCTTCATATGCTCCATCATCTGGGGCAAGTGCTCAAGGGTGGGCTCCATGAGAGATGACTTTAATAGGTCAGTCTCGGGTGAGTGGAATGGTGGGTACTTTTATGGTGATGGATAAAAATACGAGGCCATATACAGTGGCTGACACAGATATGTACAAAAAGAGAAATCAAGAGCAATGTCCTCCTGATAAATTGCAGGTGGACGGACTGGAGGGTATGAGGGATTCACAAAGTCCGGATAAAAATCGCTTCAGTCGGCTATCTCTAAAACAAAAGAAAATGATCGAGAGAACATGATGGTCAAATAAAGAGATGTGAGAAAAAGATACAAATGCGCAGTGAGATCGAGTATGCACACAAACAATCACAAACAATTATATGCAAAATAAAAACCTCATATCATCTACTCAACATAGTGAAGATTGTGAAAGTTTGGTCTTTCTTTAGAGTTAGGTGAGAAACACAAATTTGCACAATCACTTAGTTGAGCCTGGGATTTGGGCACTAGTCCTTAGTGCATACATAGGGAAATGGAAAGCAAATACAATGAGGTTGTTACTATCCCCAAGACAAAGATTTTTCTTTTTGATTTATTTTAGGGTCGAGTAATATTAGCAGTCCTAATTTTATTTGTTATCACTTTTTTGGATTTTTAATGGAAATGCACGGGCCTAACTAGAGAGAAATTCTTTTAGCTTCTAAATGATCAAAATCTAAGGAAGCGAGTCGGAAAAGCAATGCAAGAGAAAGCGATGATGAATGCTAAGTAGAAATGCTCACCTTACCTCCAACTCTCTTCATGCAAGGATGCTAAGAAGAATGGGAACTTATCTATATGCAAATGCAATCTGATGAAATCACCTTAACTAAAGGAATTGCTATTAACATGAAGCACAAAATGTCAACTATCTAGAAATGAGACCAAGGTCGGTCTTCGATGCTGCGCGGTGCCCGCCTTAACGGGTTCTGTAAGCATTATATGTAACATCTCTTAACACGCGGTCTCAAATCCAAATAATTAACAATTAATTTTTGACTAAGTCCAAAAGCGAATCTACAAGCACATCAAATATATTATGGCTTGGACCTTAATCTGTCGAGAAAAGAAATCCTAAGATTGGGCTTAATTACACAAAATAAAGAAAAATGAATTCGTGAAACAAATAAAAAGAAAAGCATGACAAAAATCGATGAGGCCCCCACGGAACAATCCCTCAGGCAGTGGACCTTATGAAGGTTAGTATTGTCCTAGAGAGTCCTGCATATTACAATTTAATAGTCACTCTCACATTATATTACAAATAAAAATGAAAATAAAATTAAGGTGTTATTGTCTACAAAATTTCCTCAAAGCTCTCCTTTGTCTCTTCCTCCTGTTGGCTAGGTCAGGAAGATGACTCTACTTCACGTGCGTGCACAGGCGCTCCCAGGAGTACCTCCCTCTATCCAAATCCCTCGTAACAAAGTCAAACAAAGGGGGTGGTTAGACAATTCACAAAATAATATCAAATAGAAATGAAAGTAAATGAATGAAAATAAATACAAGCAAGAAGACATGGGTAAAAAACCAATCTACACTATATTGGTCCCTGACAACGGTGCCATTTGAAAACCAAATCTTAATTATGAATTAATTGTTGAATTTCTAGGGGTCTGTATTCGGTCACCTCAACGATAATGTCTTTGCCTTGTGTGAGTTGATCCTAAGTATAGGGGGGACAATCATTCTAGTATAGAATTTTCTATACTCAGCATGAGGCATGTGTTCCTTTATTTCTTTCAATCACTACGAGGACACAATTCAAACTAAGTATACGGGCGTCATATATACGTAGTATATAATAACTCGTACTAGTAGTCAATGACATGGCTAATATATACTACATTGGGTAAATGTATACAAAAAGTAAAACATAAAGAATACACTCTAAATATCTATAAAATTTTTCTAAATTCTTTGTAAATATGATTATTAAAGTGGTTAAAAAGTGTTTTGCAAAATTATTTGAAAAATGGTTGTAAAACATCTTCAAAAAAACTTTTGAAGCTACTTGAAAAATATTTTGTAAAATATTTTCAAACATTTGCGAAAACCTTTTTATAAATGTTATTAAAAAATTGTTTACTTCTTTGAATAAAATATTTTGAAAATTACTTTGCAAATGATTTGGAAAATGGTTGTGAAATACTTCTAAAAATCTACTTATACATTTTAAAAATCTTTGCAAAATGATTTTCACCCTTTGTAAATCTTTGGAAAGGATTTGTAAAAATTATTTGCAAAATAGACTTTTCAAAATGCTTATAAAAATGTTTTCAAATTATTTTGAAAACCCTGTATAGTTATAATAAATGACAACTATAATAAAATTCTTTAAAACATGTGAACATCAACTTACACCTAACTTATATAATGTATGTACGAATATCCGATGTAAAATTTACCCCCTATTTTTGTAAATATACATGCACTCCTATGTAAATATCGTTACATACCGAATTCATTATCCCTTCTAAAAAATCCTATAAACATTTGCAAAATCCCAAAAATATCTAAAATTTGAAAAATGTTTTCAAAACTCTTAAAACTTTGTAAAAACTTTTTGAAAGATCTTAAAAATTTCAAAATTAGAAAATCTATTCTACAAAAATATTTTCTTGCATTGCATCACATGTACATTTTTTCGAAATGATAATGACAATTGAACAAGTCTATATAAAGTATGAAGATTAGAGTTTGGTCTAGACCATAATCCACGTAATTTCAGAGGAACATGTTAATGATTGAAATTGGGACACTTTAGATCACTTTGACTTAATTATTTTGGTTATATGAGACTATGTTTATGAGTCGATTCAATGCGTCTAATTAGAACCATTCATGTCATCTATATGACTCTGGAGACAATGGCTTAACTTGAGACCTACAATCAACACTTAGCTCATCCTAGATGCATTATTGAAATATCTTAGAGTCTAAGTTGGGACAATACTAGGATGCTTTGTCAAGGGTGTCTCAAGAACCATTATTGGGGGCAACTGAAAAAGATACTTTAACACCATGTTTCTCTAGTAACATGGACATCTAATGACTGGAGATGGATTGAAATAATGTTTCCGATGAGTAATGGTCACTAACACAATTTTTCTAAGACATCAAAACATGGGCGGAATAAAAGATTCTATATTTGTCAGGGCAAAACAAGAATGCATAGTAATGCCATACAAATAAATATACAAAAAGAAGCCTTTTCTAAAATTCCAAAAATTTTGCGCTTCAAGAAAAGTCATGTTTATTGGTGGAGAATTGGTCACGCTGACCGGGCTTCTCTAGGAAATGTGACTATATAGGTCCATTCCCACTTCTTTTCGCTTTCTTCTAGCTTCCGCCTCCTTAGTTGTGAACTAGCGCACGTACTCAAGCTTAGAAGGAAATATCCATCTCCCCGAGGATGAGTTACCAGAGGAGAAGACCACTTGATAGTTCATCTATTTATCTTGGAAGAGCTAACACGATTCACACACATGGTACTTGTTATTACAAGGTTACTAGAGTATGAATATGAAATGATTGTTCTAACAGGGCTATTGAGTTGAACTAGATATAGGAACATGGAACCTAAGGGATGTTGTGTTATAATTCCTAACCTGAATGTGGTTCTGATCAAACTAACTATCTAAGGGTCTTAACTGATCCAAACTTTGACTCTATTAAGATAAGTTTAAGATTCAAAAATTATTCCAAGCTCTTTCTTTTTCTTTCTTTATTTTCTTTTTATGCACCCATTACCATAAGTGTCTGCTAGGGACTAACAAAGGCAAGTATAAGTGGTGATGAATCTCCATTTCATCACCTTTATTCTTTCATTTTGGCTTTAAATCCTTGGTAAAAGACATGTATATATCCTTAAAATACATGAAATAACACTCATTATTTAACAAGTAAATACTAGATAAATATATGCATTTAGTTCTAAAATATAAGAATAAAGGTAAGGAAAGAAAAAGAAAATTAAGTGACGAAGTTACTGAATGTCCCTAAATCCTGAGACCATGTTAATATTGATTTGGTCGGCTCGGAATAAAATGGGGGGGAGATAGGGCCGATTAACCATACATATACGCATAAACCGTAATTCAAAAAACTATAAATAGTCATTTTTCACCTATTTTATTGTTTATTTTTTGTACCTCAATTAATAAAACGTTCAACATGAATCTTGCCCATATTATGTATAGAAAAATACAAAATTAATTACACAGAAGAATAATGCATAATTTGATCGAGAAACAAAAATGAAAAAGTAGCATACTAAACTTCACACACCAATATCTATTCCATATGAAATCGAAATTCATCAAACTCGCCTTTATTATACTTAAAATTAAATTATCTATCTAATCAAAAGTTTCATTAAAAATGGAATTAAGACAGAAAAGTCGTCTTTCATGGTCAATTGTCCCACATACCAACATATTTTATTCATTATATTTATTCTTTATATTTCTTCCTTTCTTATAATTTTACAGACTTGTAAATATCATTTGAAATATACAAAATTATAAAAATAAAATAAAAGCATTTAAAATACATTAAAATAAATAATGTAATATACTATATAGGCATATTATATTTATAATATATGCAACCCTATTTATTTAAGTAATTAAATAAAACTGAATAAATAAATAAATAGTACATAAAATAATAAACATTTTTTATGTTCTAATTTTATTTAATAAAATCATCTATTGTTTTTAAACTAACTTATAAGGGAATTATACCCAGTCTTTTTATGGCTGGTCCACATGGACCAACCAGAGACCAGTTTTTGCTGACCACCTTGTCAACTGAACGGTCCTCACCACATACTTTGTCAAAAGTCATGAGACCCTCTGAATTCTCCATTTTCTTGGCATTGATCCATGGCTTGATGGACCTTGGGCCCTTCACCAAACAACTTCTCCATGCATTCCCCCATCTTGCTAGGATCATAACTCTCAAAAATTTCTCCTTCTATTCATGCAATCAACTGCCCCCTTTCACCTAAACCTCTATGTATAAATAAACCCAGTACTTTTTTTGATGTTTTGATCCTTTCTAGCCCTTTGTAACCCCAAACCTTAATTGCTTTAAACTCTTGGTGAAAATAAGAAATTTGTTGAGGCTTTGGCGAGGAGAAGAAGTTGCTGGAAGGTGCGATCCATGTCTCATCAGAGCTACTCTGGTGAGGCCTCTTCTAGTCCTTATCCTCGATAGATTCGAGCAGATTTTGTTAGGTCTTTATATTGCATTTCTTTTCTGCATCTTAGTTTATCTTTTTTTACGTAATTATGTCGTAGTACCTTAATTTAAAGATCTTTTGTTTACTGGATCTTCGAGCTCCAACTTTGACCACCGTGAATCCCTCCATTTTGACCCATACTCTTATCATCAGATCAATTCCCATTGACTTATCCATATTTAACTTCATATTTACACCCTTGATCTTTCAAAGATCAGAGCTTCCAATTTTATCTTCCATTATAGCTTGGAGCTTCATCACCTCGTCCACGTCATCGCTATCCAGCTTCAAGTCTTGGTCATGGTTCATCCTCTTGAGCCACTGAGTCTTTTTGTGCTGGAATGAAGGCCTAGCGGACCTCTTGGTGCAAGACTCAAAGTAGAATCTGCTGCTCCAGGATATTGAATTTGAGAGACTTTCCAGGACCCCTTTGTTGGGACATTGACCCCATTTCACTCACCTACAGGTGTGACAGACTTCCAAGAAAGTGTTGGGCTTGTTGGAGCTGAAGAAGAGACCTGGGGATGGAGGAACCAAGGATCGAAGGAGTTTCTGGTGAAATTTTTTGGTTGTTCTTCCACCTACCTCCATCATCGTCAGATTGCAAAATCAGCCAGGATCTAATCTGGGCCGTTGAATATAAGGTGAAGTGAAGCTCCGCCCTGGTCATCCGATTATAATAAGTAATGCGGCGTGGTGCAAGGAGCACCGTCCACTTGTGGTCATTAAGGGGTAAATTTTAGTGACCCCTCCAACCTTTTTCTAATATTTAAGCACTCCTATAAATATTTTATCTAGTGTAATTTTTATTGTAAAATTTTCTAGTGGACCCATGAATTCTCTTGTAATTACAATTAGGTCACGTAAGGGCCTTGACATTTTGCATCCAACCCCCTCTAGGTTTGGATATTTTTTTAGTACTAAAATATGCATATATAGTGTATTATTATGGGATATTTTGTATGAAAGGACTGTATATATTTTTATTGCATTTTGACCCATCTCAGGTGCATATAAAATGTGGATTTAATTGGAAAAATGCTCCGATGCCCCTAGACTTTGCTTTTAGGTTTATGGAACACATTTAAAATTTGCCTAAATTGTAAACAAGTCCCTACTGTTCTAGAGTATTATTTTATGTAAATTATTTATTAAAAATAACTTTTTATATCTCAAAATTGTAGAAACCTTGTCTAAGGGGAATTTTAACTATATTTATCACATATATTTTTCACATGTCGTTTAGGTGTGTTTCCTATTTATCAAAAAAAATAAAAAATATGAGTTATTTCCTTCTTTTATTATTAAAATCCCAAAAATATCAAAACACTTCAAAAATTTTTAAAAATTATAGTACCTATATTATTATATATTCTACCTTCAGACCAAAAATCACTAGAAATAAGAAAAAAATATTAAAATCACAAAACTCTAAAGATACTATAAAAACCATTTATAATCTAAAAATATTTTTTGTTCTATATTTTCTTTATTATATATAATATCTATTAAAAATAATTTTGGGAATTTTTGAGTCTACTAACTATTTTTAAAACCTATAAAATTCGACTATATTATCTTATTCGAGGTTTTGCTCATTTCAATACTTATAAACACATCAAAATTAGCAAAAATTCCTTAAAAATTACCAAAAATAGAGAAAATTATTAGAAACACAAAAACTTTTAATTTTATAAATTTGACTATATTTATATATATAAAAATATTAAACCATATATACCTATTATATTATTTCTATTACTTATATAATATATATTATTATTAAAATTATATAGAAATTTAAAAAATATACTAAAAACAACAAAATTAAAAAGAAAATAAAAATTTAAAAATTTAAAAATATAAAAATTACACTTAAAAATTTGTTAAATTTAATATATATTTTTAAAACACAGAAAACATAGGAAAATACAATAAAATTACAAAAATATTTATTAGTTGTAAGTAATTAGTAATAATAATTATAAATATCATCCACTGTTCTCAGTGGTTTGACCAATACTACTTGTCTGCTATACACATTTTGTAGGGTATAATAAATTTCATCTTATCTTGTTTTTATTGCATATATTATTCGTAGGTGATTGTTTGTTTTATTCGAATTGTTTAAGCACCGAGAGTCGAGAGAGGGTCGATACATCAATTGCCATATTTGACTTGTCGGACACCACACGCTCCTCCATAATCGTACGTTAGGTACCTCGATCATTCCCATCAACACCCTAGAATATAACATCGAACCAACAAGTGGTCCCTATTATTTTTTTCATCAAAGTTTTACTCTTCTATTAACTTAGGGTTTGTATGCTTATTCTCAGTGAGCACATAACTAATGTGCTCTACAAAGAGAACAAGCTCCAAATTATGATCCAATTATAATAATTTGGTTTGATCAACTAGTTGACCTCCAGAAGCATGCTGAGCGAGTTCATGGATTTCATATAAGAGATTAAGAATGTATTATATTAGTTCATATAAATAATTATATATTTAAATTTAAATTCTTTGATTAAGGATTTTTAATCAAATAAGTCTCTCCTTTTAAACTCTAAAAGTTCATTCCCTTGTAAAACTTTCAAAGCAAGAGATATACTTACCACTATATCTCTAGTAAGATATGAGATCTCCTTTTAATCTTTGTTATATTCCAATTATATGAGAAATTCCAACTCAGGTAAAAAAATGGGAACTCATTCTACCTTGCAAGTCCAACTTGCATTTCCATATTCGGTCTTTAACACCCAGGTTCACTATCCCTAAGGTGATATTGGCCCGTTGTTAATTGAATCAACAATCAACATGAATCAAAGTCACTATGCACAATCCATAACCCCTCAATTATATGAGGAACAATATTAGGGTCACTACACATACGACCTTACTCTTTCGAGAAGCAATGAACCTGATCCATGCTTGTATGTATGAGCTATCACTTCGGATAGTCATCCCTAGCTTACTATCCATGGCGACGGAACCCTTTGCCTTGACAAGAGACTATGGATGTCATTATGAAGGATATGTTTTAATACTTAAGAACATCACAAAAGAGTTAGGATCGTATCATATAAGATCGAGAATGACTAGTCGTACTAATTGTTCGATGCAAGAGAATTTAAAAATTTTCACGTGATGAAACCACATGATCAAAGAATGATTCTCGAATTTTTTCATCTAAACGACACAATAGATAAAGGAATACCTCTTGTAGCGTGGTTGCGATCAAGTCTCTAAGAAAAGATACCGCCTGTCTCAAGTCTGATCTTCGGAGGAGATGCTTGCGAGCGTGGGGATGAGTCACATGCTTCTCGCAATCCAAGATGTTGATCCAAGCAAGGGATCTCCCGATCTCGTCGCACGAGATAAACCATCTTCTTTGTAAGCGGGGCACAATAAAGAAGACGGAGAACCAAGAGTTGTTGAGGCAGTGACACAATGGTGAAGCGACGACAAAGACTCCTTCTCTCTAGGGTAGATGGACGACCACCAACGGAGAGAGAGGGAGAGAGGGCATGAGAATGGAAGAAGGAGAGAACTTGTTTTTGAACTTATTAATATCTTTGAAGGGAAAGGGGTACCCCTCCTTATATAGGGTTTTGGGAATCCATGGATCACAATCCATGGACTACAAAAATCAATGGATGAGATTCATTTACGCTTCTTTCAATGGCCAAGATGTTGTTGAAAAAAACACAACAACAATCAATTTAAGTTAGATTAAATATATTTGATAAATCAATATAATTTAATCCTAAATCAAATCAACTATACATGGATATTTTAGTATGGAGATTTCATCCCTCCATATAGAGTGCATGACCAACCTTTTCATATAGGAATTGGTGGCCGTCCACCCTTCCAATATGGAAGGATGGAATCTCCATGAAATCTCGTGCAATCTTGTGAGATTGCATTATTCCTTGGAAATCTCCATGATTTTTACAACAACACTTGTTGTAAATAATTCAACAAAATAATTCATAATTATTTTGTGAATATTGCAATCTAGACATTGGAAAATTGTGAATCAGATTCACAACCTAAAAATAAGTGATTCACATTTTCAATTAATTATCCAATGTGAGTCAAATTCACATCAATAATTAATCAACAAATATAAATTATAATAAGTTCTCTCTAATACATTATAAATCACATTTATAATATATTATGAAAAATTGGATATTTCTATTTACATTCTTTCCATTCATAATAATTAAATCACATTTAATTATATTGGATGATCATTCTCATGCATCCTAATAATGTGAATCAAATTCGCATCATTCAAAATAATTAAATCACATTTAATTATCCATTTCTTAAATCTTAGATATAATTTAAGTATAGAATTATTCTTTAACCCTTTCAAGAATAATGCACTTTCTCCGCAGATAATTGGAGATAAGGACATGGCTATTGTATGTTCCACGTATAGTGTCTTGGATATTGAGAACATATCTCAAATCCAGATCCCACGGACCTCCTACAGATGCTTGATTGAATCAAGACAGTAAATCTAATCTTCTCATTGCATGTGAATCTCATTCAGATCAATGTCCAACATTTGGACCAAGATTAGATTACTTCTCTACTGAGAGGAGTCACTAAAATCCAAACTTGTTTCATCACTCCCTTGGAATGGAAGCGTCAAGGTTTTATAATCGTTTATGATCACACTACCCTCATGTATTCCTAATATCTATATGTCCGGCATACTGTAAGACCTATGATAAACCCAAAGATATAGATCAATTTTACACTATCATCTTTAGGGTTTTATCATAAAGTTTCTCGATCTTGTTCATTGGAAATCGGTATCGATCATATGCTTTCCCAAAGCATATATCATACCTTCAAATTCTTATAATGCTTCCAAAGCCCGATGACCATGCATAGAATTTGATCGGTCCCAATACCTCATGAGTGAGCTCATGCCTTTAGATTCACAAGTGAACCTGTATGATCCCTTTGAGAGATTGTATTACTCATATGCCCTTACATGCACACCAGCTCGTCGGTGTATAGACCTTGGTTAGATCATCAACCCATTGGTTGGCCAAATGTATACACTCAGGAATATAGCAACACATCTGTCTCTGGTCAGAGGATGTGTGCCTATATTGTGACAGTATTCAACATAGGTCTCTGGTTATCTCGATCTCGTTAAGTCAACCCTTTGACCTAACTAATTTGACACCTCCGAATCACCATTCCCATGCAGAGGGCCTGCATCAAGAGGTCAGTCAGATATCAGGGAGATGAGAAAGTATTGCCATCTCCTACTCAGGCTGGAGATCATCTTTTAGCAATCATTTAACAGTTCTTTATGAGTCCTCAATCTAACTCCTTATATATTCTTCCAAGCACCAGCCTCTATGATTCAATTAATGAATTAACAGCTGTATGATCATTAAGATGGCCATGGTACATAACCCCAATTGTATAGAGGGACCTTATAGTGCATTCATTCATTTAATCTCAGAAAGGGAGTTAAAAACAATAAATAACATTTATCGATAATTCATATATTACAATAACATTTATTGTAAGAATGGTTCGTATTGGGTAACAATCTTCCACTAGCCCTCAGAACCATTATGGAACAATCCTTAAACCCATACTCATTACATGCTGGTCAAAAACCTTCTGTGTTAGAGGTTTGGTAAGAAGATCAACAATGTTCTCAGCAGAGGCCACCTTGATGATGATGATATCACCATGTTTTTAAACCTCTCGAATGATGTGGTATTTCCTTTCCACATGCTTACTCTTTTTGGTGCCATATGGGTTCCTTTGCTTGGTAAATGGCTCATGTGTTATCGCAGAGTAACGGGATGGGAGTATCATAGGAAACTATTCCAAGTTCCAAGATGAACTTGCACAACCACACCACCTCCTTTGCATCATCCGATGCAGCAATATATTCGGCTTCTGTTGTTGAATCTACTGTAGTGTCCTGCTTCTTGCTTCTCCAGCTCACAACACCACTGTTCAATAGGAACACAAACCCTGATGTTGACTTTCGATCATCAATATCGACTGGAAGTTTGAATCTGTATATCCCAAGACATGGAGATCACCATCTCCATAGACCATGATGTAATCTTGCATCCGTCTTAGATATTTGAAAATTTTCTTTATTGTATTCTAGTGTTGCTCTCCATAGTAGTATTGGTAACGAATTACCACTCTCGCTGGATGGTAGATGTCTGGCCTAGTACACATCATGGCATACATTAAGCTTTCTACTGGTGATGCATAGTGGCATCCAGCCATGGCCTTCTTTTCCTATACACTTTGAGAAGCCACCCCTTTAGATAGGTGGATACCATGTCTTAAGGGGAGGAATCCTTTTTGGGAACTATCCATATGGAAATGTTCAAGAATTTTCTTAATGTACCCATGTTGTGATAATCCCAATATTCTCTTTTCTCAGTTTCCGAACAATTTCATGCCTAAGATATAAGAGGCTTCGCCAAGATCTTTCATTTGAAGGTATGGGACAACCAAATATGCACACTAGTCATCATCTCTGTATCATTCCCAATGATAAGGATGTCATCTACGTAAATCACGATGAACACAATGACGCTCCCACTAAGCTTCTTGTACACACAAGGTTCATAAGGATTCTGCACAAAATCATAACTCTTTATGGTTTCGTCAAATATGATGTTCCATCTATGAGAAGTTTGTTTGAGCCCTAGATGGATTTATTAGCTTGAATACTTTGCCATCCTCCATAAGGAACACCTGGAAATGCTCCATATAGATATCCTCCTCGTGGTATCCATTAAGGAAAGCTATCTTGATGTTGATCTGCCAGATGTCATAGTGAAGTGATGGAGCTATAGCTAGTAGTGTCCTGATGGACATAAGCATAGCCATAGGAGAGAACATCTCATCGTAGTCGATGCATTCTCTCTCTGTGTGTATTCCTTGACTATGAGCCATGCCTTGAAAGTCTCTACTATCCCATCAGGTTCCCTTTTTCTCTTGAAGATCCATTTGCACCCAATGGGTTTCACCCCTGTAGGTGGATCCTATAGGGTCCATACACCATTCTTATGCATGGAGTCAATTTATGACCTCATTGCTAGCATCCATCTGTCCATGTCATGATCCGTGAGTGCTTCATCAAATGAAGCAGGATCATTGTCAGTTTCACCTAACACATAGAATCCATACTTTCAGGTGGTGCAACCACCCTCGAACTCCTTCAAAGAGGTATGGGTGTTTCATCTTTATTTATCTCTTCAATTTCTGGGTCATGAAGCTCAGAATCCTCAGTGATTCAATGAGTCCTTCTACTTCACTTTTGTCTTGACCTTTAAGGAAGTCATTCTCCAGAAATTTCACATCTCTAGAGACAAAAACCTTTTTGGTCTCATGGTCATAAACTTGGTATCCAATACCATCTTTTACATACCCATTGAAGTAAGACTCACAAGAGCGAGATTCTAGCTTACTTGCATCCACGTTCTTTGCATGGACCAAGCAACCCCAAACCCTCAGGTGTTTTACATTTGGTTTGGTTCCATACCATAGCTCATGAGGAGTCATAGGTACATATTTGCTAGGAATCTTATTTAGGATATATATTGCAATCTCTACTGCATATCCCCAGAAACTAAGATGTAAATGTGCTTTACTCATCATTGAATGGACCATATCCGTAATAGTCCTATTGCGTCTTTTAGGAACACCATTAAGTTGGGGGGTTCCAGGATGAGTGAGATTGGAGACAATTCCATTCTCATTAAGATATTTCTTGAATTCATCTGAGAGGTACTCACCACCTCGGTCAGATTGAATCTTTTTGATCTTCCTATCGGTTTGATTCTCAACCAAATCCTTGAACTCTTTGAACTTTTCAAAGGTTTCATATTTATGACGTAGTAGGAAGATGAACCCATATCGTGAATGATCATCAATAAATATCAAATTATATCGATATCCATTTTGAGTCGCGATACTGAAGGGACCACATAAATCAGTATGTATTAGGTCAAGAATACCTTTGCATCTTGTTATCTTGTTATAAAAAGGAATCCTAGTCATTTTACCTCGAATACAATGTTCACAAGTAGGAAAAGAATGTGCCTGTAGGAAATATAAAGGTCCATCCTTTATCAATCTATTGATCCTGTCAACAAATAAATAACCAAGCTTTTGATGCCAAATCATATTCAAATGATTTGCATCCTCCCTGGATCTTTTAGAGTTTTTATTATTATTAGAGGTAGTAACATTCATGACATGTTCATCAATGCACAATTCATAGAGTCCTCCACAAGTCAAAACACCATCTGCAATATATTTATCATAACGATTTATGACTAATTTATTACAGAATAGGAATGAATATCCACTTCTAACAAGTTTAGAAACTGATATTAAATTCCTTCTGACTTCAGGTACATAAAGATACTCTTTAAGTAAAAGGACTCTCCAACCAGATAATGATAGTCTGTAGGTCCCGACGGTGATTGCTGCAACACTTGCATCAGATCCCATCTGGATGATTATGTCCCCTTCTTCCTGATTCCTAGTTTCCTGAAATAGATACAACACATTGCATACATGAACAGAAGCACCATAATCGACAACCTAACTTCCTTATCGTCCAATGAGAAAGCTAGTTTCAATGTTGAAAGTAGATTTCATACCAGCAGGGGCTCTACCTTTGTCGACTGACTTTAGGTATTTGTGGCAGTTACGCCTCCAGTGCCCTGGCTTCTTGCAGTGGTGACAAACATCGGTTTTCTTTGACGCTATCAACGTGGATGGATTGAAACATGAGCCAGCGCTTTGACTCTTCTTCTATCTCTTCTGGGCCAGGCCATTTGTAGAACCTTGCTTCCGACCGCACTTTCCTTTGACCTGTGCAATCATTGCACTGCCAGAGTGTCTATCTTTCTTCAATACTTCCTCAGTGGACTTTAAAGCAACCAACAACTCAACATTAGTAAAGTTTCCTTTACTCATGTGGTATGTGACCACAAAGTTGTTGAAAGATTTAGGGAGTGACAATAGTATGAAGTCAGCTTGCATGTCTGAGTCCATGTCAGCTCCCAGTGATTCCAATTCAGAAAGGTACCCAAACATTTTGAGTACATGTTCTCTGATAGAGGTTCCTTCCTACATCTTGCAGCGAACTAGCTCTTTCATTATATTTTAACATTGCATGCAGTTCACGTCATCGAATATTTCCCTCAGATTCGTCATAATATGATGGTAAGTGTTCATTTCCACATGTTGCTTCTGCAGTACATTGGACAATGAACCCAAAATGTAGCATCTTGCTAGATTATGATCTTCATCATACTTCTAGTTAAAAGATATTTCTTCCGGTGTCTTTGGGTCTGCATACTTCTCCTTCGAAAGCACATAAGAGATGCGCTCGGCAGAAAGGACAAGGTCCAAAATTCATATCCATTTCAAATAATTTAGTCTGGTCAACTAATTGACCTCTAGGAGCCTGATAAGTGGGTTCATGGAATTTAGTTTTTGAAATTAATAATGCACTATATTAGAACATATAAATAATTATATATTAAATTTAAAATCTTTGATTAATGAATTTTTAATCAAATTATTCTTGCCTTTTCAACTTTGAATGTTCATTCCCTTAATCACTTTCAAAGCAAAAGATATACTTACCACTATATCTCTAGCAAGAACTGGGATCTCCTCTTTACCTTTGTCACATCCCAATAATATGAGAACTTATAACTAGGGTAACGAGAAGCAGAAACACATTCTGTCTTGCAAGTCTAACTTGCATTTCTCAATTCGGTCTTTAACGCCCAAGTTCACCACCCCTAAGGTGATGTTGACCCATCGTTAATTGAACCAACCATCAATAGGATTAGTACTCACTATGTGTAATCCAATATCGCCCGAATAATATGAGGACTCGATATTAGGGTCATTATGTATACGACCTTACTCTTTCGAGAAGCAAAGAGGCTGATCCATATGCGCTTGCATATAGGAGCTGTCACTTCGGACAACAGTCTCCTACATACAATCCCTAGCGATGGAACCCTTCGCCTTGACGGGAGATCATGAATGTCACTTATGTGATCCTCCACCTCATATTCAAATTTTAATTAATTATCATGAATCATATTCATATAATTAATTCTTCCAAGGTATATACACATCTATCATAATAGAGTGTATTAATTGATATAATTCATTTCGTCTCATTAAATCAATTATTAATCCAATTTAATCATCAAACTTGATTTGTTACTTGAAAGAATGGTATTATCTTAAGGTACATATTATTTGAATTTTAATAATTATAAAATACACCATAATTTCTCCAGCATTATCGAGTCCCTACCCACTATCATGACCAGTACTGACAGGAGTGGGACAGACCGCACACGGTGCAACCTGCTACCCCAATGCTCCCTTACTAGACACCATATCCACCTCAGGAAAGGACAACGCCAAATCGATCATTGTGTACTTGATATGTTCATCAGACTTTGAACCGAAATTATACCATATAGTAATAATTTAAAACCATTTTTATTATAAGGATATTTGCTAAACAAATTCCCAAAACCTATCCAAGTAACATGTTTGATGAAAGTGTTTCAAATAACCAATTGGTGATCTAGATCAAATCTAATCATTTATTAGTTAAGGCAATGTCAATTAAGGAAATTATTATCATTAAATATTTATCAAAAATTGCCATAATTATTCCAAGAAATTAACAATTAATTTCACTAATTGACAATCACATGATTCTTGATTAGGAATGTAATTTCAGCAGTGACCCCTACTTACTAAAATTAACACATCTCAATCAAGTCAAATCCAAATTACGCAAAATAAGTTTCCAAAGTTTGATAATTTAATTTACTACAGAACCTAAGTGACTAGCACACATTTCTCGGCGTTTCAAAACAGTAATTAATTCCTTAATTATGTTAAAATTCGTAGTCCCCGAAACTGTGGATATAAATTCATAAAATGATCATACCTCGAGCAAAAAAATCCAAATTATGCAAACTCAGATCCTACAGTTTCCTTATTTAATGGGAAACAAAATCCAAATGAATAATTAGTGTTTAAACATTTTAAAAAGGGCCGAAATTATTCACTAAATAGAGGTGCGAAAAAAATGCGATAAAAATTTTGCAAACCCTAACGAACCCAAGTCTTCCTAGGTTCAAGGATCATATCCAAAATCTTCGACCTAAGGCACTGATAGTACTTGAAGGATATGGTTTAATCCTTAATCTCATCACGGAAGCACGAGGATCGTATCGTATACGATCGAGAACGACTAGTCGCACTAGTTGTTCGATGCAGCAGAATTTAAATTTTTCATGTGATGAAACCACATGATCCATGAATGATTCTCAGATCGTTTAATCTAAAAAACACAATAGACAAAGGAATAACTCTTGTAGCGTAGTTGCGATCAAGCCTCTAAGAAAAGAGACCTCCTGTCTCAAGTCCCATCTTCGGAGGAGACGCTTCCGAGCGCGAGGATGAGTCGCGTGCTCCTCGCAATCCAAGATGTTGATCCAAGAAAGGGAACTCCTGATCTCGTTCCACGAGATAAAATGTCTTCTTCATGGGTAGGCCACATCAAAGAAGATGGAGAACCAATAGTCATCGAGGCGATGACACAATGGCGAAACGACGACGGAGACTCCTTCTCTCTAAGGTTAGATGGACGACCACCAATGGAGAGAGAGGGAGTAAGGGTGTGAGAATGGAAGAAGGAGAGAGTTTGCTTTTGAACTTCTTAACCTCTTTGAAGGGAAAGGGGTACCCATCCTTATTTAGGGTTCTAAGAGTCCATGGATCACAATCCATGGACTACACAAAATCAATGGATGCGATTGATTTGTGCTTCTTTCAATGGCCAAGATGTTTTTTGTAAAAAACAATAACAATCAAATTAATTTAGATTAAATATATTTGATAAATCAATATAATTTAATCCTAAATCAAATCAAGCATACATGGAGATTTTAGGATGGAGATTTCATCCCTCCATAAAGAGTGGACGGCCACCCTTTCCAATTAGGAATTGGTGGCCGTCCACCCATCCAATATGGAAGGGTGAAATCTCCATGAAATCTCATGCAATCTCGTGAGATTGCATTATTCATTGGAAATATCCAAGATTTCTACAACAGCACTTGTTGTGAATAATTCAACAAAATAATTCATAATCATTTTGCGAATATTTCATTCTAGCCATTGGAAAATTGTGAATCACATTCACAACCCAAAAATAAATTGTGATTTACATTTTCAATTAATTATCCAATGTGAATCCAATTCACATCAATAATTAACAAATATCAATCAAAATAAATTCTCTCTAATACATTATAAATCATATTTAAAATATATTATTGATAATTGGATATTTCTATCCACGTTATTTCCATCCTTAATAATTAAATCATATTTAATTACATTGGATGATCATTCTCATGCATCCTAATAATGTGAATCAAATTCACATCATTCAAGATAACTAAATCACATTTAATTATCCATTTCTTAAAGATTAGATATAATTCAACTATGGAATTATTCTTGAACCCTTTCAAGAATAACGCGCTTTTGCCATAGATACTTGAAGATAAGGACATAGAGATTGTATGTTACATGTATAGTAACTTGGATATTGAGATCATATCTCAACTCCAGATCCCATGGACCTCCCAGAGATGCTTGATTAAATCAAGATCCTAAATATAAATTTCTCATTGCATCTGAACTCATTCAGATCAATATCCAAAATTTGGACCAAGATCAGATTACCTCTCTACTGAGAGGAGTCACTAAAATGCAAATATGTTTCATTACTCCCTCGGAAGGGAAGCGTCCCGGTTTTACAATCGTTTATGATCACATCACCCTTAGCTATTCCTAATACCTATATATCCTGCATACTGGAAGACCTACGATAAACCCAAAGATATAGATCAATTTTACAATGTCATATTTAGGATTTTATCATCAAGTTTATCAATCTTGGTCATTGGGAACCTGTATCGATCACATGCTTTCCCAAAACATATATCCTAACATCAAATTCTCATCATGCTTCTAAAGCACGATGATCATGCATGGAATTTGATCGGTCCCAATACCTCATGAGTGAGCTCATGCCTTCCGGTTCACAAGTGAACCTGTATGATCACTTTGAGAGGTTGTATTACTCATATGCCGTTACATGCACACCAGCTCGCCGGTGTATAGACCTTGGTTAGGTCATGAACCTTTTTGTCTGCCAAATGTACACACTCAGACATATAGCAACACATCTGTCTCTGGTCAGAGGATGTGTGCCTATATTGTGACAATATTCAACATAGGTCTTTGGTTATCTTGATCTCGTTAAGTCAACTCTTTGACCTAACTAATCTGACACCTCCGAATCACCATTCACATGCATAGGGACTACATAAAGAGGTCAATCAGATATCAAGGAGATGAGAAAGGATTGCCATCTCCTACTTGGGCTGGAGATCATCTCTTAATAATCATTCGACGGTGCTTGATGAGTCCTCAATCTAACTTCTTAGATATTCATCCAAGCACCATCCTCTATGATTTAATTAATGAATCAACAATTGTACGATCATTAAGATGGCCATGGTACATAACCCAATTTTACAGAGGGAGCTTATAGTGCATTCATTCGTTTAATCTGAGAAAGGGAGTGAAAAATAATAAATAACATTTATTGACATATCATATATTACAATAACATTTATTGTAAGAATGGTTCACCTCGATCTCACTTGGCTAACAATTTATATGATCCTCCATATCTCGTTCAGAATTTAACTAATCATTGTGAATCATATTCATTATGATTAATTCTTCAAAGGGAATTACAACTTTATTTATAATAGACTATTTATTTTAATTGGATAAAATTAATTTAATCATATCGAATTATCTAATAATCCAATTCAACCAATAAATAATTAGTTTTTTTCTTGATATTGCTATATATTATACACCCTCACATTGTATAATTATATTACTCCAATTACTAATTTAAAATATGCATAGACTTCTCATCCTACCCATCCTTGAAACAGATCAAGCTAGGTCGGACAGGCAATGCTAACATGGAGCGCTTCCTCTACAGTGTTGTGTGCCAATTAAGTAACCCATTAGCATATCCACAACCTAGACATCATCACCGGATCAATTCAAGACAATGTAATTGGTACAAATTGTACTAATAGGTAATATCCGTCACATGCACTTGGTGACCGAAATGATACATATATAGTAATAACTTAGAAATCTTTAGCATCTTAATTTTTTCAAAGTCCTAAATTTCTAATTACATCAAGTGAACATGTTTTGTATGTAAATGTTTTCCTATAACTATTGTAGGTTAAACTAGGGTTTTGTCACGAAAGAATCATTCAATGGTGATTGGTGGTTAACCAAATATTTTCATAAATATTAAGCATCAATTTAATAATGTAAAATTCATAATTTCCTTGATTTACATTGAATAATTAACACATTAATAAAGTAATCTTGATGATCCAATCATTACCCGACCCATCTCCGCTCAATATGGAATATCTAGGGTGAACAAAGTCAGATCATGCAAAATAAATCAGAGTGGTTTTACGGTTTAATTCTATAATTAATTAAATTATCTATTTCATGTTTCATGGTGAGAAAATAGTACCAAAATATAATTTATTAGAAATCTGTGAATACTTGCGAAAACATGTCACCACATGAACTTTTAGAATTTTAATTTATTTACCTTTGGCACCGACTATTGGATGATGATTTTAAGACATATTTAGACATTATAAATACATTTTATTATTCCAAAAATTCTTCCAAATAGTTTATAAATAGTATCTTTTCATTTTAGCAAAAATATATTTGAAGCATGCATCATATGCATAAACAAAGAGTCCTCATGCATTCGATATACAAAACTTTGTTCCCTTGAGGTTTGGATCATATACAAGGCCTTTGAACAAGAGCATCACATAAGTATGTATATCACATCAAATATGATCTAGGGCAAATAATCATACCAGCTATAATGAGCAGTGAAATTAAAAATTTATTGGATGAAAACACATGATATAAAAATATTTATCAAATTGTTTCATCAAGATCACAAATGAGTCAAAATATTACCTCTTGAAGCATGATTGCGATGGAGTGTCCCTAAATTAAGAGACCTCACGTCTCAAGTCTGGTCCAACGAAGGAGGCACTTGTGGATGCATGGATGAGATGCGTGCTTCCCTCAACCTGCATTGATGATCCGAGTGCATAACCTCCTAATTTCATCTCATGAAATTTGTGGCCTTCCTCACGAGCAAGAAGCACCAAAGAAGACAAAGATCTCTAAATAGTAAATCTAGCAGCACTATGCGATGACTGTGAGGCTCTCTAGGTTAATATAGTGGACGATCACAATATTGAGAGAGATACATAGACCTTAGGTGTATATGAAAATAGCGATAGAGTTGTTGATCTTGAAAACGTTGTAAAGAAAGAGCTATGTCTAGCCTTTCTTTTATAACAAATTGGATGTCCATGGATCTGATTCCATGCGCACACATAATCAATGGTGTAGATTATTTTGTGCTTTCAATAAGTGGTCATTTTATTGCATAAATTTCCAACAACAAATTAATTAAACTAAATTAAATAAATTGCATATTCATCATTATAATTTAATTTAAATTAAACCAATTAATTTGTGGAATGAATGGAAAGAGAACAAACCTCCTTCCTTTAATAGAGTGGAGATCCACATTGAAATAGGACTCAATGGTTGTCATCATGAAGGATATGGTATAATCCTCAAGCGCATCACGGAAGCGTGAGCATCGTATTGAATACGACGAAGAACGACTAGTCGAACTAGTTGTTCTATGTAACGGAAGTTACAAAAAAAGTTCATGCGACGAAACAACATGATCCAAGAACACTTCTCGGATCATTTCATCTAAACCACAAACAAGTAATAGGATTACCTCTTGAAGCGTGGTTGCGATCGAGTCTCTAAACGAAGAGACCTCCTATCTCATGTCTGATCCGACGGAGGAGACGCTTGCAAGCGTGGGGATGAACTGCGTGCTTCTCGCAATCCATGTTGATGATCCAAGCAGTGGATCTCCTGATCTCGACACATGAGATCCGACGTCTTCTTCACGAGCGAGGCGTACCGAAGGAGACGGAGTTCCATGAGAAAACCATCAGGCAGCAAAACGACGACGTTGCGGCGATGGAGAACTCCCTCTAGGGCATCCACAGTGGACGACCATATGAGAGGGAGAGAGAGTAGGCGTGTAGGAAGAAAGAGATAGAAAGAGAGATGTGCTCCAATAGCATGTAAATAGAGAGCATGGTATGCCTCTCTATTTATAGGGTTTTGGGATACATGGATCTCAATCCATGGGACATATAAAATCAATGGATGAGATTGATTTATGTCAATCCAATGGTTAAGAATGTTGTTGGAAAAAACCAACAACTTATGATCTAATTTAGATTAAATTTGACAAAATCAAACATAAATCAATCCTAAATTATACCAAGAAATAAGGAGAGAATATATACATGGAGATTACATCTCCATGTATAACATGGTGGACGGCCACCCATTCCAAATAGGACATGGTTGCCGCCCACCTATTTCCTAATGGAGGGCAATCTCATGTTATTTCATGAGATTGCATATCTCCATGGAAATCTCTCATTATTTATTTCCAAAAACTTTTATTGGGCTTTATTCATCAAAAATAATTCACAATTATATTTGAAATATTGCAATCTTGCCATTGAAAAATTGTGAATCATATTCACAACCCAAAACAACATATAATTTACATTGTCAATTAATTACACAATGTGTATTCAATACACATAATAATTAATCAACAAATATAAATTATAATTAGCTCTCTCTAATACATTATAAATCACATTTATAATATATTATGAATAATTGATATTTTTATCCACATTATTCTTATCCATAATAATTAAATCATATTTAATCATCTTGGATCTCTTTTTCGCTTGTGCCCAAATGATATGAATCACATTCACATTATTCACATATTTGATAATCAAATCACATTTAATTATCTAAGATAACTCTCTTTATAATATGAATTGAATTCATATTAATCATGATAATTAAATCACATTTCATTATCCATTTTGTCAGTGCTCGGATATATATATCAACAATAGAATTATCCATCAACTCCTTCAAGGATAATGTGCTTTCTCCGCGAATACTTGGAGATAAGGACAGAGCGATTGTATTGTTCCACATATAATGACTTGGATATTGAGATCATATCTCAAATCCAGATCATGGACCTCCCATAGATGCTTGATTAAATCAAGACCACAAATCTAATCTTCTCATTGCATCTGAATCACATTGAGATTAAAGTCCAACATTTGGACTAAGATCAGATTACTTCTCTACCGAGAGGAGTCACTAAAATCCAGACCTGTTTCATCACTCCCTAGGAATGGAAGCGTAATGGTTATACAATCGTTTATGATCACATCACCCTCAGGTATTCCCAATACCTATACATCCTGCATACTGGAAGACTCAGAATAAACCCGAAGTATTGGATCAACTTTATAATGTCTACTTCATGGTTCTATCAGTAAGTTTCTCATTCGATCATTGGGAGTAGGTATCGATCATATACTTTCCAAAAGCATATCATACCTAGGTCTTGATCATATACTTTCCAAAAAGTATATATCAAACCTACAAATTCAGTCAAGATTCCACAGCGAGACGACCGTGCGCACAGAATTTGATTCTTCCCAATATCTCATGAGTGAGATCATGCCTTTCGGTTCAATGAATGAACATGTATGATCCCTTTGAGAGATCGTATTACTCATATGCCCTTATATGCACACAAGCGCACCGGTGTATAGACCTTGGTTAGGTCATCAACCTATTGGTCTGCCAAATGTACATACTTAAACATATAGTAACACATCTATCTCTGGTCAGAGGATGCGTGCCTGTATCGTGACAGCATACAATATAGGACTTTGGTTATCTCAATCTCGTTAAGTCAACTGCTTGACCTAACTAATCTGACACCTCCGAATCTCTATTCGTATGCAGAGGACCTGCATCAAGAAGTCGGTCAGATATCAGCCTTTAGAGATAAGGATTGCCATCTCCTACTCAGGCTGGAGGTCATCTCTTAACAATCATTTGACGGTGCTTGATGAGTCCTCAATCTAACTCTTTAGATATTCATTCAAGCACCAGCCTCTATGATACAATATTTGAATCACCAGCTGTATGATCATCAAGATGGCCATGGTACATAACCCTAATTGTACTAAGGGACCTATTATGCAAATTATTTATTCTTCATTTCAGATCAGGGAATGATATTTGCAATAACATTTATTGCATAATGGCTTGTCGTGGGCTCGCATGTCCAACACATCAACCCTCTAGAAAGGGAACATGGATCTCTCATTCCAACTTTTTGAAATCTCATATCTCAAAAAATATTCCACATGTGCAAAAACTTTAATTGCATAATTATTCACCAAAATAATTCTAAATTATTTTGTGATAATTTCATTCATGTCATTGATAATTATGAGTCATATTCATACATCCAATATAAATGTAAATTTTATTTATAATTAATTACATTATGGGAATCGAATTCAAATCAACATTTAATTTGTACATACTATTCACAATTAAATGTATCCAACATAGTATTAATCACATTATAATATTTGTGATTATTATGGATAATGATATCAATATTAATAATATCTTTGATAATTAAATCATACTTAGTTATCTTATATTATTCTCATGTGTTCAAATACCATGAATCACATTTATATTATTCATGATAATTAAATCACATTTAACCATCAATTCCCAATGTTTAGATACTTTATCAATAATATAATTATTCTTGAAATCTTTCAAGAATAATGTGCTTTCTTCGCAGATACATGGAGATAAGGATAGAGCGATTATATATTAATATATAGTGACATCGATACTGAGATCATATCTTAGATCCCTATCAAGGCTACCTCTCAAAGATGTTTCATTAAATCAAATTGTAAATCTAACCTTCTCATTGCATCCAAGTCACATTCAGATCAGTGTCCAACATTTGGACTAAGATCATATTACTAATCTACCTAGAGGAGTCATTAAAATCCAAACATGTTTCATCACTCCCTTAGATTAGAAGAGTCATAGCTATACAATTGTTTACGATAACATCACCCTTGAGTAATCCTTATACTTATACATCTTGCACTGAAAGACTAATGAATGGCCATTTTGTCACCTTTATTCTTTCATTTTGGCCTTAAATCCCTAGACAAATGCATGTATATAACATTAATTTTTACAAAATAACACTTAATAAATGATATGAAAAACAATATATATACATGTATTTAATTCCAAAATAATGGAATAAATGAAAGAAAAGAAAAGAAAAGAAACGAAGTTTCAAAGATACTGAATGACCTTAGACCCCGAGACCCAGTGATTATGATGACTTGATCGACAAGGAATGAAGTAGGTGGAGATAGGACAGACAAATTATATAAAAACACTCAGAATCCCTAATTTTCATTCACAATATTGGCATTTTGGCACCTATTTTTCCCAGTTTTTATACCTATAATAAAATAAAACCCTCAACATCAAACTTGTATATAAAAATACAAAGAAAAAAATACAATATTGATTCACATTAAAATAATACATAGTGCTTCTGGGACACAGAGAACAAAAGGCTGTAAAGAAAACTTCATGGACAATTATCTCCTCCCCAGAGACTTGAAATTGACCAAAATCACTTTATTGTTCATAAAATATAATTATCTATATAATGAAGGTGGTTTCATTAAATTTGGAGTTGAGATGAAAAGGTTGAATTTTAGACCCCTATTGTACAATAGACATGTATATACTAATCATTATATTCATTCTTTATTTTTTAGATTCCTTCCATTTTTGCATACTTGTAAATATGATTCAAAGTACATTTTAATAATAAATGTACAATAAAAAAATTAAAAATACATTAATATAAATAAAGTATTAAAATATATAGGTAAACTATACCTATATAATACATTTACATATTTATTTAGGTAAAGAAATAAAATACGAAAAAACTAAATATATGCAAATGTGTAATTAAATAAGTTATAAATATATAAACTATATAGACATAATAATAAAATTTAGAATACAAAAAAATAAAATACATTAAATACATGTAAATATACCTATGCATATAATGTAAATATTAACACATAATAAATTAACTTGTAAAAATAAATAAAAATATAATATAATACTATGTAAAATAATAAACATTTTTAAGTTTTAACATAAAATTATTAAAATCATTCATCATTTTAAAATCAATTAATAATGGTGTTAATTCCTTTATTTTTTGGTTGGTTCACATTGACCAAATAGAGCTCATCGACCGTTGACCAAATAGTAAATGTACAACTAAAATGGGAATTAACCTATAATATTTTTGAAGTGATGTTGGGCTTAAGAGACCTTAATTCCTTCACCAATATCAGTCCACATACTCCATGTTTCACACAGTGTTGCTATATCTCACCAACTCTTCATGCCCTTCACTATATCGCCCCTAAAATCCACCACCATCACCTTTCTATAAAACTTCATCTTTGTGTCCTTTCTGAGTTTTGACACCCTTTTACCTTTACCAACCCCAATAGAACCTTAGGACTGATTGATCTTGGTGACAACATCGTCATCCCCTCCTTGTCGGTGTGGATAAGGCTAGGAATCATGTTATCCAAGAGTCCACTGGAGCTTCTCCGACGAGCTCTTCTCTGCTCCCTACTCTACAAGTGCGATATGTTCAATTCGATAAATTAGTTGCATTTTAGTTCCTTAGGTTAGTTTAACCTCTAATTTCATCAATTATTGGGTAGATTAGCATAATAAATAGATTTGGATTTGGTGGATCTTTAAGTTCCAGTTTGAATTCACTATGCTCCAATCGTTCTTGGCCCGCCTCTTCTCCTCAGCTTCATTCATCTTCATCTTCTCCACTTTTCACTCATCATCTCACCTATTGGTCCTACGTGGATTATGGAGATCAAAGCTCCCTCTGTTGCCTTCCATCAAAGTTCCTTCGCCCCCACATTCCCATGTGCATCCAGCTTCAAGAGAGGGTTGAGTGACCCTCTCATATTATTTTTTATTTTTGTGCAGAATTTAGAGCGTTGTAGCATCTGGAGCACCATCTCAAAGTGTATCTTAGAACTCCAGCTGCTCGAGTGCCCATACCATTAGTATTGGGTCCTAGACTTGATATAAGACTCCTCCACAAGCATAGACCTCCCAGGAAATGAACGTGACCGTCGATGAAGAGATTGATGCTCGGAGGATGGAGATTGAGGCGATCGAATCCAGCCTCTTAGATTGTTATTGGTGTTCCTATACCATCGTCGAACAATGTTGGATCTGAAGGAGTGACCTAGTTCTGATTTGGGCTATGTTGGAAATGCGAGCCCACGGCGAGCCATTATGCACTAAATATTACTGCATATATCATTCCCTGATCTGAAATGAAGAATGAATAATTTGCATAATAGGTCCCTTAGTACAATTAGGGTTATGTACCATGGCCATCTTAATAATCATACAGCTGTTGATTCAACTATTGAATCATAGAGGCTGGTGCTTGGATGAATATCTAAAGGATTAGATAGAGGACTCATCGAGCACCGTCAAATGATTATTAAGTGATGATCTCCATCCTGAGTAGGAGATGGCAATCCTATCTCTGAAGGCTGATATCTGACCGACCTCTTGATGCAGGTCCTCTGCATAGGAATAGAGATTCGGAGGTGTCAGATTAGTTAGGTCAAAGAGTTGACTTAACGAGATCGAGATAACCAAAGTCCTATATCATATGCTGTAATGATATAGGCACGCATCCTCTGACCGGAGACAGATGTGTTACTATATGTCTGAGTGTGTACATTTGGCAGACCAATAGGTTGATGACCTAATCAAGGTCTATACACCGGCGCGCTGGTGTGCATATAAGGGCATATGAGTAATACGATCTCTCAAAGGGATCATACAGGTTCAGTTACTGAACCGGAAGACATGAGCTCACTCATGAGATATTGGGAAGAATCAAATTCCATGCGCATGGTCCTCTCGCTTTGGAAGCTTGACTGAATTTGTAGTTTTGATATATACTTTGGGAAAGTATATGATCAAGACCTAGGTATTATATATGCTTTTGGAAAGTATATGATCGATACCGACTCCCAATGATCGATTGAGAAACTTACTGATAAAACCACGAAGTAGACAGTCTAAAGTTGATCCGATACTTCGGGTTTAGTCTGAGTCTTCCAGTATGCAGTATGTACAGGTATTGGGAATACCTGAGGGTGATTTGATCATAAACGGTTGTATAACCATGACGCTTCCATTCCTAGGGAGTGATGAAACGAGTCTAGATTTTAGTGACTCCTCTCAGTAGAGAAGTGATCTGATCTTGGTCCAAGTGTTGGACATTGATCTGAATGTGATTCGGATACAATGAGAAGATTAGATTTACGGTTTTGATTTAATCAAGCATCTATGGGAGGCCCACGATCTAGATTTGAGATACGATCTCAATATCCATGTCACTATACGTGGAACAATACAATCGCCCTGTCCTTATCTCCAAGTATCTGTGGAGAGATTGCATTATTCCTGAATGGTTCGAGAATAACTCCATAAGATCTAAGCAATGAAGAAATGATGATTAAATGTGATTTAATCATATTGATGTATGAAGAAATTATCCAACGTAATTAAATGTGATTTAATTATTATGGATAAGAATAATGTAGATAGAAATATCCAATTATTCGTAATATATTATAAATGTAATTTATAATTTATTAGAGAGAACTAATTATAATTTATATGTGTTGATTAATTATTATGTGTATTGGATACACATTGTGTAATTAATTGACAATGTAAATTATATGTTGTTTTGGGTTGTGAATATGATTCACAATTTTTCCATGGCAAGATTGCAATATTCTCAAATGTAATTGTGTATTATTTTTGAAGAATAAAAGCCAACAAAAGTTGTTGGAAATAAATAAAGGAGATTTTCAAGGAGATATGCAATCTCATGGATTTCCATGAGATTGCAATCTCCATGGAAACCTTGGGCGGCACATGATTCCTACAAGGAATGTGTGGCCGTCCACTTTGGAAGGCACATGGAGATGAAATCTCCATGGATCTTCTATCCTTATTTATTGGTTTGATTTAGGACTAATTTATATTTGATTTTGTAAAATATATTTTAACCTAAATTTGTTGGTTTTACCAACAACAATCTTAGCCACTGGATTGACATAATTCAATCTCATCCATTGATTTTATATGTCACATGGATTGAGATCCATGGATCCCAAAACCCTATAAATAGAGAGGCATACCATGCTCTCTTGGTACATGGAATATTGGAGGCTCTCTCTCTTCCTCTTTCTTCATACACGTCTACCCTCTCTCCCTCTAATTAGTGACCGACCACCAAACCCTAGAGGAGGAAATCGTCGACGCCATCGCCACCGCGCCTCCGCTTCGACGTTCTTCGGTTCTCCATCTTCTTGGTGTGCTACGCCCACGAAGGAGACATTCGATCTCGTACGACGAGATCAGGAGCAACCATGCTTGGATCAACTTCTTGGATTGCGAGGACAACGCTGTTCATCCCCGCGCTCGCAAGCGGTCTCGCCGACGATCGGACTTGAGACAGGAGGTCTCTTCTTTTAGAGACTTGTTCAACCATGCTTCAAGAGGTATTGCATTATACTTTTTGTGGTTATAGATGAAACGATCTGAGAATGGTTCTCGGTTCATGTGATTTCATCGTATGAAAAAGTTTTAAATTCCGCTGCACCGAACAACTAGTGCAACTAGTAGTTCTTCGTCGTATCCGATACTACGATCATACTTCCGTGATGCGCTTGAGGATAGTTCCATATCCTTCAAGTGGTATCAAAGCCTTAGGTCGACGGTTTCGAATATGATTCGAAAAACCGAGGACGACTTGGGTTCGTTAAGGTCGCGAAAGTTTTTATCGCATTTGATTTCGCAGATCTAATTAGTAAATAAATTCGGCACTGTTTAAATTATTTAAACATGAATTTAATACTTGGATTTTGTTCCCCATTAAATAAGGAAACCATAGGATCTGAGTTTATGTAAATCGGATTTCGTATGCTCTAGATATGGTTGTTTTAATGAACATGTATGCACTGTTGCGGGGACTGTAGATCTGAACGTGATTAAAATGTTAATTACTGTTTAGACTTTTCTCGAAATGCGTGTAACATCACTTGGGTTCTGTCTTAAATCAAATTAGCAATCTATGAAAATTGATTTTGTCTAATTTGGATTTAATATGATTGAGATATGCTAATTTTAGTAAGTAGGGGTCATTGCTGAAATTACAGTCCTAATCTAGAACCAAGTCATTGTCAATTAGTGAAATTAATTGTTAATTTCGTGAAATAATCATGGAAAATATTTGTGAAATTTTGGAATATGATTATTTACATAATTGACTTGACCTCAACCAATTAATTGATTAGATTTGATCAAAATCTTAATTGGAAATACAATCATCAAACTTGATGCTTGAATAGTGATTGTCATTTAATCAATTATTGAAATTAAATTGTTTAATTTCCTAGAATAATTGTGCATAAATATTTGTGAAATATTTGATGATAATTATTCCCTTAAATGACATTTCCTTAACCAATAATTGATTAGATGTGATCTAGATCACTAATTGGTTACATGATCTACATGATCACCATTCCAACAAACATGTTACTTGAATAGGACTTGGGATTTGTTTAGCAAATCTCATTATAATGTTAATCAAAATTGTTTTGATTATTATTATATGGTATAATTTCGGTTGAAGAACCGATGATCATCTCAAGTACAAAATGATTTATTTTGCATTATCCTTTCCCGAGATGGATATGGTGTCTAGTCGGAGAGCATTGGGGTTGCGGGTTGCAACGTATGTGGTCTGTCCCACTCTCGTCGGCACTGGCCATGACAACGGGTAGGGTTAGTATAATGCTTAAGAAATCATGATGTATTTCTAATTATTAAAATTGGAAATAATACGTATTTGATATAAACCATAATTCAAGTAACAATAAAATGTTTGTTGGATATTAATTGGATCATTAATTTAATATGATTAGATTAATTGGAATCCAATTAAAATTGAAACACTCTATTATGAATAGAAATGTTATTTCCCTTGGAAGAATTGATCATAATGAATTTGATTCATAGTGATTAATTAGAATTTGAATATGATATGGAGGATCACATAAGTGACATCCATGGTCTCCCGTCAAGGAGGAGGGTTCCGTCGCCAGGGATTGTATGTAGGAGACGCCTGTCCGAAGTGACAGCTCCTGTATGCAAGCGCATCTCGATCGGGCTCTTCGCTTCTCGAAAGAGTAAGGATGTATGCGTAGTGACCCCAATATCGGGTCCTCATATTATTGGGGCGATATTGGATTGTGCATAGCGAGTTGTATTCCTGTTGACGGTTGGTTCAATTAATGACGGGTCAACTTTGCCTTAGGGGTGGTGGGCCCGGGTGTTAAAGACCGAATTGGGAGATGCAAGTTGGACTTGCAAGGCGGAATGTGTTCCCGCTTCTTTTTATCCAAGTTGTAGGTTCTCATATTATTGGGATGCAACAATGATAGGGAAGGAGATCTCAGATCTTGCTTGAGATATAATGGTAAGTATATCTCTTACATTGAAAGTGATTAAGGGAATGAACTTTCAGTGTTGACAAGACAAGACAACTCTGATATAAAAATTCCTAAATCAAAGTAAAAATATATATTTATATATTTATGCAAATTTCTTATTTCAGATAATCCTTCATTAAAACCCACTCAATGATATACTCAATAATAACCAGTGAAATATCTTGGATTGGACTCATGATCCAGATATTGTACTTGCAGTTGGACACATAATGTATGTGGTTGCAATGTGCAAGTTTCCTCATAATAATGAGGAATGCCAATTAAATAGATAATAGGACTACATCCCTAGGGTTTGTATGTCTCTACAGTTTTGATCTCATCGGATGTACTTTGGAAGTAACATGTCGATGACGATCGCAATTGTTAGATAATCCTTATAAAATAAATGAAGATATTCTGGCATACATATGTGCTCTCAACATTTAATCATGAGTGACATGGTTCTCTGCATGATGTAGAATGGTAGCTCTATAAGAGATGATGTATTCAAATTGTTTGAGTACCTACCTGAACCTATGTTTTAAGAGTTTAGATGGATGTAGATGATGAGTGTCATCATTCTACTATCTATACTCTAGTCATTCAGGAAGCTTCATAATATTCATATTGTATGAATTTAATGAAGAATGTATAAATGTTGAAATGCTCTTACATTAAATACTTTTGAATTTAACATAAGAGATCCGTAGTCTTAAGCAATGGTTGCTTATAGATAAAGGGAGCGCAGTGGAAGTATGGGTTGGACCCGAGTAAGAAGTATGGTCAAAGAGTTGACTGTACATCTATGACTTCCATATGTCATCCGAAGAGTTGGATGAATGCCAATACTGCAATAAGTTGATGTGTTGATAGTATGACTATCAAGTCTGTCAAGAATCCTTAGAGAAGGACTCGGATGGAGCATCGGATTTATCTACATAAATCATTGATATTGACTTGCTTATTAAATAAGATAAAGTCTAATAATTGTATCTCAATCTTCTGACAACAATTGCAATGGATTGCATATGTTTTGGAAGACTGGAAAAATTTGATCTTAAGGTTTATAGTTATCCAAATGAACATTGATGCAATTATTGCAACAATTTCCATTGGATCACTAGACTTCATAATTTCAGTGGGAGAAACCTTAGTCTTAGAGAATGTCTCTATGACCTAGACATTAGAATACACTCATTGTTTGTTTCTAAATGTTGGAAATAAACATGAATTCTAAGATAGAACTATCATAAAGAGTTATGCTGGATATATTTCAGATAGTAATCTAATAATCTAGTGGACTCCACTAAATTAGAAAATTAATGAATGGTTCATTAACATTTCTAAATGCTGAAATCGAACCTTAAAATAAATAGGAGGATGAAGATCATTTGACAATGATCTATCATCAAACATTGGGCATTTGTCTATTGATTTGATCAATAGACTAGTAAGAGATGAAACTTTAGAATGTCTAAAATTTCATAACTTACATACTTATGAATCTTGTATTCAAAGTAAAAATGTCCAATACACCTTTCTTTGGGAATGGTGTAAGATGTCAAGGTATTCGGGATCTCATACATATTGATGTATGCGGATCATCTATATCATAATAAACATTATGGATATGTGATATCTATTGATGATTATGTATGATATGAGATTTCTTCTCTTCACCTAAGAAACCTTTGAAATGTTCAAAGATTCCATTATTTTTGGTTTAGAACCAAAGTTTGAAGGAAGATAAAATGAATTCGATCTAATCTAGGTAGCAAGTACCTACTAGATAAATTCGAAGAATACCTTATGGAGATATGAATATCATTTCTATCTCAATCCTCCTAACACACCTTATCTCAATAAGAGTTATAGGTAGATACAAGTGGATCATGTGTGACATGATCTTATCAATGATGAATTTTAGCATAATTATCCCTTAGTTTCCAGGTATATATGTGTAGTGGAGACTACAATCTATATCCTTAATAAGGTTCCATATATGTTGGAATCCAGCACTTGAGAGTGCTGCTTCATTAGTAAAATAAAGGATGGTATTGGATACCTACTTTATGACCTTGAGATTCTTAAAGTATCTCATCTCTGAGAATGTGATTCTTAGAGGTTGAGACTCTTGAGAATCAAAAATGAAAATGAAGTATAGGAACTCATTTAATCTTGAGAAGATAATGAAGTTTCGAAAATTGGAAACTAAAAGGACAATTAAAGATGAAACACTAATACCTCTTTAAATAAGTTTGAAGAAGTATTCCATGTGTCAGAGAAATCTGACAATGATCGAACTTCATGTGATGAAGCTTCTGAAGATCATAGCATGGATAGATGGATGTTAGCAATAAAAGTCTAATGTAGACTTCATATACAAGTGTTGTATATGGACCCTCGAGGATTCACCTATATGGGTAATACCTGTAGAGGTGTAAATGGATCTTCAAGAGAAAGGGAACCTGATGAGAAGGTAGAGACCTTCAAAGCACGGTTCGTAGCCATGAGCTATATACTGGAAGAGAAGACAATGCTTGCGATGAGACTTGCTCTTTGGTAACCATGCTTAAAACCATCATAATATTGTTAACCTTAGCTACACAAATTGACTATTGCATCTTCAAGATGTAAGTCAATATTGTATTCCTCTACGAATACCTCTTTGAGGATATTCACATGAAGTAGCCCCAGGGATTCATGGTTGAGGAAAGCAAGGTGTGCAAGCTAAGGAATCCATCTATGGACTCAAATAAGCTTCTTGAAGTTGGACCATAAGATTTGATGGAATTATAATTGTTATGATTTCAGATAGAATCTTGATGAGACATGTGAAGCTTAGTGGGAGTGCCTTTGTGTTCATCTTGCTAAATGTAGATGATATCCTGATCATTTAAAATGATATAAGGATAATAATAAGTGTTTTATTATCTAGTTGTTCCTTAACTTGAGATATGATCTCAAAGATACCTCTTAGATCTTAGTTCTGAAGTTGTTCAGGAGCAAAGAGAAGAGGGTATTGGGACTGTCACATTAATAGTACATCTTGGACATATTCCATTTTATGGAAAATTCCAAGAAAGGCTTCCATCCCTTAAGATATGGTACTGACCTATCTAAAGGGACAACACCTCAAAGAGTTGAGGAAGTGAATGTTAGAACTACTTGCCCTTGGGCATCGGTTCTGAGAAGCCGGGTGTGTGCTAGATGTCTACAAAAGCCAGATAGCTGCGATGCAGTGGGAGTGGTAAATTGTTACTAATCCTACTATGGAAATAAAATACTTGGTTGCAGTAATAACAAAATCTTCATAGATGACAAGATTCTTGAGATAGTGATCTCAAAAGTCTTATCTTCAAAGCTTAAGAATTTATAGATAGAGATCTAAAATGTCTTAATTGTAGATACCTTAAGAGATAGTGATCTCCAGGAATAAGGGTATTCTGATAAAAATTATGGAAATACTGGTTATGATAATTGTTAAGCTGTAGTGTCAAGGACACTATAACTAACAAGATTGAGTATTAGTTGCATAAGATGCAACATTCGCATTGGATGCGAGCACTGTTACTGGGGATATGCAAGTGCCGTAAAAGGACTTGGCGTAGTCTCGCGGGAACAGAGCGACTGATCTGCTTACCTAGCTATTTTCTAAATAGCCTATGATTGTCACATGAGTGCGGGTTTAAATGATTAGCCCATTAATGGATCTTTGGGCTAGTGGGAGACTGTTGGAAATGCGAGCCCACGGCGAGCCATTATGCAATAAATATTATTGCATATATTATTCCCTGATCTGAAATGAAGAATGAATAATTTGCATAATAGGTCCCTTAGTACAATTAGGGTTATGTACCATGGCCATCTTAATAATCATACAGCTGTTGATTCAACTATTGAATCATAGAGGTTGGTGCTTGGATGAATATCTAAAGGGTTAGATAGAGGACTCATCGAGCACCGTCAAATGATTATTAAGAGATGATCTCCATCATGAGTAGGAGATGGCAATCCTATCTCTGAAGGTTGATATCTGACCGACCTCTTGATGCAGGTCCTCTGCATAGGAATAGAGATTCGGAGGTGTCAGATTAGTTAGGTTAAAGAGTTGACTTAACGAGATCGAGATAACCAAAGTCCTATATCGCATGCTGTCATGATATAGGCACGCATCCTCTGACCAGAGACAGATGTGTTACTATATGTCTGAGTGTGTACATTTGGAAGACCAATAGGTTGATGACCTAATCAAGGTCTATACACCGGCGCGCTGGTGTGTATATAAGGGCATATGAGTAATACGATCTCTCAAAGGGATCATAAAGGTTCAATTACTGAACCGGAAGACATGAGCTCACTCATGAGATATTGGGAAGAGTCAAATTCCATGCGCATGGTCATCTCGCTTTGGAAGCTTGACTGAATTTGTAGGTTTGGTATATACTTTTGGAAAGTATATGATCAAGACCTAGGTATGATATATGCTTTTGGAAAGTATATGATCGATACCGACTCCCAATGATCGAATGATAAACTTACTGATAAAACCACGAAGTAGACAGTATAAAGTTGATCCAATACTTCGGGTTTAGTCTGAGTCTTACAATATGCAGGATGTACAGGTATTGGGAATACCTGAGGGTGATTTAATCATAAACGGTTGTATAACCATGACGCTTCCATTCTTAGGGAGTGATGAAACGGGTCTGGATTTTAGTGACTCCTCTCAGTAGAGAAGTGATCTGATCTTGGTCCAAGTGTTGGACATTGATCTGAATGTGATTCAGATACAATGAGAAGATTAGATTTACGGTCTTGATTAAATCAAGCATCTATGGGAGGCTCGCGATCTAGATTTGAGATACGATCTCAATATCCATGTCACTATATGTGGAACAATACAATCGCCCTGTCCTTATCTCCAAGTATCTGCGGAGAGATTGCATTATTCTTGAATAGTTCGAGAATAATTCCATAAGATCTAAGCAATGAAGAAATGATGATTAAATGTGATTTATGTATGAAGAAATTATCCAATGTAATTAAATGTGATTTAATTATTATGGATAAGAATAATGTGGATAGAAATATCCAATTATTCATCATATATTATAAATGTGATTTATAATGTATTAGAGAGAGCTAATTATAATTTATATGTGTTGATTAATTATTATGTGTATTGGATAGACATTGTGTAATTAATTGACAATGTAAATTATATGTTGTTTTGGGTTGTGAATATGATTCACAATTTTTCCATGGCAAGATTGCAATATTCTCAAATATAATTGTGAATTATTTTTGAAGAATAAAAGCCAACAAAAGTTGTTGGAAATAAATAAAGGAGATTTTCAAGGAGATATGCAATCTCATGGATTTCCATGAGATTGCAATCTCCATGGAAACCTTGGGCGGCACATCATTCCTAGAAGAATGTGTGGCCGTCCACTCTGGAAGGTACATGGAGATGAAATCTCCATGTATCTTCTCTCCATATTTATTGGTTTGATTTAGGACTAATTTATATTTGATTTTGTCAAATATATTTTAACCTAAATTTGTTGGTTTTACCAACAACAATCTTAGCCATTGGATTGACATAAATCAATCTCATCCATTGATTTTATATGTCACATGGATTGAGATCCATGGATCCCAAAACCCTATAAATAGAGAGGCATACCATGCTCTCTTGGTACATGGAATATTGTAGGCTCTCTTTCTTCCTCTTTCTTCATACACGTCTACCCTCTCTCCCTCTAATTGGTGACCGACCACCAATCCCTAGAGGAGGAAATCGTCGACGCCATCGCCACCGTGCCACTGCTTCGACGTTCTTCGGTTCTCCGTCTTCTTGGTGTCCTACACCCACGAAGGAGACATTCGATCTCGTACGACGAGATCAGGAGCAACCACGCTTGGATCAACTTCTTGGATTGCGAGGACAACGCGTTTCATCCCCGCGCTCGCAAGCGGTCTCGCCGACGATCGGACTTGAGACAGGAGGTCTCTTCTTTTAGAGACTTGATCAACCACGCTTCAAGAGGTATTGCATTATACTTGTTGTTGTTATAGATGAAACGATCCGAGAATGGTTCTCAGATCATGTGGTTTCATCGTATGAAAAATTTTTAAATTCCGTTGCACCGAACAACTAGTGCAACTAGTAGTTCTTCGTCGTATCCGATACGACGATCACGCTTCTGTGATGCGCTTGAGGATAATTCCATATCCTTCAGGCTGCCTGTTTCGAGATGAAGCAGTACAATATCCCCATCGTTCATCCTAAGTGGACTCCATGTGGTGTGCCCCGCACCCTCAAATTGTGCCTTTAAGTGGTAAACATCAGCCAAGCCCACACACTTTTTGTATTTTGTATTATTTCTTTTAATTATTAAGTTAATCCCAAAAACTTTTTGTAAAACCTTGCTTGGACCACCTAGAACTCTTTCCTATTTATGTTTAGGTCCTCATGCCTCATATGCATCACAATGTAAAGCGCTATGAAATTTACTAGAAAGCCCCACCAATTTCAATTAATTAACTTTAGTATATAGACTTGCATAACCAGTTCTGAACTTTTGAGTACTTTGCATGCTAGCTCGTGTAATATATTTTTATTACAAAAACACCCCGGCCAAAATGTTTATTTTATTTTCTGTGTTTATATTTTTCTTATATAGATCATGTTTGCTATAATTTATGGGAAAATAGTTGTAGATGATTTAAATGATATTCATACATGCTCATATTTTTGATTAGGTATTTATTGTATTTTTATTTTTATGAAAAATCAGTTATGATCAATTTATCCCATATTTACTAATCAAAATAAAAAATAGAATATCAGATTTAAAAACCAAAAACATACATAGTATTTTACTAAATATTTTAACTCCATACAATAAATCACAGAAAATATACAAAGAAAACACTAATAATTACAAAATCCCAAAAATCTCGTAAAAATAAGTAGAATCTTCAAAATTCCAAAAAATAGTTTTCTATTTCTTACTTTTATTTATATTATAATCTACATTTTAATTTCTTTTTGGAAATTTTTTGACTTATTATCTTTTAAAAAACCCAAAACTATTCGACCTATTTATTGCATTTACTGTTTTGACATTTTTAATTCCTTAAAATGCATAAAAATTAGAAAAAAATTCATAAAAAATCACTAAAAAGGAAAAATATTAAAATTAAAAAATATTTTATTTTCTAAATATTGACTATATATAGTTATATTTAAAATTATAAAATCTATATATACCTTGTATTCCTATTATTATTATTTATAAATACCTAATAGATATTTTAAAACCTTTAAAAATAAAAAGGAATGTTCATGTATATATTTACCTATACTTATTTATTATATACGCATCAATATTATTTATAATATGCATATTACTTTATATTGATATATATTAGTACCTCAGGAACACGAAGAAACTAATTTTTTCCAAATTTAAAAATGAATGAAAATATAAAATATAAAATATAATAATTTAAAATCCATAAAAAATAAATATAACGAAAAACCCACCAAAAACCATAAAAAGTGGAAAAAACAAAGAATAATTATTTATCTTTATTAATACATAAACTTTGTACCTATCCAGTTTGCTCTTAGTGGACGACCTCTACAACTTGTCATTGTACATCATATGCAGGGTATAATAAATTTCACGCTACATCTTATTTATTGTGTTATCTTTATTATGGGTTGATTGTTTATCTATTTGAGTGAATTGGTTACTGAGTATCGTACGAGTAGTCTCTACAATGATTGTCAGATTTAAATTGTCGGACACCACAAGACCTCCAAGACTAGGCATTAGGTTCCTCATCTCTCTTGAATTATAAAATGACGCCATTACCGTGGATCAACATAAGATAGTTTATACATTTTTGCATGTATAACCATTTTATTTCCTATTTCGTCTCTTTAAATAATTTATTATCTGTTCTGACCAATGTATTGGTAGACTCCTTCACAAGGGAGCACACAGAGGAGGCAACTTTTCTAGGAGAGTCGGTGCACCCGAGCTATGGTGTGATCATCTCTTTCTTTGTGAGCTGATTGGAGAGAGCAAGGAGGAGACATAGAGAGAAGAGTTGTGTAGTGTATAATTTTTATTTTTATATTGAGAGAGAGATAATTTGATTAATTTGTAATAATACAAGTACAAGGACATTTGGATACTCAGATTTAGCAAGCCTATTTTACTCGGCGTCTATTCACATGGGGGCTTGCATTAATTTTCTTCACGTTTTCATCACAATCTGACTTTTGTCCTCTCTATTTTTTCACTTGTTTTATTTATTTTAAGCTATTTGTTCTTTCCACCTTATTTTTATTTTATGTGAATGAGACCGTAGATTTTAAGACTTGCAAGATTGAGTAATCTAGGTTCAAATCCCTAATATTTATGTGCGCCTTTAGCCTCGGATACATTTGTACTTAGATCAAACTAAAATTGTTTTTCACGATAATAACAATTCTTGCTTAGGTAAATTTCACCAGCATGCATCCCATATAATGTAATTTCAATTCTATTTTGCATTCCACATGGAGAGTGTTGGGAAGTACAGTGATTCTTCTATCTGACCATTCATCATTCAGACACAAGGGTGAGATTTCCATCCTTGTGTCACATTGCATTGCTTTTCCACTATCTTCCTCAATTTTGTATCATTTCAATTATAAAGAAAATAAAAAAAACTGTTAGGTGAATTAGTCTGAAAAATACTAAAAAAAGTGAAAATAAAAAAATTAAAGCACGGGGTCTGTTTAATAAAATTTGAATAAAAAATTTGTAACAAACATTTATTATATTGGGTTCATAAAGTCCAAATTGTTTTTCAGTAGCGTCCAGACAAACTGAGGCATGACCATAGAAAAATGGATATAAAATCCCATCCTGGGTACTACCTTGTTAATGATTGGATTCACGAAGTATTGGTGCTTCTATTGTTTGTGGCTGAGTTGAGCTTCGTTTGCTTGCAGACTTAGTACGAAGTATTGAGCTTAGGCCACCCCTTCACGAGGGTGTATGTCTGATCGTTCCACATCTGAGTACCTCGTCGGACACCACAAGGCCATCAAGACCAGGCATTAGGTTCCTCATCTCTCTTGAATTATAAAATGGCACCATTACCCAGGATCAACATAAGATAGTTTATTCATTTTTGCATGTATAACAATTTTATTTCCTGTTTCGTCTCTTTAAATAATTTATTATCTGTTCTGACCAATGTATTGGTAGACTCCTTCAGAAGGGAGCACAGAGAGGAGGCAACATTTCTAGGAGAGTTGGTGCACCCGAGCTATGGTGTGATCATCTCTTTCTTTGTGCGCTGATTGGAGAGAGCAAGGAGGAGACATAGAGAGAAGAGTTGTGTAGTGTATAATTTTTATTTTTATATTGAGAGCGAGATAATTTGATTAATACGTAAGAATACAAGTACAAGGACATTTGGATACCCAGATTTAGCAAGCATGTTTTACTAGGTGTATGTCACATGGGGGCTTGCATTAATTTTCTTCACGTTTTCATGAGAATATGTCTTTTGTCCTCTCTATTTTTTCACTTGTTTTATTTATTTTAAGCGATTTGTGCTTTCCACCTTATTTTTATTTTATGTGAATGAGAGCTTAGATTTTAGGACTTGCAAGATTGAGTAATCTTGGTTAAAATCCCTAATATTTACGTACACCTTTAGCCTCGGATACATTTGTACGTAGATCAAATTAAAATTGTTTTTCACGATAATAACAATTCTTGCTTAGGTCAATTTCACTAGCATGCATCTCGTATAATGTAATTTCAATTCTATTTTGCATTCCACATGGAGAGCGTTGGGAAGCACTGTGATTCTTCTATCTGACCATTCATCATTTTGACAAAAGGGTGAGATTTCCATCCTTACGTCGCCTTGCATTGCTTTTCCACTATCTCCCTCAATTTTGTATCATTTCAATTATAAAGAAAATCCAAAAAAACTGTTAGGTTAATTACTCTTAAAAATACTCAAAAAAAATGAAAATCCAAAAATTAAAACATGGGGCTGTTTAATAAAATTTGAATAAAAATAAAAATTGTAACCAACATTCATTATATTGGGTTCATAAAGTCCAAATTCTTTTTCAGTAGCATCCCGACAAACTGAGGCATGACCCTAGAAAAATAGATCTAAAATCCCATCATAGGTACTACCTTGTTATTGATTGGATTCACGAAGTATTGGCGCTTCTATTGTACGTGGGCGAGTTGAGCTTAGTTTGCTTGCAGACTTAGTATGAAGTATTGATCTTAGGCCATCCATGCACGGGGGTGTATATCTGATCGTTCTGCATCTGAGTACCCCGTCGGACACCACAAGACCTCCAAGACCAGGCATTAGGTTCCTCATCTCTCTTGAATTATAAAATGACACCATTACCGAGGATCAACATAAGATAGTTTATACATTTTTGCATGTATAACAATTTTATTTCCTATTTCGTCTCTTTAAATAATTTATTATCTGTTCTGACCAATGTATTGGTAGACTCCTTCACACGGGAGCACAGAGAGGAGGCAACTTTTCTAGGAGAGTCGGTGCACCCGAGCTACGGTGTGATCATCTCTTTCTTTGTGAGCTGATTGGAGAGAGCGAGGAGGAGACATAGAGATAAGAGTTGTGTAGTGTCTAATTTTTTTTATATTGAGAGCGAGATAATTTGATAAATTTGTAATAATACAAGTACAAGGACATTTGGATACTCAGATTTAGCAAGCCTATTTTACTAGGAGTCTGTTCACATAGGGGCTTGCATTAATTTTCTTCATGTCTTCATCACAATCTGACTTTTGTCCTCTATTTTTTCACTTGTTTTATTTATTTTAAGCTATTTGTGCTTTCCACCGTATTTTTATTTTATGTGAGTGAGACCGTAGATTTTAGGAACTACAAGATTGAGTAATCTAGGTTCAAATCCCTAATATTTATGTACGCCTTTAGCCTCGGATACATTTGTACTTCGATCAAATTAAATTTGTTTTTCACGGAAATAACAATTCTTTCTTAGGTCAATTTCACCAGCATGCATCTCATATAATGTAATTTCAATTCTATTTTGCATTCCACATCGAGAGCTTTGGGAAGCACTGTGATTCTTCTATCTGACCATTCATCATTTTGATACAAGGGTGAGATTTCCATCCTTGTGTCGCCTTGCATTGCTTTTCCACTATCTCCCTTAATTTTGTATCATTTCAATTATAAAGAAAATCCAAAAAAATTGTTAGGTGATTTATTATGAAAAATACTTAAAAAAATGAAAATCCAAAAATTAAAACATGGGGGCTATTTAATAAAATTTGAATAAAAATAAAATTTGTAACAAACATTCATTATATTGGGTTTATAAAGTCCAAATTCTTTTGTAGCATCCAGACAAACTGAGGCATGACCTTAGAAAAATAGATCTAAAATCCCATCCTGGGTATTACCTTGTTATTGATTGGATTCACGAAGTATTGGCGCTTCTATTATACGTGGGAGAGTTGAGATTCGTTTGATTGCAGACTTAGTATGAAGTAATGAGCTTAGGTCATCACTTCACGGGGGTGTATGTTGATCGTTCGGCATCTGAGTACCCCTTCTGAGGGAAGTATTAATTTATCCTATTGACTTCCTCCTCTATTCATTGGCTGAGTAATGGATCCAGATCCAATATAAAGGATTCTCTTAAAAAGAATAGGCTACATGTTATAAAGGAAGTGGGAAGTATGTAATACTCTTCTGGTAGTACTTACTCTCTTATAGGGATAGCCTCTAATTGCTTACTATAAGATTGCCTGATAACAAAATAAAATTGAAAAGGTAAAAATAGTCGAACTCTTACGGCTTCACTTGATGTTAGTTAGTGAATCCATTGTTTGGTGTTTGTTTGGATCTAGTTTTAGGTCAAAGATCCAGTCCCGCGTACTTGCACCCTTTTTCATTTCTCCTATTTTTATTTCTTTTTCCTTGCTCACTTTGAGCCTTCCCCTACTCTATTCTCCATTTATCATTGTTCATCACCGTATTCCATTCCTCATCTACTCTTCTTCTGTCGAGATGTTAAATCATGGATGATTTAGCTGGAACCCTATTGACACCTACATCAATTCCATGAATTTTACATCGTCAATAAATTAAGGCAATTCCTGAGAACTGAGTTTGGACTTTGCGAACCAATCTCCAGACTCCTCATTTTCTTCTCTAATAAATCAACATCACTCTTGTCCCAATATTCAAACTTTGTGGATGGAGAACAAATTATCTTCATATCAAATTCTCTAATCATCTATCTGGGATTGACCCTAATTTCAGAACAATCACTTCGTCTAGTGCTTTTTATTGTGACTCTGAATGGGATGATTTTGAATGTGTAGATCAAGAGTCAACCCTAGACCCTGTTCATATACATTCCTCTGAGTTTGATTCGGAGATGGATCCTTAAAGAAAGGGAAAATGACCCAGACAACCAAATCAGGGTCCGCAACTAGATCAGAATACCATCAATGCATAGTTGTTTGCTTTCATACATTCTATCCAAAATAACTAATAGATCAGGCTCCCACCCATGTCTCCTTCCAATACATGTTCAAGGACCTGAGGAGAGAAAGAGAGAACCAAGGAGGAGGAGATGATGAACAAAGAGATGGACCCTGTGGAGGACCGATATATGAACTGAGAAGGGAGGCTCCCAAGCCTACACTCATGGTGACATACAATACTAGCTATGGCCAGATGATTGAGTGGATGCAGATTCCTGTAGCCCACGTTCACTTTGAGATGAAGCCCCAATTCTTGATTCTTATCACTTCGTTCCATGGGAACACCAACGAAGAACCATATATCCGTCTCTAGCAATTTTCTCGTATTTGTTACACTACTCGCTACCATAACATCCTATTGGTGTAGTAAAAATGATGGTGTTCCCATTCGTCCTTTAGGATAAGGCCCTCTACTAGATAAATCATTTGGGGAAGGTTGTGATGACCTAAGAGGAACTAAAGTCTGCATTTCTCCACAAATTTTATACACTTGGTCATCTTAATCGGAAGTAAGGGATTAGTAACTTCTCACAGGGTCCGCATGAGTCCATTCATCAAGTCTAGGAGATGATTAAAGATTTGCAAGAGAGGTTCCCCCACCATGACATTCCTTGGACGAACTTGGTCCAACATTTTTTGGGGGCCTCACACAAGAGATCCATAGACTTATTGATGTTGCATGTGGAGGATCTCACTACAACATAGATGAGGATGTTGTCTGACATATATTTTAAAAAATTCTAGAAGAAGAGGCCACATTATCCTCATCTTATGCATATGAGAGACAATTGCAGATCCATCACAAGCATTGAACAAGGAGACAACCCATGAAATAGATAGGGATGAGATCTCCAACCTCAAAATCATTAGGAGAAACTTGTTCAAAGTCAATATTATTGAGAAATGATCATAGAACTTTGGGAAGTTATCTATGATTGAATAGAGAGCCCAGCATATGGAAAAGCAAGATCAAATCCCCAAGCAACTGGAGTTGATGGTTAGCACCATCTATGTCGTCCAGTCTACGAGTCTGGCAGCTGCATCTCTTGCTGAGACAAAAGATCCTTCATCTCCACATCTACCTTAAATGATTTTAGGTCAGCCTCACGTCAAGCACGTATACTACATGTAGGCTCCTAACCAGGCACCTCCGCAGCCATCGCAATAGCTTGTAATCTACTAGCCCAAGTCCCATACCTAGGATTGGGCATGGGCCGGGCCTCGGGCTGGGTTCGCCTTGGCCCACCCCAAGCCCATTTTAGAATATGGGCTAACGGGTCGGGCCTAGGCCCATTTTATTTTCAAAAATTAGGTCCAAGCTCGAAATCGACCCAAACAAAATGGGTCGGGTTCGGGTCAGGCCAGCCCAATTTAACACCTATGTATACCAATATCATGTCTTCCATTCTTCTTGCATTTGTGTGGTTGTTTCTTATGCATGTGTGCATGTTTAAAACTATAAAGAATGCTAACTAATTTGTGATTTTAACATTAGTTGTATGTTGGAAATACAAATGTGGTAAAAATATGGAGACTTAAACCACCATCCAATTCACCATTACATATTCTATTGTAGATGATGGCACTATGACCCAATAGAGATTGGTTACTTACAGTTGTACATGCTATAACACTTGAGGACCCAGATTCCATTCTTGCATATTAATGTAATAATCTTGTATATTAATGTAATAATATCCTCAATCCACTAATGGATATGATTATTAATGTGTTTAAGCATTTATTCTACACTCGAATAAGGATATTAAAGTTAGAACATGGTATTTGGAATGAACATGAATATAATTGATATAATTATACCATACTAGATATGAATATACTTGCTTTAGAATGGGTCGGGCTATCGGGCTAACGGGTTTCGGCCTTCTCAGGCCCAAACCCGGCCCGATAATCAATATGGGCTCATTTTAGGGCTCACGGCCCGCCCATTAAATTTCGAGTTCGGTTTTGGGTCGGGTCAGGCCGGCCCAGCCCAACGCCCAACCCTACCCACACCCCATCATATGTTGATCCATTTTCCCGTCACCACCCCTAATTCAATAAGTAAACAACATCTGGAATAAGGATACACAATTGGCCCATCTAGGAAGACAACAACTGGTCCAATCCTTGATCGCTTGGCCTAATTAATTGAAGGCCTATAAGAGATGAGGCACAAGCTTGGTGACCTCACTTCCATAAAGACATCCATTCCAACGTAGGTCAAAGCCAACCCTAATACTTTTCAGCAAAAAGGAGCATGCAGTTTGTTATGTGTCATCCATGCCCACAAAGTTAGGTATTTTAGATTATATTTTTTCTAAAGTTGTGACTCTTAGGAATGGTAGGACATTGCAATCGTCTGAAGTATAAAAGGGAAAGAAAAATGCATCTTGTGTGAGTCATCTTCTGAACTAGCCGGAGCAACAATAGGGTCGAGTGAGGAAGAAGATAATGGAGGAGCTACACCCGATGACCACCATCACCGCCTCATCAAAAATTTCAAAAATCAACACAAAAAATCTTAAAAAAGATAATAAGAGCCGATGCCAAGTTGCACCAACCTAGGAGGAGCCAACACTAATAACAACTCCAGAGCCCACTAACGAAGTCAAAGCTCATGTAGATTTATTTTTACCAGTTTTGAATTACTGCTCTCTTTCTAGTCTATCATATGCACATGATTATGTAAATAAGAACAATGCATTTCCTTGTGTGAATATTCCTTTTCTAAATGTAATGAAAAATTCAAAAAAATCTATAATAATTAAAAATGCATTGTCATATCCTAGTGTTGTGGAGAATGTAAAAAATATTTTTTTAAATATGCCATTTAAAAAGGCTATGGAATACATGCCAACTGTAATAAAGGCTTGAAACAAGTATATACCTCTAATCGTCAGAGCCGCAATAACAGACACAGTGGAGGAAAAACACATACTAACCATGACCAATGTGAATGTTATCAGCGATCTCCCACAAAAAAAGAAAGGAAAGGGAGCACCCTTAATCATATGCCAAATATTTTATCGGACCTTTGAGCAAACTCTACTTGATAGTGGCCCTTCTATAAACCCCATGCCCTCCTCACTGCTTTAAGAATTCGAGCCGGGGCCGCATAAGACCACCCATATTATCCTTTAGTTCATTGATATATCCAGCAAGTATCCTAGGCGTTTACTAGAGTACATTATCGTCACATTGTTAGACATGTGCTTCCATACAGACTTCATCGTCCTGGATATGGACTCTATTGCATCGTTACTACAGACTCCCATAATTTTTGGTCATCCATTCCTTCGAACTACTGAAGCTATCGTGGACTATGGATCTGGAAAAATTACATTTCCCTAATATATTGAACGTGTCAAAATGGACATGATCGCTAAGCTAAAAGATGAATTTGAGGAAGGCAAGTCAGATTCAACAACAGAAGACTGTGATGTTGTTGATATCAGTGATCAACAAATTTCTCTGAATGATATTCTGACACAGGAAATCCTCTCTTTAGAGCAATACCTAGAAAGCACAGTCGACCCTTGATCCATTGTCAACTAGGAGACCATATCTTAATCACCATATAGCTTATTTGAAGATTCAAGCCAAATCTAATAGGAAGAATTTATTGTATATATGTTCGGTACATTATTATCTGAGCCAAGTGTAACTGAGGTGGACAATACCTCTCTTATATTACCAAACCATTCATCAACTAGCGTAGTGTCTAAACTAACCACACAGAACACTCTACAATAAACTAAATTGATACAACTCCTTGCAGTTACAGGTTAAGAAATATTTATCCAATCATCAACAACAAGATGACTCCGCATCAGGAATCTCAACTTCTTGAGGTTCTAGAGAAAAATCATAAGGTACTTGGTTGGAAAGTCTCAGATCTTCGCAATATAAATCTGGCCTTGTGTTTGCATCATATCTATCTTGAAGATGAGTGCAAATCAACCTGAAAATTTTAGTGCAGGTTAAACCCTAACTACGGGGCATGGTTATGAAGGAAATCACAAAATGGTGTGAAGCAGACTTCATTTAACCTATCTCTATCTCAAAATGGGTGAGGCGCCTGCATGTCGTTCCAAAGACATCACAACTCATTATGATTAAGAATGACCACATAGAGGAGATTCCTATTGGGTACCAACATCTTGGTGCGTGTGTGTTGATTACTACTGCATGAATTCAACTACAAAGAAGGATCACTTCCCTCTTCCCTTTATTAATCAAATTATTGAAAGATTAGTTGGGAATGAATTCTTAAGTTTCTTAGATTAGTACTCCAGGTACAACTAGGTGGCGATCGCCCCTAAGGACCAAGAGAAAAGAACATTTACCTACTCGTTCGACACATATACCTTTCACTGAATGCCCTTTGGATTGTGGAATGCTCCTGTAACATTTCAAAGGTGCGTGCAGGTTGTCATTGCCGATATGGTTGCGAGTTTTCACAAAGTTTTCGTGGATGATTTCTCAGTCGACGATGACATCTTCGATTATTTTCTTGAGCAACTACACCAAGTTCTTCATAAGTATCGTGAAGTAAATTTGGTAATACTATGGGAAAAGAGCCACTTCATAATCACTAAAGGTAGCATGTTGGGTCACATCATTTCCAAGCAATGCATCGAAATCGACTCGGTGAAGGTGGATATTATTGTCAAATTAGAGCCACCTTGATCAGTGAAGAATGTGAGGTCATACCTTTGGCATGTTGGATTTTATCACATATTTATCAAGGACTTTAGCAGAATTTCCTGATCTCTAACTGAGCTTTTATGTAAGGAGACCGATTTCATTTTTGATCATGTGGTTCTCCATTTTTTTATGAGCTTAAAGACCTAGTCACTCAGCTCCAGTCCTACAGCCACCCGATTGGCCTCTTCCATTCGAGATTATGACAAATGCTTAAAACTTCGCAATTGGGGTTGTATTAGGACAACAAAGGGAAAGACTACACTATGCCATTCAGTATACAAGTAGAACAATTTATGAAGCATAGAAAAATTATAAGTAACAAATGAACACTTCCTGACATTTGTTTTTGCTTTAGAGAAGTTCAAATCCTATCTTCTAGGATCTAAAGTCATTATATTTACTAACTACTCTACTATAAAATATTTACATGAGATGAAGGATGTCAAATCACACCTACTAAGGTGGATCCTTCTCCCCCAGGAATTCAACCTTAAAATTTGAGGCAAACCTAGAGTTCAAAATTTGTAGCTGATCACTTGTCAAGATATGAAGGACCATATACTCAGTTGAGCAGTGCACCGATAACATAAACTTTTCCTGATGAATCTATCCTCAACATTGAATCTCTTCCTTGATATGTTGATACTGTAAAATACATCATCTCTAGGGTATTCCCATAAGATTGGAAAAAAGTCAAGAAGTATAAAAACCTGTTTAGGGAAGGGGGGGATACATTAGGCATCGGTGTATTCCTCGGGAGGAGCAAACATGTGTCCTGGAGCATTGTTATAAGCTTGGATCTGGTCAACCATTATGGAAGTCGAATGCCGATGAAAATATTGCAATGTGCCCGCTAGGGGATCACATTATTCAAGGATGCCACTGAATGTGTCAAAGCCTGCACTGATTGTCAAAAGGTGGGAAAAATCCTCCACTCAAAAGATTCTATGCCCCTCAAATTCATTCCAATTTTTGATGTATTCTATGCATGGGACATTGATTTCATGGGACCATTTCCTAACTATCAGGGTTATGAAGTGATGACAGATTTTGCAAGAGTCTAAAATGACTTCCCCACCGAAGCGAAAATATATTATTACAGAGACGACCGCTCACAAAATCTCATGATCAATCAACAACTAACCCACATAGATAAACAAGCACTTAAGAGAAATAATGAAAATTTATTATACCCTACTAAATATGTATAGTGACAATCAAGTAGGGGTTGAACACAGGAAGCATTGGTATAGAGTAGTGTAAGATAAAACATCGAAGCACAATCTATCTCTCAAACATTTAACCAAATTAAGGTTTTTGGGAGTTTTGGATTTTAAATTTTTTTTATTAAATTTTTTATTTGAAATGTTTTTGGATTTTTAATTTTTGAGAATAAAATCAAAATAAAATAAAAAGGAAATAGACTAGAAATATATAATAAAGATATAACTAATATAGGTAAGGATATACACAAGTTAAAAATAGGTATACATACACCTAAACTTCCAAGAAAATGATTTTTGTATTTTTTATATTATTCTATTATTTTTGATATTTTGAGAATTTAACAGATTTTAAGGGTTTTTAAATGAATTAAACAGTCAACACATGGAGAAAATAAGAAAACATGAGTATTTTTTATTTAAAAAAACAAATCACCATCGAATATCCCAAAACTATTTTAAATCGAACTATACTCCAAACACAAAATCTAGGAAGAAGAAAACTATCTTTGGACGTTTTATCTATTTTTGGAAATTTTTATAAGATTTCAAGTTTTTTAACATTTTTAGGGGTTTTCTTTTATATCTTTGTTTGATTTTTTGTCACATGATGAGAGAACACAAAATAAGCAAGAAATATTTTTTATATGATTTTTAGAATAGCTTATATATATATATTGGGATATTTACACCCATAACCCTGAGTAATATGGTAATTACCCCAGAAACCCTCTATAAACACGAATTATCCTCAGGACCCTGAATAACCACGTTGTTTTACACCCATAACCTTCCGTTAGATTCGTTCGTTAACTCAACCAGATAGTTGAGTTAATCTAACCCAATCATGATCTAACGGATTAGATTAATAAAAAAAGGAGGTGGGCTTGCAACCCATAGGGTCCACGGAGTGCGATGGGCAATGACGAAGGTACGCGGGCGGTATGTGCTGAGGCAGGCTTGCGGGAGAGGGTAGGCGGAGGCGCATCCGAGGGGTGGCTGGGGGTGAGGTGCGACCGACCGGATGGCGCGCGGGGGTTGTGCCGGGGCACGACCAGGACTGCAGGCGGAGGGTTGCCCTGGAGCTCGATCCCAGGAGGGGGAGGGGGTGCGACCGACCGAGGGGTGGATTCGCAGGCGGAGGAGGTGCGAGCGGGGGGGGGGGGGGTGTGACCGACCTGGTGGGGCGCAGATTCGCAGGAGGAGGTGTGACCTGGGGTTCGACCTGCAGGCGGAGGAGGCGCGGGGGTGGGGGGGGGGGGGGGGGTAAGCGGATTCGTAGGCGGAGGCGCGACCTGCAGGAGGAGGAGGCGCGGGAAGGGGGTGCGACCAACCTAGGGGGCGGATTTACAGGAGGAGGCGCGGGGGGGGGGGGGGGGGGGTGCGATCCACTTGGGGGGCGGAGGCGCGACCTGCAGGCGGAGGAGACGCGAGGGGGTGCGATCTATCTGGGGGGTGGAGGCGCGACCTGCAGGCGGAGGAGGCGCGAGGGGGGGGGGGAGGATTCGCAGGCGGAGGCACGACCTGCAGGAGGAGGAGGCGCGGGAAGGGGGTGCGACCAACCTAGGGGGCGGATTTGCAAGAGGAGGCGCGGGGGGGGGGGGGGGGGGGGTGCGATACCTGGGGGGCGGAGGCGCGACCTGCAGGCGGAGGAGGCGGGGGGGGGGGTTGCCTGGAGCTCGATCCCAGGAGGCGGCTGGAGGGAGCACAGCGGGGAGGGCGGGTGGGGGACGCAGGGGAGCCTTTGCTGGAAGGAGGGCACGAGTGACGGGGGGGGGGGAGACGGAGACGAGGACGGAGGTGGGGAGGTTTGCTGGAGAGCGGCATGCGACAGGGACGGGGGTTTACCGGGATGCTTGGGGGTGACAGGGGTATTTCTTGAGAATGTGATTTTGTTATAAGGGTAAAATTGTCATTAATGGATGGAATCTGTTAAAGTTAACGGCTTAAATGGATGGGAGTTGACACAGGGTTATGTAATGTAAGGGTTAAACATTATTCGAGGTTGTGGGTGTAATTCGTGATTGCACAGGGTTCCTAGGGTAATTACCATATTACTCAGGGTTTATGGTGTAAATAACCCATATATTTTTGGATTTTTAAAACTCAAACATGAAAAAAACAAGGTTTTTGATTTTTCAAAAATAGAAACTTAATTTAATTCACTCCAGAAAAAATATATGTGATTAATATAATGGTAGTGTATTTAAATTAGTTTTCCAAGATTTTTTTAAGCACAACAATTATTTCAACAAATTAAATATAAAAAAAAGACATTATAAGCTGGCAGGGGTTTATGTGTATTAAGATAAAGATCCTATCCCTTTTCGAACCCCTTAAAAAACTACATGGGCATGGGTATAAATTTCCCAACAAATAAATTAAACGATAGTTATAGGGGTAGATTTGTAAATAGCAGAGAAATCATGGGATCACTTGCAAATGTCCCCAAAAGTCGATGCTAATTAATCAAAGTTTCAGAGTGATTATAAATAAACCAAACCAGAGGGGTCTGCATGCAATTTCTCAAAAGTTGTGGACTAACGTGGACATGGGCTAATATTCAAATAACGGAATGTATGAGGTCCAAGGTATAATAATTACTAAACTAATTGAGCTACAGATGAAAGTTCAAGAACTAAACTATAAATACAAAACATGCATGGGGGTGAATATGCAATATACCATTTCATTACACTGGGGCTAATGGTCCAAGTCGCTCCACTAAGACACGTGTTGGTCATTGAACGATTCATACCATTTGCGGATGAAAGCGAATATACCTGAAAGAGCTTGCAAGAACTGCAAGTTCCTTGAGGTTCAGATTGATGTACGAGCTATTTTGAACCTCCTCGCGACCAACATGGTTCTCCTTCAGGTTCCTGGCATGATTTCAGCATTACATCTACCTTCAAAATCGTTGGAGCGCTCAAAATGAACTCGAATGGGACCTTTGGCCTGGGAGTCTTCTTTTATCTTCGAAACACCCTGCAAAGATGAACTCTCTCTTTACTTCCTGCAGGGAACTAGTTAGAAACAAAATTGGAGAGCTCTGATGAGCTCCAGAAGGCGAAATGGTGCTAAATGGGTTAGTGCGAAGGCCTTCCGGAGAGCAACGAAGGAGGAAGACTGATATTCTAGATCTTAGCGAGACCTTGGGGGATGAAGATTCCTAGGGTATTCAGAATACAAAGGGGGAGATCGTGGTGATGACTGATGAGGCAGAGTAGCTGGAGCTCCGTCGATCCAATATTCAGAACTCACAAAGAAGGAAATTAAACAGAGTAAAACTAGTTCCTACTCTAAGTTATTGCTAACTGCGGGTTGAAATGACAATAAAAGATATGAAAGAACTCACCGGAGCACCTCCTCCACTGAAGCTCAAGGCAGTAGAACGGAGAGCCGGACCACCTCAATTTGACACTCTTTCTGGCCAAGAGAAAGGTTTTCTCGAAGCTCTATATTAGGTCAAAAATGCGGAATATAGATAAAAAAATCAATGGAAATAGGAGGAGGTGCTCAAATACATGCGAGGAGAGTGGGAAGTTGGCTCGATAAAAGTGCTCGATTCAACATTCCTTTGGCTGAGGAAACAACCTAGCATGTTGGTCCAAGGATCGAGGCACTAGGCTGTAGAGGGAATCAATCCAAAAGAATGAAAGGGGTGACAAGAAAAAATCGAATAAATCATGGTAAACCACTAAGTCTGACAAACCTAGGACCTCGATCAAAGAGTAGACCTAGGTCAACTGGAGGTGAACCCTGGTTGGTCCACATGGACCAACAAGAAAAAACTAGATTCAATATTATCTAGAAAATCAATAATAAATATAAATGATTTTATTAATTTTAAATTATATAATAAAAATTGTCTACTATCTTTATTAGTATTTTAATATGATTTTTATTTTTTTTGGAGTTAATATATTACAAGTTTATTTTTAGGGTTTTATCTATAGGTATATTCATCTATGTTTTAAGTATTTTATTTTTATTTTTGTAATTTTCATTTTATTATTTTTTTTATTTTTAACTTATTTTTATATAGATAAATATATTTTTATTATATTTTTCTGATGTGTTTTGTATGCTTAAATAAATAAGGATATTAAATATATATGTATAAGTATAGGTATTATATCTATGTAATTTTTTTACATATTTTATTTTTGTGACTTCTTTTTGGTTTTGTTCTATTTTAAATATGTACATATACTATAAATAATATTTACAAAATTATAAAATATGAAATTATATAAAAAAAGAATAGATAAATCAATATTTTATCTAGGTAAACTATACAATAGGGGTCAAAAACCTAACTTTCACACCTTAACTCCAGAAAGTATGAAACCAACTTTATTAAATATCTTATTAACAGTTACATATAATTAAAGTAATTTGGGTAGATTTGAGTTTTATTTAGGAGATGTGAGCTTGGGAAATTGGAATTTTGATTTTTTATTTAGAGTATAAAATTTATACTTTATATTATTTTTGTATTAAATAAATTTTGTATTTTTCTATATGTTATTATCTACATCTTTTATGTAAAAAGTTTCTTTATTTTAGGTATAAAATATGTAAATAAAAATGGGTCCCAAAAGTATTGATGAATTAAAGAATGGACTTTATTGATGCATTATTGAACCTTATCTCCCCCTACTTTATTCCTTGTTGACCCAATCATCGAGATGCCTAGGTCTTGGGGTTTAGGGTCATAAAATACCTTTGGCTTTTTATTCTTTTCATTTTATTTTCTTTTATTCTATAATTTTGGTATTAAAATAATATTTTATACATAAAGAATGTTTATTTTAAAAAATAATGCCATTTAGCATGCATTAGCTCGGGGTTTTAAGGACAAAATGATAAGAATAAAGGTGATGAGATAGAGATTCATTACCAATATATACTTGCCTTTGCTAGCCCCTAGTGAACACTTATGCAATAAATGCCAAAAAATAAAATAAAGAAAATAAAAAGAAAGAACTTGGAATAATCGTCGACTGTTAAACTTATCAAAGTTTGTAGCTCAGAGAAGCCCTTTGGATTAATGGTATGTTCGGAACCACATGGAATTCCGGAAGTGTGATAAAACAATCCTTATGTTCCATACTGCTATCATCCAGTCCAATTCACATCAATGTCAGAACTTTCCTCCCAGTCGCATACTTTTTATACCTTGAAGTGATAGAACCATGTGTATGAACTAGTTCAGCTCTCCCCAGACAAAACCGATGAACTATCGAGGCATCTACTCTTGTAGTAACTCATCCTCATGGATACAAATATTCCCTTTTAAGGTCAGGTAATCCCGGTCTTTACAATTGAATGGGGAAGAAGTTTAGACGAACAAGAAAAGAAGTGGGTATGGATCAGTGTAGTCTTCATTACCTTGTGAAGTAATCAACGTAATCAATTCTTCGCCAAGAAGCATGCTTTTTCTGTAGCTCGTTTTTTGTGGAATTTTCAGTTGTCAGATTCTTTGGATATTTTCTTTGACTTTGTACAACTTTTGCATTCTTGCTTGTGCCCTGGTGGATATATCATCTTTTTATTCCACCGATTATTTGGGATCTTGGAAAAAGTTACGTTGGTAGACCATTCCTCATCCGAAGCATTGTCTCATTCCATCTCCAGTCTTTAGATATCACTGTTAAAAAAAATAAGTGGGTTAGAGTACCTGTGTCAGCAATCCCCAAGAATGGTTCATGAGCCACCCATGATGAAGCGACCTTGCATCGTCCCGACTTAGACTCCAAAATATTTCACCAATCCATCTATGTTGAGCTAAGTACTAAGTGTGAGGTTTCCAGTCAAGTCATTGTATCAAGAGTCTTACAGATGATATGAAGGGTTCTATTTAGGCACATTGAATTGACTCATGAACATAGTCTTATGGAATCTAAAGATTTAAGTTAAGGTCACCTGAAATATCTCCATTCCAGTCCTAAATGGGTTCCTCTAAAATTAAGTCTGTTAACATCTATTCCAAGCTCCAATATTCATACTTTATTCAAACTTTCTTTAATTATCTGGATTATTCTGAAGAATGTGAATGCTATGCACATTGCAAGGATAATATTTTTGTTATGCCATTTGATTTTGAACTTTTTATGTTTTTCTGAAAATAGTTTTGCAAATTTTTATGTAATTTTTTAAAAAAGGTTTTTGCAAATGTTTTTGAAATGTTTAATTTTGTAAATTTTTAGAAATTTTAAAAACACAAGTTTTTGGAAGAGAAAAATATATACAGATTTTTACACATGACTGCATCACTTATTTACAAGAGTTGAGGTTTTAAAGAATTTACACATGATATTATTTTTATAGATACATATATATCGTTGGTGAAAAGTGTTTATTTATTGGTATGATTTATATATTCCTCGAACTTATTTGAAAACAATTTTACAAACACTTTTAAAATCTATAGTCCAAAATAATTTTTGCAAAACGTTTACAAACATTTGAGAATCATTTTGCAAAGGTTTTTCAAACAATATGTATTGATTTTTCAAAATATTTTTGCAGCTATTTTCAAAACCATTTACAATAGGTTTTCAAAATATTTTTTTTTCACACAAAGAAAAGTTTTTTTTACAAAAAACATCTTTACAAAGATTGAACACATTTTACAAAGTATTTTTCAAATAGTTTTTAAAAGATTTTTCAAATAAATTTTCAAACTATTTTCCAAACATTTTGCAGAACATTTTTAACTGATTTATTACTCAGTATAAACAAAAAGAATTTTGAGGAATAATATACATCTTTTATTAATGATATGGTGTTTTAGCCATACTTATTGAAAATATGAATGTATGAGTTATGGTTTAAAGTATATACACAGTATATACGACCCCCTATACTTAGCTTGATCTATGTCCTCATAGATCAGAGAGAAAAGAGAAGACATACACAATATAGAAAAGCATAAGGAATCAAGGAATGAAAGAATGAATTAATGAGAATTCAACTTGTCCCCCTTTACTTAGGATAAAATATCCCAAAGTATAAATAGAGTTTCAAAAGTTGAGGGGACATGTGAGGGGTCTAAAAATGAACAACTAGGGTAGGCACCCACTATACATAGGACAAAGTACATCCTAAGTATAACAGTGATGAAGGGGGTGACACATTTTCGGAAGAAAAAGATAAGAAGAACGAAAAGAAGAAAAGAAGAAAAGAAGAAAAAGAAAGATCATTCAAAAATATTTTGATATGCTTTGTTTGACACTGCGACAGTGGTTGCTTTCAGCTCGTTCTCATACATTACTTGAATAGAGTCAATGAAAGACATAAATGTATCATGCTCTAAGTATGGATAAATGTATCCATAACTACAAAGGGTTGTGCGTCAGCTGACAATTCAGATATCGTCATGCTACCATTGTCACATACGTGTCTCACTGTAAAAGTCCCAGTCCATTTTTCTCGTCAATTTGCTTTTAAAGATCTTCAACTTTGCATCAAACAACCAAACCTTCTGTCCTAGCTCAAAAGTCTTGTGGTAGTTATTCTTGTCGTGCTACTTTTTGACCTTCTCCTTTTACATCACATTGTTGCCATATGCATAATATCTGAATTCCAGTAATCTGTTCCGATCCAATTTTCTATTCTTCCCAGCTTTCTTGAAGTCCAAGTTGCAAATATTGATTTCCTAGAGATGGGCTGGTGAAAATCGAGAAATGGGTCTTGCAAACACAATCTGGGTCTGACTCGGGAAGGGGGGAGACGTTGACCGAGGATCAAGGTCTGAGCTGGACTAATCAGATAAACCGATTTTACAAAATATTTACAAAATCAATAAAAAATAGTAAATGGATTTAAAAAAAGTGTGTAAAACGAAAATTACTTATTATTTTCAAGGAATTTTTCTATGATTTTTAGTTATTTTTAAGAAAAAATATTACTCTATATTGTATATAGTGTTATATACATGTATATTATCCCTATGTATTATGTACAATTATTTTTATTTTATTAATTTTACACAAACACCCTAATTTATTATTTTATTTATTTTCAACATATTTTTAGGAACATAAAATAATTTTTATTTTATACTTATGGGTTATATAAAATTCTAAAATAAATAAGGGATGTTATCTCTACATTTGTATTTTGTACAAGTAAGAATGAGTTTATTCTTGTTTTTATTTTACTTTTCTGATTTTTATTTTTGTTTTATTTTTCGAACTATATACAAGGAGGTGAAAAATATTTTATTTTTATTTTATCAAAATTAATTACTTATAGACATAAGTAATTTATATAATATAGATCAGGCCATATCTCTCTCTACTTATTTGTTTGGCGATCAAGTCAAGGTTTGACATCTCTTGGGGATCAGATCACTCTATATTTATTCTAAATACCTCCTTCCTTTTTATTTTTCTTTATTATTTTATTTAAGCACAAATACAAGCTAAATATACGTTGTTAACGCATGCATGTGGAATGCTAACTTATTGTATTTACACCTATTTACATGATGCTTTGCCAAGATAAATAGCTAAAATAAAAGAATAAAGAGTGATAATCAGATACTCATAAGTGGACATGGGCTAAAGTTCAAATACTAGAAATCATGAGGTCCAAGTTATAATTATTACAAAACTATTTGGGCTATAGATGAAGTTTAAGCACTAAACTATAAATACAAAAATTGTGTAGGGTGAATATGCGATATACCCTTTCATCGTGAGTTGGTGAACAATCTGGGTCACTCCATTAAGACATGTGTTAGACATCGAGCGATGAATACCCCTTCATAGATGCATGGCTCTGATTAGATAGCGGAGCTCATCCAAAGGTTGATGGCCCGCATGATACAATCGTGTCAGTAAGACCTGCCATCTAATCTAGCGGCAACGAATATACCTAACAGAACTCGCAAGAACCGTGACTTCCTCGAGGTTCACATTGATGCATGGGCTACCTAGAACCCCCTCACGACCAACGGGTTCTCCTTCAGGCTATTGGTGTGATTCCACCATTGCAGCTACCCTCAAAATTATCGGAGGACTTGAAATGAACTCGAACAGGACCTCAGATCCGGGAGTCTTCTTTTATCCTTTAAACACCCTGCAAAGATGATCTCTCTCTTTGCTTTCTGTAGGGAACTAGTTAGCAGCAAAAATGGGGAGCTTTGATGAGATCCAAGAGGCAAAATGATGCTAAATGGGTCGGTGCAAAGGCCTTCTGGCGAGTGATGAGGCGGAAGATTGATCTTCCAAATATTAACGAGACATGGGTGTATGAAGGTGCCTAGGGTGTTTTGAATACAATGGGGGAGATCATGGGTGATCAATGAGGCAGAGCGACATTCTGATAATCGGAACTAGGGGACGGAGCTGGATCTCCATCAAACGAAAATTTGGATCTCACTATGAATAAAATAAAACTAAGTAAGACTAGCACCTAGTCTAAGTTACTACTACACCTACGGGTTAAAATGACAAGAAAAAAGATGAAAGGACTCACCAGAGCACCTCCTTGACTGAAGGTAGAGGCAACGGAACATAGAGCCTGACCTCCTTAATTCGACATTCTTTCTGACCAAGAGAAGGATGAGATGATCGCTTGTTGTCACCAGGATTTGATCTCGAAGCTCAATATTATCTCACAAAGAAGGAACACAGACAAAAAATAATGGAAGGCAGATGAGGTGTTCATATACATTCAAAGAGAGGGGTAGTTGGCTCGATCAGAGTGCTCGATTCAGCGTTCTTTTGGCCTTGGAAATAATCTAGGGTGTTCGTGCAAAGATCGATACACAAAGTTGTAGGAGGAATAAATTTAAAAAATGAAAGGGGTGATGAGAAAAAATCAAAGAAATCAGGGTTAACCGCTAGGTCCGACAACCCTAGGACCTCGGTTAGAAAGTTGATCGAGGTCAACTGGAGACGAACCCTGGTTGGTTCACATGGACCAACCAGAAAAAACCAAATTCAAAATTATATATAAAATCAATAACAAATAATAAATGATTTTATTCAATTTATGTTATAAAATCAGAAATATCTATTATTTTCTTGAGTATTTTAACATGATTTTTATTTATTTTTTTGAGTTAATTTATTACAAGTTTATTTTTAGGGTTTTATTTATAGGTATATTCATCTATGTTTTTGATATTTTATTTTATTTTGTGTTTTTTATTTTTTATTTTTTATTTTATTTTTTTATTTATAACTTTTTTTATAGATTTAAATATATTTTTATTATATTTTTTGATGTGTTTGTTATAATTAAATTAATAAGGGTATTATATATATAGGCATAAATATAGGTATTTTATCTATATATTTTGTATACATATTTTAAAATTTTTTTATTTATTTTTGGTTCTACTCTATTTTAAATATGTACATATCTTATAAAAAATATTAAAAAATAAAAAATTATAAAATTATAAAAATAATAAATAATAAATAACATGAATATTTTATATAGGTAAACTATGTAATAGGGGTCCAAAACCAAACTTTCACACCTTAACTCAAAAATGTATGAGACACCTTCACTAAATAGTTATTAAAAGTTATATATAATTAGAGGTGATTTTGGTATATTTTGAGTTTTATTTAGGAGATATGGGTTTGAGAAGTTGGGATTTTGGCTTTTTATTTAGAGCATAAAATGTATAAAATATATTATTTTATACATTATTTAGAGCATAAAATGTATAATATATATTATTTTTGTAGGAAATCAATTTTGTATTTTTTATATATTATTATCTACTACTTCCATGGATAAATTTTCTTTATTTTAGGTATTAAAGATGCAAAGTAAAATAGGTCCCAAGAGTGACTTATTGACAAATTAAAGAATGAACTTTATTGATGTATTATTGGCCCTTATCTCCCCTTGCTTTATCCCTTGTTGACCCAGTCACCAAGATGCCTATGTCTCAAGGTTTAATGTCATAAACTACCTTTGGAATTTTATTCTTATTCTTATTCTTATTCATATCTTTATTATATAATTTTGGCATCAAAACTATATTTTATACACAATAAATGGAATAAATAAAGAATGTTAATTTGTACAAAATAATGCCATTTAGCATGCATTAGCTAGGGTTTTTAAGGCCAAAATGATAGAATGAAGTTGATGAAATGGAGATTCATCATGAAGACATCTTGCTTTACGTAGACTATGTGATTCTATGGGTAGATGTTATCCTTGCTCGAGCCACCGATAACTATACAATGTGTTGATTCTTAAAGATATCATCATCTCGTGGTTCGGGATACTAGAGATTCTTATCTTAGATGTGGGTTATCACTTCATCAATAAATATGTTAACAAATTAGCGAGGGGTTATGGCATCGATCATCATGTCACTTCTCCTTATCATCCTCAATCTAATGGATTTGTAGAACTATTAAATAGAGAATCAAGACGATCCTGAAAAAACTTGTAAGGTCGGGCAGAAAGAACTAGTCACAACTTCTAGACTTAGTTCTCTGGGCTTATAGAACCGCCTACAAGTATCCTCTGGGCATGTCGCCCTATCATCTGGTTTATGGAAAGGCATGCCATCTGCCCATAGAACTAATTCACAAATATCATTGGGCAGTCAACATCTGTAACCTCAACAAAAGATGGCCAGAATAGAAAACTAGATCTGAACAAGCTATTGGAATTCAGAGACTACATGTATGATAATCTCTTGATGTACAAAGAAAAGGACAAATGTTGACACGACTAGACATCATATGAAAGACCTTAGATCCTTGACAGAAAGTGTGGTTGTTTGATGTTAAGTTAAAGATTTTCCCAGATAAATTAAGAGTAAATGGGCATGGCCATACATAGTCAGAACTATGCTTAATAATGGAAGTATCCTCATATCAGAACTGTCATCTGAAGCATTGATTGTCAATGGTAAGTTGTTGAAATCGTGTCTAGAGCACGACACATTCCTGGCCTTTGTTGATTCAAATAATGTGACATTTAATGAAGATTTCACAATTACAACATTAGCGGAGCCAGACAATGCCTCCAAACATATATTTGATTATTTTTCTTTTTTTCTTCTTTTCATTTCTATTTTTCAAATTCTTTCATTCCTTTTTGTTTCTCTCACTCGACTTATTAGTGCTATGTTTAGGATATTCTTCATCGTAAGTATAGGAAGAGAGTGTATTTGAGTTATTCATTATCCATTCCCTCGCTTGTCCTCTAACTTGTTGAGATTCTTACTATATGTAGGGATATTTTACCCTAAGTATGGGGGGATAAGCCGATCCCATTTGAGTTTGTACATCCTGATCTTCGATCATCACCATTTTGTGTAAATTTTGGTATACCTAGGATTAGTTGATACAAGGTATAGGGGGTGAACGACTTATCATTATTTATTTAGCCATTGTAGTATAGAATTTTATTATACTTAGCACGAGTTATATTTCTTTTTCTCTCTGATCACTATGAGGGCAAGACACAAGCTAAGTATATTGGGTTGTATATAATTGTATTTACTTTAGCCATATCTTACACTTTCGTATTTTCAATGATATGGCTAAAAACTATATTGGTTAATAATATATAATAAACCAACTATAAAGAATACACCCAATTATGTGTAAAATACTTCAAATTCTTTGTAAATATGATTAATAAATCAATTTAAAATTGTTTTGCAAAATGATATGAAAAATGGTTGGAAAATATCTTGAAAAATATTTTGATAACCATTTGGAAAACTTTTGCAAAATGTTTTCAAACCTTTGTAAATTTTTTTTGTAAATATTTGCAAAAAATTGTTCCATTTGTTTAATTTTTTTTAAAATTACTTTGCTAATGATTTGGAAAGTGACTGCTAAAATAATTTTAAAGATATGTATATATATATATATATATATATATATATTTTTTTTTGAAAAATCTTTGTAAAATGATTTTAAAACGTTGTAAATGTTTGTATTTTTTTTGCAAAATAAAGATTTCAAAATAATTGTAAAAATGTTTTCAAACTATTTTGAGAACCTTGCATATAATTATCAAATAATATTATAAATTTAATACACACACGCACACATACATTCCTTGTATATAAAACCTGAAAATAATAACCACTAACTTCTTACAAATTCCCATTGTGGAACGTACCCTTAATTCTTGTAAATATGCACACACGGCTGTGTAAATAACTGTACATACTTGTTTAAGAGGGTTGACGTGGATCCTAACACTTGGTCTTGGAGGGCCTGCAACGTCTGACAAGTCGGATCCAACAATCGTTGTATTGACTACTCTAACGATGTTGGATCTTAATCAACCAATTCAGACAAACAGTCAACACATAATATAGATGAAATAATAAAGGAATGCAGGGTGATATTTAGTATACCCTACATAAAGATGTGTATAGACAACAATTTTATGGGTCAAACAACTGAGAGCAAGTCACGGATAGGGTAATTATGATTTGAACAATTATGTTTTTGTACCTTTTCTTCTTTTTGATTTTTTAGGTTTTTAATATATTTATATTTTATGGATTTTTAATTCTTTTTAATTTCTTTTTCTAAGATATAATGTATATATATAGTAATATGTATACAATACATATAATATATCTGATATATATATATATATATATATATGAAACATATACATGTACAATCCTTTTTGTTTTTAAGGATTTTAAATATATATTTGGTATCTATATATAATGATACTATTAATAAAAATTATATAGATAATATATAGTATAACTAGTCTATATCGGTTTTTATTTTTATAAATATAACTATATATACTAAATAGTTACAAAATAAACTGTTTTGTATGTTTTTTATATTTTTATCTATTTTTTTCTTATTTTCCTCGTCAATTTTAGGTGTTCTTAATTTATTTAAATATACAAAATAATAGACATATTAATCGTGATGGATAATTTTATTTTAAAAATAGATAATAAGGCCGAAAATTCCCAAAACTATTTTTATTGTATACTATATAATATAAATAAAAATAATAAAAACAAAAATTTTTAGTTATACAAATTTTCTTATTTTCATGTCTTTTTTTGGGTATCCATTTTTTTGTTTTTCTTTTATATATTTTTTGGTTTTTAGTATGGAGTCATAATATATAGTAATACATAATATATATTTTTTTGGAATTTTTGAAATAGTTAATACATTTTTTTTGTATTCTTAAATCTAGACAAGGAAAATATATCTCCTAAATGAAGTTTAATGAATGGAAATATGTAGTAAAATTCTAAATAAAACTAATAAAGTGAACATGCATCAGATAAAACATCTACACCATTTTCCTCCAAATTAATAAGGAACTGGAGCTATTTAATAGAACAGAGAGGAAAAAAATAATTCAATCCTAGCATGGGTATTTTTGCAACAAAAATAAAGTCAAACGTGTTTTGTGCAAATAACCCAAAGATATTGCACTTATTTACAAATTTCAAATACTAACAAATATATAGGACGCTAGAAGGGCTTCTGTGCAAATTACTCTCCTCACATGGATCGCCACAAGAGGTGAGCTGGCATGTAACTGTTTTGTAATATTCGATAATCACGAGGTGTCCTATGCAATTTTTTCTGAATATTTGAATGTTATTTCATATTTACAGGTGGATTTATAAATTATAAAAATGTTGAGGGGTGATTGACGGCTTGGAGGTATGACATTTTTCCTTAAACTGGACGTCCTATATTAGATATGGGTTGGGGCTTGGATCCGACGACGATGGAGGTTCCAAGATAAAATCGAAAGAAGGTCGACTTGGATGAGCTTCGATTGGTCATATATCCTACCTCTGACCTCCTATTTAGTTGTTGATAGGATCCAAAGCTTCTTGGAGCTCTCGTACACCCATGGGATGGTTCAAAGTTGTCTGGGCCCCGTCGAAGAAAGCCTAGAGCTCTGCTGCTTATGGAGCTCCTGGTGAAGCTTAAACATGGATCCAAGGGGTTCGTTGAGGTCTAACACCTGCACAAAAATGTAGGGATGCTCAAGGAGAAGCTCCCCAACGTATTCTGAAGCTAAGAGCATGTGTGAAGAGATGGAACAGATGAGCTCAAGTGAAGGTGGTGGACCAGTGCTCGTTGGACCTTGATTCCTACATAATCAATGGTGGGAAGTGAGGGATTCTTTGAAGAAGGCAAAGGGGAATGAGTGGGAGGTAGAAATGGAGGCAAAATAAGTGGCCATCACAAGTAAATTCGAGCTGGAGCACAGTGCTGCAACAATCGAAAATCCTGAAATGACTTCAACCTATGTAATGGTTGACTAAACTAAAGATGAAACCACAACAATGAAACAAAATGTGATAGAAAAATGAAAGAAATGCATCTCTTACTAGACTATTTTAGGGAGAAAAAGGATCACACCATTCACACCTCTCTTGTCCTTGCTAACACTTCAGTAGGACTCCTGTTGTCACCAGGATTCTCGAGCAATCGAAGTTAGGGGTTTCAAGGAGGTTATTGGTGTTCAAAATTGGGAAGAAGACATGGAGTTGTTATTTATTAACATGGTGGAGCAACCTTATTACCCTAGGGTTTCTTATCGATTAGGGTTATGTCCAAAGGATCTAAGAATTAAGCATGTATTAGGGTTGATCTGAGCAATGTTTGCATGAAAAATTAAGTTAGAATGAGTGATTGATCACCTGGGAAATGAGGGAGAAGATGGCAGGTCGCCATCTCTGATAGGGTAGGTGGTCTGGGAAGAAGAGTTGATTGGGGTCCGCGTGGACCAATAAGGAAAATCAGGGAATTAATCCCACTATTAATTGGATATGAAATAATAAATCATTTTATTAATTTTAGGTTAGAGCATGAAAACTGTTTCTTATTATATTTAGTATTTTATTATGATTTTTATTTATGTGTACAAGTTAATTTATTATGTGTTAAAATTTACATGTGTGTATATATATGTGTGTGTATATGTGTGTGTACCTGTATTTTAGTTCTTTTATTTTTATCTTACACTACATGCTTTATTATTTTATGTACATACTTTATGTGTTTATAATTTATTTAATTTCATATTTTATTGTATTTTATTATTTTGTTTATTTACTTAAAAAATTATGTACATATATTATATGGGTATAATTCATCTATATATTTTAATATTTACTTATTTTTAATGTATTTTAATTGTTTTATTATTTTTATTATTTACGTATGTTTTGAATAATATTTATAAATATATAAAAATATAAGGAAGCTAAAAATATAAAGAATAAATATAATGGATATTATATACATATATATAGTACAATATGGACCCAAAAGCCAACTTTTGCATCTCAATTCCAAATTGAATGAAACCACCTTCACTAAATAGATGATTAAAATTTATGAACAATAAAGGTGAGTTGGGTCAATTTCATGTCTGCATAGAGGAGACACATGTTTGGGATGTTTTATTTGCAGCTTTTTATTTTGAGTGTCCCAAGCACACCGTCTTTTTTTATGTGAAATGTTTTGTACTTTTCTTTATATTTTTTTTACAAGTTTCATATAGAGGGATTATTATTTGAGATATAAAAAGTGGAAAAAATAGGCCCTAATAGCCTATTTATTGGAAAATAAAAATTAGGGTTTTTTAGTGTATATTTGTACAATTGATCTACCCTATCTCCCTCTATTTTATTCCTTGCCAACCAAGTCATCATAATGACTTAGTCTCGGGGTCTAGGGTCACTCAATGTCTTTCATACTTCATTCTTTTTTCTTTTCTTTCCTTTATTCTTGACTTTTGGAAATAAATACAATATTTTATACATTATTTACATATAAAAGATTGAGTGTTATTCACATAAATTAATGTTATATACATGTATTTATCTGGGGATTTAAGGCCAAAATGAAATAATAAGGGTGATCAAATGGAAATTCATCACCCCCAATACTTGCCTTTGCCAGTTCCTAGAAAACACTTATGATAGTTGGTGCGGAAAAATAAAATAAAGAAAAGGAAAAGAAGCGAATCAGATTGATTATAAGTTTTAAACGTGTCTTCATTAAATCAAAGTTGGGAGCTTAGTCAGACCTTTAAGAGATTAGGTTTGGTCAGAACCCTATTGGGAATTATACTTGAAACTCAACAACCTCTATGAACCGCAAAACTTTGTCCATATATCCTCAAAATCCAGGTTAGAACAAGTCTATGTCATACACAGACCCTTACGACTATGCGTCTATCTTGTACAATGAAAGTGATATGTAGCTCCTCTCGGCAAAAGTTGTAAAGAGACATTCTTCTCCAACATGGTGACCCTAGTTCCCCAATCGATCAACTCTTTCCTAAAGGAGAGAATATTCCCTTCTAAGTTCAAGTGCAAGCAGCTCAAGAAGAGGAGGTGGATAAGAGAATGGATGGGTACATATCCTAGGATGCATGACTAGCGTAGTCAATTCGTCAAGTTGCAATCTCAAATGAATACTTTGAAGCTCAAGTTTGCTTATCGAATACGTATACATACATACTCTGATGGGATTGATTTTTCTTTGATTTTTCCCATCTATTCTTTTTGGAGTTTTTATTTTTGCGTTTCATTTTTTAATACTATTTACAACAACATTAACACATGTACTTTTTCCTCTTGAGCTGGTAGAATATCCCTCTTTAGATGCTTTATTGCAACCCATGACGTCCTTTCTTTGGATCTCGTTACTATTGGATTGGGTTGGGGCACAATGGCCATAGATTGTGACTTTGTATGTTTCCGTTCGCTTGTATCTCATGCCGGCAAATCCAGACCTTTACCACTTCAAGTGAGTTGAGCAAAGTGTAAGGTACGAGTGTGCAAGTTAGGTCAGTGTCGACAAGGGTGATGTGTGTGTTTCGAAAGGTTCTATTTAGGCTGTCAAGATGACATCCAAACCTAGTATTGTGGCTCCAGAATTTAAGTCCAACAGACTTGAAGTGCCTCAATTCCAATTTGTATAAGGTTCTTGTGGTTAAATAGATTAAGGTCTAACCAAGCACTAATCTTCAGACATTACTTAGACAAGATCAATTATCATTATCAATCCGAAAAACGAAAATGTTATGATGTGAAAAGAATTTATTCTGTGAAGTATTTTCTGATTTTGAACTTTTTATGGGTTTTTGAAAAGTTGAGCAATTGTTTAAGCAAACTTTGAAAACATTTTGCAATTTTATGGATTTTAAAAATTTTATTTTTTAGGAGTTTCTAACAAGGTTTAATAAAAAATGTACGTGAAAATATTTACATGGTGTGCATCACTATATACAAGAACTGGTTAAAGAATTTATTCTTGGAACTTTATATAGAAGTTAAGGTGAGTTGTTATTTATAGGGTTTTATATAAAAGCTCATACTCAAAAAATTTTATTTGCCCTACTTATGTATAAGGTTCTCAAAATAATCTGAAAATACTTTTACAATCATTTTGAAAACTCTATTTTGAAAATAATTTTTGTAAACATTTTACCAACATTTACAAAATTTGAAAATCATTTTGCAAAGACTTTTTAAGTTGTATAAATAAAATTTTCAAAATATTTTTACAATTGTTTTACAAATCATTTGCAAACTGAATAATAGAATTTTCATTCAAACAAATGAACCAAATTTTGCAAATATTTTACAAGATTTTTACCATGGTTTGAAAACATTTCACAAAAAGTTTTCCAAATAATTTTCAGAGGTTTTTTCAAGAATGTTTCCAACTATTTTCGAATCATTTTGCAAAATATTTAATTTTAATTCGAATTAGTAATCATATTTATAAATAATTCTAAAAACTTATACACATTTAAAGTGCATCCTTTACAAATAATTAATTGTATGTTCTTACACATATAATATATTAGACATATTATTCAAAAATACGAGAGTATGAGTTATGGCTATAGTATATACAAAGTATATACAACCCCCTATACTTAGCTTGAGTTATGTCCTCATAGTGATCAAAGAGAAAGGAAGACATAACTTGTGATGAGTATAGGAAAGGCTATACTACAATGACTAAATAAATAATGAGAAGTCGATCATCCCCCTTATACATAGGATCAAGTAATCCTATGTATAGTAGACTGTATACAAAATGGGGATAATCGAGGACCAAAATGTACAAAATATATGGGCTCATCTTGTGCACCCTATACTTAGGGTAAAATATCCCGAAGTATATATAGACTGTCAAAAAATTATATAAATAATGAGTAACCCAAATACAATCATCCCCCCTATACTTAGGATGAAGCATATCCTAAGGTATAACACAAATGAATGGTATGAGGGCTATACATAAGAATAAAAGAATTGGAAACTGGAAATGCAAAGAAGAAAAGAAAAAAACTAATCGAAGATATTTATGGAAGCATTGTCTAGATCCACTGATGCGGCTTCTGTGAAATCTTCTTAGAAAATAACTTGTTTATAATCGATAATGGCCATGAATGTGTCATTCTCTAGATATGGCTTCAACAACTGACAGTTAACAGTGAGGGGATGTGTGTCAGCTGACAACTCTGATAGAAGGATACTTCCGTTGTCACACACAATCTTCACGATCCCTGTCCATTTTCTCTTTAATTTTCCTACAAAGGTCTTCAACTCCACATCTAACCACACTTTTTTTTCTAGTCTCAAAGGTCTTTCATTTGTTATGCTGGTCGTGCCAGCATTTGACCTACTCCTCGTACATCAAGCTATTATCGTAGGTGTAGTATCTGAATTCCAGAATATTGTTAAAATCTAGTTTTCTTTGCTGACCATCTTTTTGTGGGTCGATGCTGCAGATATTTACTGCTCAAATTGATTTATGAATGATCTCCATAATAAGGTGGAAAGGCTTTCCATATATAAGACGATATGGTGGCATGCACAAAGCCCTATTCCCATAGAATTGAATGCATGAGTTGTGACCACTTCTTTCTATCTTTCACAAACTTCTGCAGGATCATCTGGATTTCTCTGATTGATAATTCATCATGGCCGTTAGATTGAGTATGATAAGGAGAAACGATACATTGATCAATACCATACTCCTTCCCTAATTTCTTCACCTCTTTACTGATGAAGTGGATACCCCGATTTGATATCATTATCTTCCATATCCTGAATTACTAAACGATGTTATCCTTCATAAACTGGAAAATTGTATGACTATTTATGGCTCGAGCAGGGATAGTTTCCATCTATAGACTCATGTAGTCTACAACAAGCAGGATGCATTCATAGCCTTGATTATTAAGAAATGGCCCCATATAAACAATTCCCCATGCATCAAACGCATCATATATCTAAATAAATTTAAGGGGCGCAGAATCTTTTGAACTCATGGTTTTTCCCATCTTCTTGCAATCGGTACATGCTTTGACATATTCATTCGCATTCTTGAATAGTATGGGCTATTAGAGGCCACACTACAATATCTTCGTTGTCGTTCTACTTCCATAACAGTGTCCACCTGATTCGAGCTTATGACAATGCTCGAGGACACTCGTGTACTCCTCTTGAGTAATACACTAATGCTATATGCAATATGCTTATTCCTTGAACAAGTTTGGATCTTCCCACTGGTAGAAGTGGAAAAAGACATGAAATTGTATTTTTTTGATTCTCATCCAATCTTCTTGGACCACCCAGAGGTGAGGTAGTTCAAAAAATTGGCATACCAAGGGGAGAGATCTAATGTTGACGATGGACTCATCAGGGATGGTCCTTGTAATCGGTGCACTGCTCAATTGAGTCTCTTGGCATTCTAATTTGGATAGATGATCTGCTTCCACATTCTGAACTCCATGCTTATCTTTTATTTCTAAATAGAATTTTTTAGAGGAGAAGATCCATTTGAGTAAGAGTTATTTGGCATCCTTCTTCTGCTATAGGTATCAGATAGCAGAGCGCTCGGTGAAAATGATAACTTTTGATCCTAAAAGGCAGGATCTGAACTTATCTTGTGTGAAAACAACTTTCAGTGATTCTTTATTTGTGATTGTGTAATTTCTTTGCACTTCATCAAACATTCTGTTGGCATAGTGATTGACATATGGCATATTTTTTCTTCTTTGTCCCAATACCACCCCAATTGCAAAGTTCGTTGCATCCGTCATGATATCAAATTATAGAGACTAATCAGATAGTTGTAGGACTGGAGGCCGAGTGACAACATCTTTCAACTACTGAAAAGATTAGAGAACCTATTGATCAGCAATGAACTCGGTTTCCTTGTAGAGTAGCTCTGTAAGAGGTTGGGCATGCTTGCAAAAGTCCTTGATGAATGTTATATAAAACTCCAAGTGACCAAGGAATGACTTCATATTCTTAACATTCCGAGGTGGTTCTATATTTGTATTTACATCTACCTTTGTTAGTTCGGCTTCCATGCCATGCTTGGGGAATGACATGACCCCTCACAATCCCTTCTGGGATTATGACGTGGCTCTTTTCCCAAGAGAGTATGGGATTTACTTCACACCATTTCTGAAGCACTCAATATAGGTTCTCGAGACAATAATCAAAATTGTCACCACAGATTGAGAAGTCATCCTTAGAAACATTGAGAAAACTGCCAACTATATCACCAAAAACAATAAGCAAGCGTCTCAAGAATGTGACAGGTGCATTGCACATACCAATGGGAATTCTTCTGAAAGCATAGATGCTGAACAAACAAGTGAAGTCCATTTTCTATTGGTCCTAAAGGGTGATTGCCACTTGGTTATACCTAGAGTACCCAGCAAGAAAGCAGAAGAACTCCTTGCTGCACAATATTTCTAATACATGATCAATAAACGGTAGAGGTAATGGTCCTTCGTTTTTGCTAAATTCGGATGTTGGTAATCAACACAAAATACGCACACATGATGATGTTGATACCTGAGCAGAAATCTCTTCTCTTTTCTCATTGGTAACTATGGTGATCCCTGATTTCTTCAGAACTATGTGCAAGGGACTCACCCAATTGTAATTGGAGATGGGATAAATGAAACATGCCTCATACCATTTCATTATTTCTTCATGAGACATTGCGCATATTGGGATTCAGTCTTCTTTGAAATTCTCGCTATGGCTTGGCATTATCATCCAAATAAGTTTGATGTGAATACAAGGGTGTACTGATATCGCAAGGATTTGAAAAATTGCAACTAAGAGCCTTATAGTTTCTCTCTAGACCCTCGACAAATCGAGATTCCTGTCCTGGAGTCAGCTTGGTACTGATGATGATCAGATCTCTATTTACTTCACCCGCAAAGAAAGCATACATGACTCCTGCTGGAAGCTGCTTTAGTTCTGGCAATGATAGAACTAGCTTCTTGGACACTTCTGAGATGGGGTTGGTAGGTGGATGATCTGCTGAAATTTCTGAGGTGCAGCTTAACTCTGTCACTTGTGGCTCAAATAATAATGTGCTAAACATATCTTCAATGAATTGTTCTTGTTTGGTCTGGTTTGAATCTTCTTCTTCGAAGAGGCCAATGAATGAGTTGAACTCTGTCTCCAGTTGACAATGAAGATTGGTTCAACTATGCTTTCCTAGACCTCATCTGAAGAGATGATTTCTTGGGTCAATATATCATTCAAGGTAAAAAGTTGGATATTTGATCTCCATTATGATGTCACAGTCTTTTGCATGCGATTTTATTGTTCTCTTATTAGGTGTTTCTTTTGGCTCGTTGATCATCTCCATGGTGACACGATCCCTACATGAGAGAAATGCCATCTTTCGAGACCCATAGTCAACTACCACCTCGGTTGTTTGAAGGAATGACCGACCAAGGATAATGGATGTTTGGAGTAACAGTGCATGTGAATCCATGTCCAGGACAACAAAGTTCACTAGGAATCACATATCCCACATGGTTACAATAACTTCCTCCAATAAACCCTTGGGCCGCTTAATGGATCAAGCAACAAATTGAAGTATCATGTGTGTGGGTTCAAGCGTACCCAACCAAAATTTCTTGAGCAGTAATGAGGGCATGAGGTTGATTAAAGAGACACTATCAATAATAGTTTGTTCAAATATTTGATCGAAAATCTTGCATATGATCAAAGGGGCTCCATCGTCTTGTTTTTTATGGGAGATTACTAATAGCACTTACGATGGCCATTGTCAGGATGTGCTTTTCTACTTGGTTATCATCGATTCTTATGGCTTTGACGCTTGGTTGTACATGCCTCTCTCAACCATTTCTTTACTGCTAGAATATGATCCATGTCCTTTATTAATGGCATTTCGAAAACCAAGTTTTGAATAATCTCCACAATTGATGGGATCAAATAATGCATTTTTTAATCTTTTCAAAATTTTTATTTTTGCATTGCATCATGAAAAGGAATATTTAAAGAACTGAAACCAAAAGAATTACTCTTATTGACATCTAAATCGATTGGTACAAAAGACATGCTAGAAGAGGGAAAGCAATCATTTAAAATATTAGGGAGAACATGTGTAAAAGCTAGAACATCAGCGTAATTGATTAGCCTAGGAGTGGCTTCAAGTGCTAACTTCTCCTTGTCTGTCTTGGCTCGACCTTGGCCGTTATTTAGTTTTTGTTCTTTTTCATTTTACCGATTTTTGGTTCTATTTTACAGATGGTGGTGGTGGATAGATGGTGTGGCTCCTCCTTCATGTTCTTCCTCACCTGGTCATGTGACTGGTTCAGCTGATGTAGAAGATTATGACTCGCTAGGTGATGCTTTGTTCTTCCCTTTGACTATAGCAGATGGAGGCAAAGTCCTACCACTCATAAGAGCAACAACATTAGTCAAAACAAAATAAGGGCTATCTGACTCTGTAGATGACGACTCTCCATTTCATCACCTTTATTTTTTCATTTTGGCCCTAAATCCCAAGCTAAATAAATGTATATATCACTAATTTGCATAAAATAACATGCACATATTAACTTGTAAATATTATGTAAATACATGTATATAAACTCAAAAAACCAATAAAGGAAAAGAAAAGAAAAAAGAAATAAATTTTTGAAAATACTAAATTACCCTAGACCCTGAGACCAAGTCAATATTGACTTGGTAGACCGGGAACAAAGTAGGGAGAGATAGGGCTAATAACTGCACAAAAATAAACACAAATATGCTTACATTTCAACCGTTTGTAAGTATTTTTATACCATTCTTATTTAAATGATTTCTTTTGCATTTCAATAAAAGTATATAGAAAAATATAAAAATATTACAAATGAGTGCCATAAATAATTACGAAATGGATAAACTTCACCTTTTCCTATATGCGTGCAATCTTGATTTTCAATATGGAGCATATACTCCAATTTACCCCTGACTCAATTTAAAAGTTAATCATTTGAAAACTTTTAAATTCTAAAAATATCACAAAAGTAGTCGGGGCTCATTTTATGAAAAGTCAGCTTTGGGACCCATTTGTACAATAGTTTATGACTTTTCTTTCTTTTATATAGATTTCATTTTAACTCATTTTCTTTTGATTTCAAATTTTTTGTTATTGTATACTCTACTTTCTATTAAAGATAAAAAACCAAGTAAAAGAATAAAAAATAAAAAAGACACAAAAATAGGTCTTCTCTATACAAGTCATTTGACTTGAATTTTATTTTTAGTATTTTTTATAAAATTAAAATCAATAAAAATATTTTCAGGTGTCTTATATTAACAACAAAGCAAAATTAAAAATCATAAACTAATAATATTTTTAAAAATATGTTTTTAATTTGTGGCTTTCATTCGAAACATATTTTGGGAAAACTTTCTTCTACAATAATCTAGATAAAATTATTTTGAGAAAGTTCGGTGTTTTGAGTTTTTTTTTATTTTTGAGGCCTCTTACTAGTTATTTCTAGCATAATTTTCATTGGTAAAACCTCTCTTTTTTGTATTTGGTCCACATGGACATGTGGACCCATGTTAGAATCCCAAAATTTTGAAATAGTTCATTCCCATTGGTGAAGAATTTCTCCAACCTTCATCCTATCTTCCATTTTCTCTGCCACAATAAAAAGAGTTTCTAGCCTCATTTTTGAATTCATCCACCATTAGTATCATCATTCTAACTCATCTACCTACATTGTGATAGAGTGAAGGTTGGAGATGAAGCCATGACGAAGAGATGACTCTTTGGCATGATCCCTTGGTGTGTGACATTTAACCATTTTGATTCATTTAGCATACTCATAGCGTAGATCATGTTTTATTCTCATGTAATTTTAGCTGGATTCATGTAAAATCCAATCTTAGCCAACGACGGAGCTTCAGCTATGCTGCTCGTTTCTGATTGTCCTAACATCCCTTTACTTCGACCAACACCTCCATCCTCTCCCCCTTCGCCTTCTGATCACCCAATGCCCTTCCATCCACCATGTTCTTGCACAGAACAAAGGGAACGCCTCTCCTCCTCTGCTGCTCAACGGAGAGGACAACATCCTCTACACAATGCTTCATCTCCCTACCGAAAGCCATGCCTTGCTTCGTTTGTATCCCCCTAAGTATCTCATGTAGGAAAATACAAGAAAGGATCTCTTGCGAGCTTCATCATTCCTCAGGGGGACCTCCCAAGTGCAGATCCACCATTTACCTAACCGGAGATCCTTTACCCATTTTGATACCATCAGCAGGTGCAGAAGATCCCCCTAGAGTGTTTTGATCCACTCCCTATAAACAGGGTCGGGATTGAAACTTCTATAAGGTGGTGTTCTTCCGTTGTTCTTTCACTTCCCTTCCGCATCATTCGATAATGCCCGAACTCA
>JAZKJV010003884.1:0-46941 GCA_037367405.1 Ottelia alismoides
TAGCGAGTCTTCAGCTGCCGACGTTTCAGCGCCACCGCAGGCAAGCGTACGGACGAGCAGTTGCAGTTATACGAAAGCGCTAGCACAAGGAGACTTAAAGTGAGCATTGCTACTCGCCTGTTTCAAGTTTTTGCCGGTGTGTTCTTGATCGCTCCAACGTCTGAGGCTTGGAGCCAAACCCGTCGTGGCGATCAATGCCTGAGCCAAGTGAGCGATGCAGATCTTCTGGATGAGCTTAGCTATCGACTAAAAACCGGACGATCTGGCCCAGCTCGAACTGAGGTCACGAGCGCTGTTGACCTGAATTGTCTGGCGTTGATGAAAGACAGCTATAGATACTCAACCAGTGTTGATCTGCTCATCACCTGGGCTAACTCATGTCGAAATACGATTGATGTGAACCGCTGCTCAATCGTGTCACAGTCCAGCGACACCAAGTGTTTCAAAGCACTTGTCGATTATTATAGCTACACTCCCAAGGACCAGGACCTTAGGAACTTTAATGAGGCTTGCGGCGCCAAACGTTACAGCTGTTCATATTAGGATCTAAGTATTCAGGATGGCGCACAGAGCTAGGGGTCAAGCCCCTCTCCTCACCGCCTAGGACAACAAAACTCTCTCTCGCAGAACTTGGTCTCTGTAAGATTCTGCAATCTCGTCAGAACTGCACAAGATCGACTTTGTAAGGAAACCGGCTGTCTCGAATGGCATCCCAAAGCAGGTTGGCAGCTCGAATCACGTTGGGAGAGGGATCCGCAAAATGATACAAAATATCGACATCCGAAAACGGCTTGTGATCACCGCGAGCTCGCGACCCAAAAACCCACACTCGAGCCCCAAGTTCTGCCAATGGTTTGAGCAGAACCTCTGAGAGAATGGCTGCATCTTTAGGGCTAAGTCCGTGAATCACTGTTTTAACTTTTTCAAAAGATCTCGCGCCCGCGGCGCAAACGACCGGGCAACTCCATAGACTTTATCGGCGAGATCTTCGTTGTACGTGTGTGATGACAAATTTCGGGCATCCACTGCGTCAAACCAAGACTCAACGTCTTTGATCAAAAGAGTTTTGAGCCATCTCTCGGACAATCTCTTGGGCGCAGTGGCCGAGGCGCCCATGCTTTTTCGTGCAACCTTCCAAGCCAACTCAACTGTGAACTCGAAGCGCTGAATCGTGGCGTCGCGATTCATTTTTGTTTGAGGACTTGCAAGCGCCTCTTCGAGAGCCACAAGGGCTTTTTCAAACTGCTCTACCGAAACTGCCAAAGCTCGCTCCTTTAATGGTCTAATGGTCGGCGTGGCGGGATTTGAACCCACGACCCCTTGCACCCGAGACAAGTGCGCTACCAGGCTGCGCTACACGCCGACAAATCGAGTCCAGGCGTTATAACCTGCCTCTGCTCAGATGACGATCACCTCGACACTTTTTTTGCCTCTCAGAAGACTCGGAAAACAGGTCTTTGTTTTTGAATTTATTGATTTTTTTTAAGATACCGAATTGCTTTGTGTCGAAGCATGTCCATGGGCACAATGGCGCTTCTTATGATCAATGCACGTATGACGATCGAAAAAGCGACATCAATCGCCCTTTTTTTTTCTAACCGTGACAGGCACGGCACGCGCAGACAGCTCGCAAGAGAAAGCACCCACAACACACGCAGAATCCATCAAACGCACTTTTAGGCACAAAGCATCAGAGGCCGAAAATGCCTGTGCCGAAAAAATTGTGAGCGAGTTCAAACAACAAAATGACGGCATTGTTGAGGTTCAACTTTTGCCTCAGAATGGCAGCAACCAAGCTCAAACGATTCGGGTCAAGGTGCATGCACCTTGGGAGCATCCAAGCGTGAGACAGTTGTACGTTGATCGTGTGCTGGGTTTTTGCAGATCAAATCTCTATCGTCTCAGTCAGTACATGGATTGCGTTCAATCGGTCACTGCAAAAATCGACAGCACTTTGCCAGACACCCCCGCCTCGTTCTGCAATCACAAACATGACGCGCCCTCAGACGACTACTCGCAATACCAAGACTGCTTGATTGAGCTCTCCAACAAAACAAGGGCCTCTGGCGGCAACATTCGAATGCTCTGCGAAGACTATGACAGTCCCGAAATCGAGCCGAGTTTGTTGAATCTTTGAACAAAGCTCCAGGAGATTTTTTTGCAGAGGTCGCAGCTGTCAATGCAATCACCAAGAAATCAAACCCAAACGCTCTTCAGCTTGAGACGAACAAAAGTCCCAAGGAGTTTCAGACTCCAACACAGGCCGCACCGATTCAACGGCGTCGCTAGTTTTGAATTTAAATTCGGGTTTCTGCAGACCTTTTTTGAGCACCGAATAGGTTTTCAAAATTCCCTGAGCCTGCACAACCATAAAATCTGTTTTCAGCTTGTCGGTCAAAGGAACAAGATCTTGGTTTGACGGTGCAAGCGGGGTGACCGTAGTTTCTCGTTTCGCGACTGCTGGACTTTCTTCTTCGTTGTCAAAGTGACCCTCTAAATCTCCCTCTCGAATTCTTCGAGCTGCGCTGGCTTTTGCCTCGGCAATAACTTTAGGATCGAGGTTGTCGAGAGTCACGTCGGGAGTGATCCCCTTCACCTGAATGGATCGACCAGACGGTGTGTAGTACCGCGACACCGTGAGTTTCAAACCGGACTCATCCCCCAGAGGAATCACTTGCTGCACAGATCCCTTTCCAAACGTTTGCTGCCCCGCAATGATCGAACGACCGTAATCCTGCAAGGCCCCAGCCACAAATTTCACTCGCCGAAGCCGAAGATCCATCAACAAGCGTGACCAACGGCAAATCGGTGATCTTTCGCCCTTTACGAGCACTTTCGACTTCTTTTTTTGAGTGATCTCGCCCGATTGTGTAGACCACGGGGCCTTCATCAATAAAAAGATTTGCCACTCGCCACAGCTTGATCCAAAAGTCCGCCAGGATTGCCTCGCAAATCAAGAATCAAACCCACCAGTGGCTTTTCTTTGTTCATTCGCTCAAAGTGCTTGGCGAGATCTTCGCCTGACCGCTCTATGAATGAGGTGATTCGAAAGTATCCAATGTCCCCTTCGATGCGCGATGATTTGACCGATTGCAAACGAACAGACTCCCGTTTGAGGGTCATGTCTTCAGACTTTCCAGTGTCTCTGTGAAACACGGTGATCTTGATCGAAGTGCCGGGCTTGCCCCGCATCAAATTGACGGCATCAGACACCTGCAAATTTTTAGTGTAGGCGTCGCCAATTTTAATAATTTGATCACCGATTTGATCCCGGCCCGAAATGCGGGGCTGTCTTCGATGGGAGCCATCACCGTGATCAGACCATCTTTGACAGTGACCTCGATCCCGAGCCCGCCAAACTTGCCTTGAGTTTCTTCTTTCATTTCACGATACACCTCTTGACTGAGATAGGAGGAGTGCGGGTCGAGCGAGTTGAGCATCCCACGAATAGCACCGTCAACGAGCTGCGCTGCCTTTGTCTCTTCGACGTAGTTGCCCTCGATGAACTGAAGAACCTTCGAAAACTTTTCGAGCTCTTTGTACGGCACTTTGCTCGCCAAGAGTCCCTTTTGATACTCGTGCCCCATCCAAAAACCGATGGCGGCGGCCAATCCTAAAATCAAAAACAAAAAAAATGAGGCGCGCTTCATACCTCAATTATGGCCGGCTAAAAGCGAAACTGCATTAGGTCAGCTGACGAAAAACCTGGCGGGGGTCAATTGCTTGACCCGAACGACGCACCTCAAAGTACATCCGCTCAAGAGGCACTCCAATCAGATCGCCTGGCGAAACTTTGGCGCCCTTAGCAAGCTTTGACACCGAGTCTTCGGTCAGATTGGCGTAAAGCGTCATCAATCCCTTACCGTGATCAATCATCACAACGTGTCCGCGACCCGGAATCTTGCCGACGAACGCGATTGACCCCGAGGCGCACGATTTGACTTGCGCGCTCAAATCGGTGATCCACCACCCCGAACTTTGCCACTCAACACCGGTCTCGAGATCTTGATGGCGACCAAAGGCCTGCTTCACAAATGCTTTTTTCAGCTAATGGCGAAACGGGATTGGGCTTTGCACACAAACGTTTTTCGACGACGGGCTTTTTTGTTGGTTCGGAGCTCAATCTGGCGAGATCTTGTACTTTGACTTTCTCCCACTCGCGCTCGTTGGACAAATCTTCACGGCGGCGCTCCAGAGCCTCAAGCATCTCACAAGATTGCGAATCTCAACCTTCGCCAACGTTGCCAGCTGCGCCCGGCTCGAGTTTTCGGGCTTTGTCTCGTCCCAAGCAAACTGAGGCGCATCGGGAGCATGAGCCAATTTGTGAAAGAACTTTGTCTTTTGACAAGCTCTGATCTGAGCTTGGTAATTTTCTGATCGATCGTTGAAATTTGATCTTCGATCGGAGCCGGGGCCGCGGCTTCGTCCACCGCGCCCTGAACCGCGCTCATAGCACAAAAAAAGAGTGCCAGGCCGCTGCGCACGATCAAACCTCCTGGGGAGGACGACTGATCAAGGGCCATGTGAAACAGGCGCCGAGCAACGACGCACAGAGGCTGACCGCCATCAGACTCATTGAAGCCGGCCAGCTCAAATGTGTGACGTCAAAATGGGGAGGCAGCAGGAGCTCGGCGAACTTGGGCAACACAGTTCGAATCAACACGGCCAGGGTCGCCAATGACAACAAGCTTCCGATCACTCCAAAAAACAACCCTTCTAAAAGCAGAGGGCGAAAGATCCAAAACTTTGAGGCTCCGATGACTTTGAGAGTTTCGACTTCGGGACGCAGCGACTCAAACGCAATTCGAATCAAATGACTCACCAAAAGAGCAACTATCAAAAAAACGATCGCCAACAAAGTGGTGGCCCAAGAAAAAATTCGTGCCGATACGTGCTCATGGTCGACGCTCACCAGCCGAAAGCCATCGTCCGACGTCAAGAACCGACGGAAGCGACCTGAGCTCGTTTAAAAACCCATGAGCTCGGCCTTATTGAGAATCTCATTTTTAAGAAGAATCTTAATGGTGAGAGGTAAAGTTTCTTGTCCAAAAGCTTTCGACAAGGTCTGGCCAAACTGTTGCTCGAGTGCTTTGAGAGCTTCAGCCGAAGCCACCACTTGGTTTCTTGGATTCTGACGTCGGCTGCCAGTTTGTCTTTGAGAATTTTCACTTCGGATTCATCGGCTTTCGAATCTACAAAAGAGTGAGGGCGGGACGCTGATCGCTTGCCACCAGACTCGACTGCTGCAGTCGAACGCGCTCAAGATTTTCAACGACCGTCCAAAAGGCGCCCAAAATTGAGAGCGCACCGGCAATCGCCAACAATGTGATCAAAGACATCAAGGGGCGACTGAGCAAATGCTTAAATGCGAGTTTGAAGCTCATTGATTGGCCTCTTCGGTTTGAGTCCAAAATCTGGGTATCTTGTAGGCTTTTGACAAGCGAGCTGCTTCGGGACTTGGCATGCTTCCACCCACGAGCTCAAGCACACGGCCACCAAAGTCACGCACCAAACTCATGTCATGGGTCGCAATGAACACAGTGGTTCCGTGGCCCTTGAGCTCGCGCAACATACGAATCAGTGATCTTGCCGAGACGGGGTCCAAATTGCCGGTCGGTTCGTCGGCGACAATCAATGCGGGGCAAATCACAAGAGCTCGTGCGATTCCGATTCTCTGCTTTTCTCCAGCACTCAGCGACAAAACGCTCGCACGCGCATGTGTCTTCATCTGAACAACTTCAAGAATCTCATCGACCCGCCGTTGACGCTCTTTTTTTCGCAAACCCTGAAACAAAAGAGGCAGCTCAATATTTTCAGAGACGTTGAGCGAGGGCAGCAGCCTGTGATCTTGAAAGATAATTCCAATCTGACGCCGCAAAGCTCGGCGTTGGCTCTCACTCATGCGATGAACCGGATGCCCGAGGGTGAGAACCTCGCCCGATGTGGGCTGGTCGAGCCCCAAGACAATGCGAAGCCAAGTGGTTTTTCCAGCACCCGAAGGTCCTGTTAAAAATACGAACTCCTCGGGCCGCAAACGAAGACTGACACGCGACAGAGCGTGCAATTTTTTTTCTGATTCTGATTGATCAGAACTGCTCATTTGAAAGTCTCGATCAAGATCCTTGAGCTCGACAACAAAAGGCAACTGAAATTGATGACTGCCCCACCCATGCCACCATTGTAACTAGGAACCACCATGCCGGACAAGGCTTTTAACCGGATTCGTGAACTCTGCGTCAATTGAATGACTGGGCAATTGCGTACTACCGAGACAACAATCCCCTGGTTCCCGATGCAACCTACGACGAGGCACTCAACGAGCTGAGAGCCCTTGAAGCTCAGTTTCCCCAGTACAAAACACCCGACAGTCCGACCTTGCGGGTCGGCAATGACCTGCGCGAGGGCTTCACAAAGGTTACTCACGCAGCGCCGATGCTGTCTTTGGCCAACGCCTACTCGATCAGCGACCTGCGCCAATTTTTTGAACGGGCCCGAAAAATTCTAGATCTCAGGTCAGCTGACTTTGAATGTGTTGTTGAAGAAAAAATGGATGCCTCGCGATGGCCCTCACCTACGAAGATGGACTTCTTGTGCGAGCAGCCACCGAGGCGATGGTCTGGTGGGCGATGATGTGACCGACAACATTCGAACCATCGGCGAGATTCCGCTAAGACTTTTGGACAGCGATTTGAGTCGAGGGCGTATTGCAGTGCGAGGCGAGGTCTTTATTGACCACACAGGCTTGAAAAATTGAACAACCGGCTCATCAGCCGAAACGAAAAGCCCTTTGCCAATCCACGAAATGCAGCTGCCGGATCTATCCGCCTTCTCGACAGTCGCATCACCGCCGAAAGACCTCTTCGTTTTTTTGCCTACCAGATTGTTGGGTCGAGATCGTATCCGCAAAATCAAACTTTGGAGCTTTTGAAAAAAGCTGGACTTCCCGGTGAGCTCGCATGCCCGCCTCATTCAAACTTTTTCAGCTTTGGAATCGCTCATTGAGCTTTATGAACGCCATCGCAAAGGACTGGCCGATGAGGAGCTCAAACTCGACTACGACATTGATGGACTCGTGATCAAAATCAACAACGCAAAATATGTGCAAGATTTGGGAGCAATCGCCAATTCGCCTCGGTCGGCTGTCGCCTACAAGCTCGCTCCTCGAAGGCGCTCACAACCGTGACCCAAGATCTCAATCCAGGTCGGACGCTCGGGCGCTTTGACCCCTGTTGCCAACCTCAAACCCGTCAGTGTGTCGGGAGTCACGGTGTCTCATGCCACTCTTCACAATGAAGATCAGATTCGCGCTAAAGATTGCGTGAGGGAGACACCGTTTGGATTCGGCGCGCCGGCGATGTGATTCCCGAAGTGGTTCGGGTTGATCTCTCGGCCCGGCCAAAAAAATCAAAAGTCTTTGAAATGCCCACGCGCTGCCCCTCGTGCAACACTCCGACCCAGAAAAGCAAAAGTTCCATTTACTGCCCTAACCTCACCTGCCGGCGGCCGCAGCTCGAGCGATTTCGACATTTTGCCTCACGTCGGGCGATGGACATTCGGGGGTTGGGCGATCAGTGGATTGAGCGTCTCCTTTGAGCTCGGATTTTTAAAAAGTCTTCCCGAGGTGTTTAAGCTGGAGCGTCGCGCACCGAACTATTGGAACTCGAGGGCCGGGGCCAAAAGTCAATCGACAATCTCTGCGCCTCGATCGAAGCGGCGAAAGATCAAAGTCCGAAAGATTTTTGTTTGGATTGGGGATTGAAAACGTCGGCGAAAGCACGGCCGAGCAGCTCCTAGCCCACCAGTGGCAGCCTCAAAAAATTGTTCGCAATGTCTGAAGATGAACTTCAGACGATTCCAAACATCGGACCCGAAACAGCCCGATCGATCTTCGAATCGATTCACGAGGCTTCGTTTCAAAAAGAGTTGCGTGAGTTTCAAAAACTTGAACTCAAGGCTTTTAGAATCGTAGCACTGCCATCGACGGCAAAGCGGGCCCTTTGGCCGGCCTGAGCTTTGTGATCACCGGCACCTTGTCTCAACCTCGTGATCATTTTCGAGACCGCCTGAAGCAGCTTGGTGCTCAAGTGAGGACTCGGTGTCTAAAAACACAACCTATTTGCTCGCAGGCGAGACAGGCGGGGTCGAAGCTAGACAAAGCTCAAAAGCTAGGTGTCAAAATTTTTGTCTGAATCTGAGTTCGAAGAATTCCTCTCTCACCAAACAGCCGCAAAGACGTACATTAAGTTCTTCGATCGCGACCGATGCCGGCGCCCGGTTTCCGAGATTGACAGCGAATGTTCCGATTTCAAGCTCGCCAACCACAATCGACCCGCCAGACCCCCGCCCACGTTGCCCTTAGCAAAGTGACCTCTCAAAGTTGACACAAACCAAGGCTTTGTCCTTGAGAGCGAGCTCGATCGACCCATGAAGGTGTTCAATGACGTTGTCCGTGTGAACACCGAGATCTCTGAGCTCGGCAGAAACAACAGGACTCAAAATTCCGAGATTGGTGATTTTTGCGGCCACGCCAAATGAGCCCCGTCGCTCCAAAGCGGGAGGTGAGCTCGTGATCGAGCTGCGAAGACGTTGGGTGAACTGAGTGGCAAAAAGATTCTGAGCCACAAGGCCTGACATCAGTTGCAGTTTGAATCCAAAAAACTAGAAAATGGATCGAGATTACCCTGAAGTCCAATATCGGCATCGTAGCCCCACCCCACTCCAAAAACCGATGAGTTGAGAGTTTGGATTTCGGTGCCAACAAAGTTTCGAGCCACCCCACCGCGAATCAGAATGGGTCGAAACACAAAGCCAGCCCGAAGATGGTTCGACAAAAATGGCTGAGCATATGCAACATTGAGCCCCGAGTCAGCTGTCACGCGAGTGTTGACTTTGGCAAAGAGCACAGCCGGCACGCGCACCCGAAACGACCCTTGAACCGACAACGGATTGACCGAGATCGCGATCCGCTTTTTAAACCAACCCACCGTGAGCAGATCAAAATCAAAACCCAAAGCCTCGCCATCGAATTCCTGTAGAGACGAGGCAATTTGGGCCACGCTCGTCAAAGTTTTGAACTTTTTTAAAAAAGTCTAGAGCCCCATTCGAAGCGGCACCTGCAGCGAGTTGGGGCAAGAGAAGCTGAGACTCTTGAAGATTGGCAAGACCCGCTGGGTTGTAGCTCATCGAGCTCCAATCATCGACAAAGGCTACGAGGGCCCCACCGAGCGCTCGCCCTCGAGGAGTCGGAAACAAGTCGGTGTACTCGCGGGCCGAAGCCCAGCTCCCCAAAAGAGTGTGAGGACACTCAAGACAGATCTAGCAAAAGACCTCATGAGAGTCCCCAGTCCAGCAAAGTTTTGTGAATTTTGTCGAGCACGACATCACTTGATTGGTCGTTTGAAAATCGAGCAAGTCGGGTGTGAGTGATTTTTGAAAAGTCTTGCGTTCTGTCGAGCTTGTCAAACTCGTCGCCCGAAAGACCCCCTCGTTCGGCCACCCGCTGACGCCTCACATCTCGAGGCGCATCGACAATCAACACGGCCCTCAGACGAGGTAGCAGACCGCTCTCAAGCAATCGAGTGCCTTCGATCACCAAAGGCCGCGGGTTGGCGAGAGACTGCAGACGATCTTCAACAATCTGCACGACACGCGGGTGAATGAGCTTCTCAAGAGCAACTCGCTGCTGAGATCCCCGCAAGATCCATTCGCGCAGCGACTCACGACTGAGTGAGCTCAGTTGAGTGAGCTGAGTCACATCGGATCTCAAGATTTTTGAGTCAGAGGTGTCGCCCCACAACAGATCACTCACAAGACGATCGCAATCAAGAGTGTGAAAACCACGATCGCCAAGTCCACGCAAAATGACAGACTTTCAGATCCGATCGGGCCAGTGAGTCCAACAGCGGCGTTCACAAACTCCATTCTAATGTATGTTAGGATGGCCCATAAGATGTCCCGGGCGAATTTAAACGGTTTTTAGGGCTCGAGCTTTCAGGCCCCAAAAACGAACGCAGCTCTCTGGCGGCTCTCGACTATTCGCCAGCGACTCACAGACTCATTTTGGTCGACATCGAACCTCGTTGGTGGCGTTGATGAGGTCTCTGCTGACGATGTTTTGATTGAGCATCTCCAAAAGCTTGCTCAACAGAGCGGTCGAGACTTTGGCGGACTCACCGTCAGTGCTCCACTCACGCTTCCCCCGTCATTTTTGAGTCCCGATCGATCTCGGCAACATCCCGAAGTTTTGTGGATGAAAAAAGTGTGGGCACGAGTCAAACCTCGTCCACGTCCATTTGAACCCTATTTGCAGAGGCCTCTTGAAATCTATTTGAAATACATGACTCAAGAAAAGTTTCTGGCCTCTGACGCTCTCGGATCGAATTTGGCCCCTCTAACGGCGAGAGCCCACTACTTATCGCGTCGCTTGCCGCAGCCGAGCTACGAATCGGTTCCTCGCTTTGCTCTCAGTCGAATTGTGAGCGCTCTGGGTGTCCCCAAAACGTGCTTTCGAGACTACACAGATCTTGAACGAGGTCTCTCGGCCCGCGAAACCTTGCTCACAAACCTTCTCAAAAAGATCCCCAAACTCTTTGTGTACGATCGAGACTTTGATCACATGGTGCAGCATCCCAATCAGTTGAATGCCTTTGTTTTGAGTCTCTGCGGATACCTACATCATAAAAATCTCTGCGAAAAAGACCCAAATCGTTTCCCAAATCGGCGGGATGGATGCTCTTGCCTAAAAAAACGTGGTCAACAAAATCCAACCCAGCTGAGATTTGACTCTTTTGGCAGGTTGAGTTTTTGTGAGCGCCGAAAAGAGGCGAAGACCGAAGACTGCTGGGTGTCGACTTCGACGTTGTAAAAGAGCTCAACACCTAAGTTTTTGAACTCAGATTCCAAATAGACCCAAGGTTTGAAGAGTCGTTTGTCTGAATCCAATTTTGATCTCGCAAACACAGCCTCGTTTGTGTGTACATTTTTTGGAAACTGTAAGTACATGTCTGATCTCACTTCAAACGAATCACCGTTGAGGCAAGGCCAAGCCAAATCCACGTGCTTACAGGATCAAAAAAACCCATCTCAAAAGGTTTTAAGTGAATGCCCTGCAAGAGACCGCGCCATCCGGCATGAAGCACACACACGGATTCTTTGAGACGGTCGACGTAAATCAGTGGACAGCAGTCTGCAGTCGACACCACGAGGGCCGTTTTGCTCTGCTGAAACCAACGGCCCTGAGCAATCAAACCATCGGCCTCGATTTGATCGGGTGTCGACCCAGGACTTGCCACAACCAAACGATTTCCGTGAACCTGCTTCACCCGCATCTGAGTGCTGGGGACTTGGGAGCTCGTGAGGGGGCTCTCAAAAGCTAAGCGCAATCCGCGAGACCAGCCCTGGGCCAAAGGAAATTCATATCGGGTGTCCGCACTCATCTGAGCCCCCACTCTCGAAGCTGTTGATGGTCATCTTGGGGCCAGTCACAGCTCCATCGCCTGACAAGCCCCACTGCGCGGATGTCGCAAACTCAGAGACTGCGCGTGAAGCCAAATCCGTTGGTCACCGCGACCTCCGTACACATCATCACCCACGATGGGGTAACCCAGAAAGCTGAGATGGACTCGAATCTGATGGGTGCGGCCCGTTTCGAGCTTGAGCTCAAGAAGAGAGCATGCCGGCGCCGAACGAAGAACCTTGAAATGGGTGATCGAATTCTTGCCTCCCGCTGAGGGACTGACACGAAAGCGCGTGCGATGAGTGGGATCTCGTTCAAGCGATGCCGCAAAACTAAACTCATCGCCTACCTTAAGAGCAATCACTGATGGTCGCTGCAGCAGCATGTCTTCAACCCGTTGGGGTCGAGAGCTGCGCAAGTTTTCGGGATTCCCTGGCACCACCGCTTGATACCCCTCGAAGCCTCTCGACTTGCAAACTGCTCTGACAAATCGGCATGCGCCGCTGGGTTGAGAGCAACCACCATCAAACCCGATGTCGATTTGTCGAGCCGATGAACGATGCCGGGGCGCTTTGTCTTCGATCAGTTCGTCGTTCCACTCGACCCAGTCACTTGAACTGGAATCAAGGAAACCCTGACTCAAGAGCCAAGCCACTACGGTGTTCTTGAGAGGAGTTCCCGCGCCTGGGTGAACGGTGAGCCCACAGGGCTTGTCTAAAACCAAAATGTCTTCGTCTTGATACACCAATCGGGGCGCGGGGCCTTCAAATTGTGTGTCCGCCAAAGTATCAGACTGAAGCAAAACCCTGAGCCGGTCCACATCGCATGTGATCGTGGAGTTGGGCGAATCTGCGTCGATGTTTTGAGCGTGCGTCCGGCCACTTGAAAGAGACCTTGGTCAATGAGCTTGGCCCAACGAGCTCGCGTGAGATCGGGCACCATTGAGGCGAGCATCCGATCAGCTCGGTCGGGCGCAGCATCAGACGGCACGGCCAGAGGAAACCAATTGTCGAGCTTCATGACGCCTGCTTAAAAGCTTTTTTTGGGCATTTTACCAGCGAGAACCACTCGATCGACGTAGCTTTTGGCGAGCACTTGAGGATTGGGCATGTCGAGGGCCTGCAGCATGAGCAGCAAATGGCCTCTGAGATACACTGGTTGATGCAACTGGGCCGTGTCTTCTTCTTCGATCGATCGAATGTGAGTGGGTGACAATTTGCACCGATGAGCCAGGGCGTCGACACTGAAGCAACGATAGATACGAACTGCTTTTAACAAGGCTCCGTCAACAGATGTGGTTTCTTGAATGCGTTTTTCGAACTCAGGATTGGGTTCAAAATCAATGCCCCCCTGAGCTTTGTGATCCATTCTCGGAGTCATCGGAATCACTTTTGTGGGCGCTGGAGGAATGTCATCGTCCATATCAAAATCTGGTTTCGACGTGATTTGAGCATGAGTCACAACTCGAGGACTTGCGTCTTTGTCATCCGTCCAGGTGTTGAAACCCATCTCAATATCGTAGGCGCGACGCTTTGATGGATTGCCCAAGATCGAAAAGGCTTTTTCGATCTCATCAATGATCGAACTATTGGTGTCGTCTTCAAGAAGAGTGTACGAGGCCAAAGAACCAGCGGAGTATGTGGTTTTAGCCCGGTTGTAAGCATGCAAAATTTCGTTATGACTCACGCCCGGCATCAGATCGAGAACCAGGTAAAAGTTGGTTCGATTTTTTTGAATTTTTCGTTCTTCGTTCATGGAAACAAACCTTTTTCTTCACCCAAAAGGGCCCGAGTCAAATGCTCCATTCGATTGGCCAGCACACTGTGGGGAAACTCCTGAAGCACGGCGCGCTTACTGCGCACGGCCTTCCAAACCGAGTTGTCGTAGTCAATGTAGCCAGCGTACCGAACGTCAATTCCAAAGTAACGCCGACACACACTGCAAATCGCTCGACCGACGTCGATGTCAACTTGCGACCGAACCTGATTGATCACAATACTGGGCATCAGGGTTTTGACTTGAGCTTTGAGTTTGTAAGCGCTTCTTCATCGAGGCGCTCGACGATTGCAAAAAGGTCTGCAGGAGTGCGGATCCCAAAATATTTTTCTGATCCATGGCCGCATCAACGACTTCGCGAATTCCAGGAGACACTTCGGCTGTGCGGAGCCGTCTGTAAAACACCGCTTTGATAAAGCGGTAGGCGTTTTCGACACTCGTGGGCTCGGGCAAAATCGACAAAATTCCCTGATCTGCCATGTTGAAGATCTCAATTGTAAACTCATGGGTGCCCGCGCCCAAATCAATCACCACATCGTCAACGTCGAGAGTGCGAATCACATCCATCAGCTCTGTACGACGCTGCTCACCCATCGAAGTCACCTGCATCGGATCGCTTGAGCCACTAATGATTCGCAAACTTTTGGAAGCGGTTGAAACGAGCAAGGATTCAAGCTGGGTCTGCCGACCATTCATCCAGTCACCGATCCCGACTTTTGGAGGATCCACGCCCAAACAGGTGTGAAGATTGGCGCCACCAAGATCCAGATCAACCGCCACCACTTGGTGTCCACGCTGAGACAAAGACCACGCAAAGTTGGCACAAATCAGAGATTTTCCAACACCGCCTTTGCCACCCCCGACAGCCCACAAACGCGGAGTGCGTTTGGCAACAAGCTCTCGTGGGCTTGACATGGGATTGGTCAAAGGTGACTCGAGAAGAGTTCGCGGCGAGCCGTCAGACTTTGCGGATACAAACTGCTGCTCCAAAAGATGCCCCCCTCCCTGGTTCCCCTGACCATTATAGCCAGATTGACCAGATTTGGAAGCGCTCAGCTACTTTAGAAAATCAAGCAATGACGGCGTCACAAGCTTTCGATTGATCTCAAGCGATGACTTCAGCACATTCTCGTTTTTTGCCAGATCTGAATACACCTGCAGCGTGTCGACATCTTCAACTCGAGACTTCAGTTCGGCATTGGTGACCTTCGACGAATCAAGAGCCTGAAGGCTGAGCCGCAAAACATTTTGCCGAGCGCCCACCGAAGCCCGCGCCGCCAAGACTTGCTTGAAGCCATCTTCAAAATTGTTGATGGCATTGTTCAAAAGCTCTTTGTTGCCGGATTTGAGCCCCTCAGTGAAGTCTTTGAACGCTGCAAACACGTTCACCCCAGTCTTCGACTTGATCTCTGCATACTTTTCGGGCTCTTCTTGGGGGTCAATTCCTAAATTTTTTGCACGAATTGAGGCGGGGTCTCGAAGCGCTCCATCAACAGTGGGTTCACTGTTGAACTTGGGGTCGAGTCTTTTTTGCTGAGCTTCGCTTGGCATTTCGTCGACTCCAAAAAACGGGATCAAACCGGGCACGTTGATCTTCAAACGTTGTCCCACGATCCATCTCCAGCTCGACGGTGCCATTGTCGCCAAAGTAGTTTCCCTCGAGATCAAAAGGCGCGCGACTCATCTGATAACCGCCAAAAATGTAGCGATCCCCCATACGGGTGTTGCCCACCTGAACAGCGCGCATGGCCAACTGTTCGACCTCTTTTAAAACCGAACTTCGTGCGTCCTCGGTTTGGTTCGTTGAGTTGCCCATTTGAATCGCAAGTTCTTTTGCTCGACTGAGAACATCGGTGAGCTCTCCAAGCGAGGCATCTGACAAATTCAGAACCGAGTTTGCCATTTCAAGATTAGACGACACCGTATCCTCGCGCTCTTGAGCGGCACGAGTCTGCAAAATTTGAATCGCAGCCGCGGGATCATCAGACGGTCGATTGACCCGCTTGCTGGTCAAAGCCTGCTCTTGATTTTTAATCATTTTGCTTCGTGCTTGATTGAGCGAGTCCTGACCTTTGGCGTACATCAGGGCATCTGGCACACGTGTTGACATCTAAGCCCCTTTCTAAAACCTCTTTAGGTTGACGAGAGTTTCAAGCATGTTGTCTGCGAGCTGAATCATTTTGGCGCTGGCATCAAATGCCTTTTGAAACTTGAGCATGTTCATGGCCTCTTCGTCGAGCGACACACCCGAGGTTTCTTTTTGAAAACTGCCCAGCTGGTCGACAAGCCCCTGTTGAGTTTCAAGAGCTTTGTAGGCGCCTCGAGCCTGCACTCCCAAGGTGCCCACAACCGAAGAGGCCAAATCAGTAAAATTCGATTTGCCCCCATCAAAAATCGGTGCCGTTTGCAGATCAGCCATTCGCAAAGCGCCCCGGTTGTCACCCGAAGCATTCGGCGTCATCGCGGTGGCAATGTTCGACAAGTCGCTCATCACATCCGACGACACAGACAGGCGGGCAGCCGCGCCATCTAAAGACCCCGGGTCGGCAAAGAATGCCAATCCCTGCTTTCCTTCGCGAGTGAAGGATTCTTGATGCACGCGGTTGACCTCGCTGGCCAGGTTGTAGGCGAGCTGGTCAATGCGACTCATCACTCCTGGGATCGACTGATCTCGAACCGTCAAGAGCCCGCCGAGGTTGCCCGACTCAATGCGGTCGGTCACATCAACAGGTGGCGTTCCTTGGTTTTCTTGCACCAAGAGAATTTTGGTGGCGCCTTTGCCATCTTCGGTGGGCGCGCGAGCCGTAATGTATTTCGAGGCGTCAGCCCCCACCACGAGGGGCCCCAAACGGCCTGCCGAAATAATCACACCACCATTTTCAGTGGGCACCTGATCGATCGCGATCAGCTTTGACAACTTCTGGATGGCCACTTCTCGTTGATCACGCTCATCATTGGCCTGAGATTTTTGCTGGCATTCGATGGCATTGATCTGCTGGTTGAGTTGGGCAATGCGAGCCGTAAGACCGTTGATGTCGTTCACCCCACCCTCGATACGACGGTCGATGTCAGACACAATTTGGTCAACACCATGACTCATCGTTTGAAATCGAGTTGTGATTCCGGCGGCACTCTCGCGCACAGCGGCTCGCAAAGGAGTGGAATCAGGCTGCGTCGACAATGTTCGAATGTCATTGAAAAACTTAGACACGATGCCGTTGATGCCCTCATCGCCGTCTTCTTTGAACAAAAGCTCCATCTGATTGTAAATGTCGGCAAGACCCTCTTGCTTGCCCAACTCAGTGTTTTCTTCGGCGATGCGACGACCCAGAAACTGATTGCTTGCGCGAACCACTTGGGCCACTTCAACCCCACCACCAAAACGATGGGGCCCCAGTGACTCAGGAGTTCCATTTTGAAAGTCCACGCGCTGACGGGAGTATCCCTCGGTGTTCACGTTGGACACGTTCTTGGCTGTGGTGTTCATGCCCATTTGGGCCGCAGCCAGAGCTTGCTTTCCTTGTGCAAAGAGAGAATTGATGCCGCTCATAATCGCTTCTCGAGTAAGTTTCCGGTCCCCGATTGTGAGGGCTGGTATTTGGCTTTGCCGGTGTACACGTTGCTGGTTGTTTTGGGATTGGCCGGCGAGCGTCCGGTCATTGAGGCCGAAAGGTGCTCGGCCAAACTTCGCAAGTTGTCGATGCTCTTTTCAATAAATCCCTTATTGAGTTCAATTTTTTCTTTCAGAGCATCTAAAGTATTTTGCAACTCAGCCCGAAGACGAAGAAGGCGGAGCCCGGCATCGCGATGCAAGGGGTGACGTGCAATCACCTCATCACCGACTCTTTTGAGAGTCACCACCGCTGGATCAAGATCCCAAGAAATTGCGAGTTGGTCTTGAATGCGAAGACGGTCTTTGTCGAGGCCTCGAATCGCCGCGAGCACTTCGTCTTTTTCTTGAAGATCTGCAAAGAGCTGTTCAAACGCCAAGACGATGAGCCCTTTTCGCTCGCGCTCGAGCAAATCAACGGCGCGCTTATAGAGAACATTCATTCTCTCTAAGATCAGCTGCAGTCTGTTGATTCTATCAATCATGCGCCCCCATGCATTCTTGAACCGCGTTCACTAACTTTTTCGAGTCAACAAATCGTCCTCAAAACTCTTTTGAATCATTTGATCTGCCAATGCTCTTGAATCCACTTTGTAGTCGCCCCGTTTGATACGCTCTTTCAACTCATTCACTTTCTCAGTGCGCGCATCGGGCGCCGCTTTTGCGGTGCTCACCGCCGTGCTCAGCAATTCGGCCTCGGGAGACCACGACACTTTTTCTGATCCAACTTTGCTGTTCTGTTGAGTCTGAGCACCATTTGTTTTTGCATCGCCAGAAACGTGGGTTTTGCCTTTGACGGCTCCCGACTCTTGGCTCTGAGTGCCCGAGATCTGTTTTTCGGAGACTTTTGTCACATCCATGTCTTCGCCCCTTATTTTTGCTTCGGCCTTGTTTCTATCAAAGCTCTTTGTCCGATTCCAACCTCACCCTTGAGCTGTCGAGCAACCAAGTCGGCCACTCCAAAAGGCCGGGCCTTGGCCACCTGCTTCATCATCTCGTCTTCGAGCCACGATCGATAAATCAATTCGGCATTGGAGGGCGAAAATGGATTTTGGTCGCCCTGGTTCACGAGTCGATTGGCCTTCACCATCTGCGAATAAACCTGATTCACAACCAGCCCCTCAAACCCCTCAGCCGCCTCGTTGATCTGCTGATCTCTCGTCTTTGGTGTCGCCCCTGACACGGAGCTCATCCCAAAGACAGTCCAAGCAGAGCAAACAAAAAATCGGATCGAGGAGTTCTTGGTCTTGTGACGCATCCTGCGTAACTCGAGCCCTAGGTGACTCCAAAATCGAACACCCTGCTGCCATCCATGGCGAACACAGCATTCTAGGAGCACCGTTAAGCGAAACGTCCGGTCCGGTGTCCCCTGGGAGGAAAACAATCCATTCTCAGATGAGCTTCGAAATTCCATCCTGGAATTCGCACATCCAAAAACCCCCCGATCCTTGCCAAGCGCACATCCTGTGCGCATAAGCCCAATCACATAATCTCCAGTTCTGCCTGAAGCGCGCCTTGCGTTTTCAAAGCCTGAAGAATTCCAATCAGGTCACGCGGAGTGACTCCGAGAGCATTGAGTCCTTTAACCAAATCGCCAAGCGTCGCACCTTCGTTCACATTGAGTAGTTTATCACCTGGCTCGTTGACTTGGATCGTCGTCTCTTTGACGGTCTCGACCTTTTTCTCCTGAGGCGCAGCGGGGTTCTCAGTCGGAGTCAAATCGGTCGTTTCTGTTTTCTTTTCAGAACTCTTAATTTCGAGCGTCAAATTTCCGTGAGCGATCGCCACCGACGAGATTCTGACGGCGGCGCCGACGACGATGGTGCCCGTGCGCTCGTTGATCACCACGCGCGCCTTGGTGTCTTGATGAATAGTCACTCTTTCGAGTTGAGCGACGAGTTCCACTACGCCACCCTCGAAATCAAACGGAACCACCACATCGATGGTTGCTGCATCGCGGGCTCTCGCAAACATGCCGCCCAGTTCTAGATTGATCGACTTGGCCACGCGCGCCGCAGTTGTGAAGTCAGGATTGTGCAAAGTCAAACGAATTGAAGAACGGTTTGAGAAGTCGTAGTTGATCTCTTTTTCAACGATCCCGCCGTTGGGAATCATTCCCACCGTTGGGTGATTTTTTTGCGAGGATCCTCCGCCACCTTCAGCCGAATAGCCGCCCACCGAGAGAGCCCCCTGCGCAACCACATACACCTGCTTGTCGGCACCCCGAAGGGGGGTGAGTAGCAAGGTTCCACCGGTGAGGCTCTTGGCGTCTCCAATCGATGAGATCTGCACATCAATCTTCGAACCCACGCGCGCAAAAGCTGGCAAGTTTGCAGTGACGACCACCGCGGCCACATTTTTTGAATCTGCAGCATCACCAGTGATGTTCACGCCCATCTGCTTCAACATCTGCCCCATCGCCGCACTCGTGAATTCTTTTTTTGAATCGCCAGTGCCCTTCAAACCCACAACCAGTCCATAACCCAAGAGCTGATTGTCACGATCCCCTTTGACAGTCGCAATGTCCTTGAGGCGAGCCGTGGCCCACGCTGTCTGAGATCCAAACACAGCTGCCAATGACAAGAACAAAGCCCACTGCTTCATTTCACAATCTCCACTTTCGAATCAATCACGCGACTCGAAGCGATTGATCGGGTCGGGCCAATGTCCTCTTCTCGCATCAATCCGCCGAGCTTGAGCTCAAACGACGCCGTTTTTAAGAACAAGGTTTTTTCTCCTTGCACACGCAGCAGGCCCTTCGAAGTGATCTCGGTCACGCGGACGGGGATTTCTTTTGTTGTGAAGTAGCGCTGATTTCCTTTGATTGACTCTTCGGCTCGCTCGGCGACATCAGAAGCCACAGCCTTGCTCACATTGTCGTTTTTCACTGCCTTATTGATGGCGTCGCCGACTTTAGCCCCAACCGCTTTTCCGGTTTCTTCGGCAACGACATCTTTGGTCGACTTTTTAGTTTTGTAGAGTTTCGCCAAACGAGCGTTCAAGCTTTCCATGAGGTCGGGCTCCAGATTGACGACGATAAAGTCACCCACCCGCAACAAATTGTTTCTTGTGAAGTAGAACCCGTCTTGGCTCTCGGGGTTCCACAAACTGTTTTCATTGTAAGGCCCTGAATTCGTCCAAGGATCGGTATTGCGTCGGTACCCTCGACGGGCTTTTGTCATCAAACTGCCCTTGCTGGCGACCAAACTCTCCTGAAGCCAAATTCGGGCCAGCCCCCAGATCGCTGTCCACAGCCGTCAACACTGACTTGGTGACTTCTTGTTCGACCATCGCCGTGTTGTCTTTGTCATCGTGGGTTGGCGTCGACGCCGGAGCACGAGACGCCGTGTCGTCGGCTTTTCCGATAAAAAAATCTCTCATCGAGCTGCACGCGCTCAAACTGAACAGCACAACCAGGGCACCGATCTTCATAAGCGCACCTCAACGGTCCGCTCGCCGGTGATGTAGGCCGACAGATTGCGTTTTGTTTCGGGTTGCTCGATGCGAATCAGATCGCCCATTCGACCTTCTTGTTTGGCCACACCTTTTGAATGGATCATCACCCCCGGCCCCGAAACCACAGTGATCTGAACAGCGTCACCTGATTTCACCATCAAGGCCGACTCAATGATGTCCCGAAACAATGGCGAACCCGCATTGACAGAGCCCCTCAGGCGCTTTCCGACAACGCTGTCAAGCGACAGCGCCTGCGCACCACTGGGCAACTTGGCCCAGTCCATTCGAGCTGTTTTGACATCGTCAGTTTTGAGTTCGGTGCCGCGCACAAGCATGCGATCAGCCACAACAACCGGACCAATCACATTCAACAGTCCACTCACTTGAAGATCTCGAACACCCTCGGGTGTCGTGGCACGAACAGTGAGGCTCACAAGTCCGCTGAGACGATTTGATCCGGTGGTGCCCAACCCGATCACCGACAAATCAGAGTGCTGTTCGGGCAAGCGAGGTCTCACTTGAGCCGACTCAAACTTCACATCTAAATCTTGAGGCGACAAACCCGTTTGACGCGCCAGCTCGACCCTCAGCGAGTGCGACAGCTTGCGCTCAAAATTTTGGAGACCCGTGGGTTCTGCAGCGATCACCCGCGTCGCAAACAAAATCAAACCCACAGTTAGCCAGAGACCAAATTCTCGTCTCACACTTGATGTCAGCATCTCAACTCACCCGCCTCACTTCACAGATCCTAGAGTCGACAGCATTTGATCGGCCGTCGAAATCACTTTTGAATTCATTTCATACACACGCTGCGCCCGAACGAGATCAGTCATCTCGGTCACGGGCGACACGTTTGAAGATTCTAAAAACTGAGATTGAATGCCTCCAAAACCCTCTTCGCCGGGATTTCCGGGCACAGCAGCTCCGCTTCCCGCGCTGGGGGCATAGAGATTGCCTCCTCGCGCGGCAAGGCCGGCAGGGTTGGCAAAATTTGTGAGTTGAATCTGCCCCAAGTCTTGCATGGCGTTTCCCACATGAGCCGACACCTTGCCGTCGAGCGCGACGGTGATGTTTTGAGCCGTCGGAGGCACCGTGATCTCGGGGACCAACGGATAGCCTTGAGAGGTCGTGATGCGACCTTCGGCATCGAGATTGAAGCTGCCATCACGCGTGTACCCAATCTCACCACCAGGCAGTTGCACGGCAAAAAATCCGCTGCCCCCAATAGCAAGATCTAGTGGACGACCGGTTCCTCGAAACGAACCCATCATGTGCTCACGCGAGGTGGCTCCGACTTTCACGCCAAGGCCCGTTTGAACCCCTGTAGGATTTTGAGTTGTGGCCGAGGTGGCCGCTCCCGGTTCTTTTGACGTCAAGTATAAGAGGTCTTCAAACTCGGCGCGGCTTTTTTTGAAGCCTACGGTGTCCGCGTTGGCGATGTTGTTCGAAATCACTTCGACTTGCTTTGCTTGTGCGTTCATTCCGGTGGCTGCTGTGTTGAGAGCATTAATCATTCATCACCTCGATGTTAAAACTTTCCGATTTCAGAAACCTGGCCCTGTAGATCTCCGTGCACCTGCATGAGCTTGGTGTTTTGATCAAACAATCGTTGGGCCTCGATCAGCGCAGTCATTTCGTTGATCGGATTGACGTTTGAGGTCTCAAGAACTCCTTGGTGCACGCGAGCTGCAATCTTGCTTGATCCCAGGGGATTCGCGGGCGCTGGCTTCACCGCCCCGAGCGCATTGGCGATCACTGGAGACACACTCGCCGGACCTCGATCAGCGGCCTTCGCAAAGGCCTCGGCTGAGGCTTCATAAAGTCCCCCACCAACCTTTTTTAGAGCCGCTGGGTTTTCAACACTGACAAGGCTCAAACGACCGAGGTTCGGACTTCCTTGTGACGCGGGGCCATAGATGTTTCCCTCTTGATCAATGTTGATTTGAGATGTTCCCAAAGTAATGGCACGGGTGTTGGGATCTTGACCGGCCGTGCCTGGACCGAGAACCAAAAAACCGTCACGAGTCACCAAACGGCCCTGTGCATCAAGCGCCAAATTCCCCGCTCGCGTCAAGCGAACGCCCTGAGGACTCGCAACTTCTAAGAATCCGTTTCCCTCGATTGCAATGTCGAGAGGATTTGAAGTTTGCTTCATCGAACCCGCCCGAAGGTCGGTGTATTCAGATCCATACAGCACCACTCGACGCTCGTCGCCACTGCGCGTTAAGAGCTCGGAATCAGTCAATGATCGCTCAGGGACATCGCTTCGATTGTCTGGGCTTTGAACGCCCTGCAGTGCTTCTTCAAAAACCAAACCATCTGCTTTGAAGGCGGGTGTGTCGGTGTTCGCCAAATTGTTGGCAATGATCTCAACGCGCTTTGATTGAGCCAGCGCGCCTGACAATGAACTGACAAGTCCAGCGTCCATTTCGATCCCCCCGCACCAAATAGTGCAACCCATGTGCCAGACAAAAAGAGGGCTCTTGAGTTATGAAGAGATCAATGACCAGGCCAAAAGTGATGCAGGGCGCCAGCTGCGCTCACGCAATTCTTGACGATCTCCGTTCTGAGCTGAGTCACCTGAGAGGAGCCCAGCTGCAGCAGCGGCCGCCGAAACTCTGCGTTGTTCAAGTGGGACACTTACCCGCGTCAAACCGCTACATCGCAAAAAAACAAGAAGCCGCACACTTGCTGGGCTTTGCTTTTGAACACAAACGATTGTCGAGCGACGTGTCCCTGGCCAACCTCATGCACACTGTTCAACAAGCCTGTGAGGACACCAGCGTTGATGGTGTGTTGATTCAAATGCCGTTTGATTCAAAGTTTTTAAAGTCCGAAGAGCAGGCACGCGTTTTAGAGGTTCTGGATCCCGACAAAGATGCCGACGGGCTAACGTCTTTGAATCAGGGCCTGCTCGCCACCGGTCAAAGTCATCCCCAAAATTGGACATCGCCGCTTCCCGCCACCCCGCTCGGCATCATTCGACTTTTGGATCACTATAAAATCAAACTGGCGGGTCAACGAGTCACAGTTGTTGGCAAATCGCGACTGGTTGGCACACCGACCGCTCTGTTGTGTGCGCAAGCGGGAGCCACGGTCACTCTTTGTCACCGACTGACCGCCGATCTGAGCCATCACACCCGAGACGCCCAAGTTTTGATTGTGGCTGCTGGTTCAAAACATCTGATTCAAAAAGATATGGTGAGCCCTGGCGTTGTTGTTGTTGACGTCGGAATTCACGTCGACGCCGCGACCGGAAAAGTCACCGGAGACGTTGACCCTACAGTCCATGAGATCGCGGCCGCCTATTCGCCTGTGCCCGGAGGCGTGGGGCCAATGACCGTGGCCGGCCTGATCGAAAACGTTGCGCGTCTTTATCTCAAACACACACACTAGTCTTCTTTTTGATCCCAGCGAAGGAGAGCCTGATCCACTCGCAGCAATCGAATCAGCGCATCGCTCACCCACTGTGGGAACGCGCCCACAAGAAGTGGAACAAACTTGATAAAAAATGGCTCAAGAAGCTTCGATTTGCCCGCGCGATAGGCTCCGAAAATTTTTTGCGCCAGCTCGGGCGCTCTCACAACGGGCATCAATCGCGGAGCAACGGTGCCTTCAAAAAGTCGGGTGTCAAGAGTTGAGGGACACACCGTCAGAATGCGCATGGAGATGTTGGAGCGGCGACACTCTTGTCGTAAAGACTCCATGAATCCAAGAAGCCCCCACTTCGAGGCCGCATAGCTTGTGGCCAGGGGCACGCCCACAAATGACTGCGAGCTCGCAATCGAAATCACACCACGCTCACGGTGGCGACTCTCAAGCAGCAAAGGCCAAAACAAATGTGTCATCGCCATGTGCGATTTGAGATTGATGTCGATTGTGAGCAAATGTTTGCCCAACTCAACTCGATCAAAGGCGCCGCCAAAAAAAACCCCGGCATTGTTGACCAGAAGATCCAAGCCACCCCACCGAGTGTGAACCTGTTCAAACAATTTTTGCCGATCAAGATCCGATCCGATGTCGCAAACCGAGCTCAAACAGTTGCCTAAGCGAGCTGCGGCCATAGCCAGCGCTTGAGGGTCTCGGTCGAGAAGCCAAAGCTGCGCCCCCGAACCCGAAAAAGCGCTCGCGATCTCAAATCCGAGGCCGCGTGCCGCACCGCTAACTAAAATTTTAAGCCCCGACATATGCCCACAATAGCCGGTAGACAGACACGGTCGATCTGCGAAGAAATGAGACTAGTTTCATGGGTGAAATTATCGAAAAAAATCTAAAAAAGACCGTGCTTTGGGCTGAGCACAAAAGCTTGGGCGCGCGCCTGGTTCCTTTTGGTGGCTTTGACATGCCGGTTCAGTATTCGGGTTTGATTGACGAGCACCTCACGGTGAGAACTGCGGCTGGGCTCTTTGACGTGTCCCACATGGGCGCTCTCAAAGTTTCAGGGCCTCACGCACTCAGTTTTTTAGATCAGGCCCTGACTCGAGACCTCACGAAGCTTCAGGTGGGCCAAGCGGCCTATTCTCTTTTGTGTCGCGACGATGGGGGCACAGTTGACGACCTCATTTGCTATCGCACAGGCGCAGAAGAGTTTTTGCTCGTTCTCAATGCGTCGAACAAAGAAAAAGATTTTCAGCATCTCAAAGATTTGACCGAAAAACGGTCTTCACCGCTCCCCAAGCCACAGTTTGAATCTCTTTTTGACTCTCATACAATTTTGGCCATTCAAGGGCCTCGGGTTCCAGAATTTTTCAAACGCATTTCTGGCCTCAATGTGTGGCCTTCAAACTTTACAATTGCCAAGGTGCGGCTGTGGGGAGAAATCGACGCGTGGGCGGGATTTACTGGCTACACGGGCGAGCTTGGTTGCGAAATTATTTTCGATGCAGGCAAGGCAATCCCCGTTTGGCGTCGATTATTAAAAGAAGGCCAAGCTGTGGGCCTCAAACCCATAGGCTCGGCGCTCGAGACTCTCTTCGCACAGAAATGGGCTACAGCCTCTACGGACACGAACTCAGTGACTCCATCAATCCGATTGAAGCGGGATTGAGTTGGGCTGTGGGTCTCAAAAAAAAGTTTTTTTGTTGGCATCGAGGCCTTGCGCTCGGCCAAAGCCCATCCGATCCGCAAGCTTGTCAGCCTCAAAAACGCTGGACGTCAGGCGCCTCGAGCTGACTTTCGTGTCTTTGACAGTCGGGGGCAAGACTGTGGTCAGATCACCTCAGGAAGTTTTGCACCCAGCCTTGAACATGTGATTGGCTTGGCCCTCGTCAACGCATCGTCTGAAGGCCCTTACACGGTTGAAATTCGCGGACAAAAAATTCCCTTCGAAGAATGTCAGCGTCCTTTTTACAAACACATCAAGAATTAAGAGGCACAGTATGTCGAACATTCCCAAAGACCTTCTCTACACACAAGATCACGAGTGGCTCAAAAAAAGCTCTCAGCCTAAAATTGTTCTTGTCGGTGTCACCGACTTTGCTCAAGCCCAGCTGGGCGATGTCACCTTCGTTCAGCTGCCAGCTGTTGGTCGCTCTTTGAACAAGGGCGATGTGTTTGGTGTCGTCGAAAGCGTCAAAACGGCTTCTGATTTGTACGCACCCGTGTCGGGGACAGTGACCAAAGTCAATCAGGCCCTGACTCAAGAGCCAAGCCCTATCAATCAAGATCCTTACGGAGCGGCCTGGATGATCGAACTTGAGGTCAGCAACGAATCTGAGCTCAATCAGCTTATGTCTGCACAAGCCTATGAGGCGCATGCACAGTGATGCGCTACTTGCCTCTGACCCCAAATGAGCGGGCACGGATTTTAGAAACTTGTGGAGTGAAGCGTTTTGAACAGCTCATCGAACAGGTTCCAGCCGATCTCACTCTTAAAAAAAATCTAGACCTCGAACCTGCTCTGTCCGAGCTCGAGCTCATCTCACACCTCAAATCACTCGCGCAAAAAAACTCGGGCGCAACCATGACCTCGTTTTTGGGACAAGGGGTCTACGATCACTTCATTCCCCAAGTCATTGAACAAATTTCAAATCGCGGCGAGTTTTTAACAGCGTACACGCCCTATCAACCTGAAATCTCGCAGGGCACCTTGCAGATGATTTTCGAGTATCAGTCCATGATGACCGAGCTCACAGGGCTCGAGGTCGCCAACGCCTCGCTGTATGATGGTGCAACTTCGGTCGTTGAGGCTGTTTTGATGGCGGCTCGATTGCAAAATCTCAAAACAGGCCGCGTGATTGTGAGCGAAGGCCTCTACCCTCGTTACCGCGAGCTGATGAAGTCCTATCTTGATCCTTTAGGTTTTGAGATTGAAACCTGGTCAGCCTCAGAAGAGAGCTTTGATTCGTCGGCTTCACAGTCTCTCAACAAACAAGGACCCGTCGCTGCTGTGGTGCTACAAAGTCCCAACCGCTGGGGCAAAGTTGAAGATTGGTCTCAGGCACGTAGCTTGGCACAAAAACTGGGCTCCAAGTCGGTGGCTGTTGTGACCCATGCCCATTCTCTTGTGCAGTATCAGAGTCCAGGAGAAGCCGGAATCGACATCGTGTGCGGGGAGGCTCAAACATTTGGAGTTCCGGTGGGTTTTGGTGGACCCCACCTCGGACTGATCGCCTGTCGAAAGGCCGACGTCCGTCAGATGCCCGGCAGGCTCGTAGGCGAAACAATTGACGCCCGAGGGCAGCGAGCTTTTTGCGTCACCCTCGCCACTCGGGAGCAGCACATTCGACGCGAGAAGGCGACCAGCAACATTTGCTCCAATCAGAATCTCATGGCTCTTCGCGCGTGCATTTATCTGACATTGATGGGCCCCCAGGGACTCAAAGAGGTCGCTCGCCAATCGCGATCCAAAGCATTTTACGCGCGCGACCAATTGAGGTCTCTGTTCAAAAAATGCGGCAGTGACCTGCGCGTTTTAGAGGGCGAGATCTTCAACGAAGTCACAATTGTTGTTCCGCCCAAACTCCCACTCTGGACCTCACAACTGTTGGCTCTAGGCGAAGAACGCGGACAGCTTTTGGGCTACCCCTCTCACGGCCCTCAGGGATCCAAACGAACACAGACCCTCACGCTTGCGTTCACCGAAAAACACAGCAAAGAACAAATCGATCAATTGGTGTCTCTTGTCGGAGGAACTCTATGAGCTGGCCTCTCAAAACCAAACTCTCAATCGTACAATCGGCGCCCGGTCGCAAGGGCTTTAGCCTGTCTTCGCTCGACGTGCCCGAAGCGCCCGAGCCCAGCAAAGCTCGTGTCTCAGCGCCTGCGATGCCCGAATTGTCAGAGCTCGATGTTGTGAGGCACTTCACCCGACTTTCGACCTTCAACTACTCAATTGATGGAGGCATGTATCCGCTGGGATCATGCACCATGAAGTACAACCCTCGCATCAACGAGTACACAGCTTCGCTCGAGGGATTTCACGCAGCTGCATCCGCTCACGCCGGCTCATTTGGCACAAGGCGCACTCGAGCTGATGTTTCGTCTCGAAAATGCCCTTGCAGAAATCTCTGGTTTCGCCCGAGTCACTCTTCAACCGTGTGCCGGAGCGCAGGGCGAATACGCAGGTATTCGAATGATTCGGGCCTGCCTTGATGCCCGCAATGAGACTCGCAACAAAATCTTGATTCCCGAATCGGCTCACGGAACCAATGGCGCCACCGCCGCAATGTGTGGCTACGAAGTCGTGCCGATTCGCGCCAACGAACGAGGTCTTGTGAACGTTCAAGAAATTGAATCGCTCACTCGTGAAGGTCAAGTGGCTGGGATCATGATCACCAATCCCAACACCGTTGGCTTGTTTGAAGAAGAAATCAAAAAAATCTCTCAGATTATTCATGACCGAGGAGGCCTCGTGTATTGCGACGGGGCCAACATGAATGCAATGCTCGGCATCACCCGACCCGGGGATGCTGGAGTCGATGTGATGCACTTCAACATGCACAAAACATTTACGACACCGCACGGCGGAGGAGGGCCGGGTTGTGGCGGAGCGGGAGTGTCAAAAACACTGGTTCCGTTTTTGCCAAGCCCCACTGTGGAGCGCGACCCAACTCACAACGATCAGTTTGTGTTTGAGTCCGAGCGACCTCAGAGCATTGGCAAGGTCAAAGACTTCTACGGTCACTTTTTGATGATGGTCCGCGCCTACACCTACATTCGCGAACTCGGCGCTCAAGGCATTCGTGAAGCCGGCGAAAACGCAATATTGATGGCCAACTACATTCGGGCTCAATTGAAAGAAGACTTTGAAGTCGCTTTTGATCGTCCTTGCATGCACGAAGTTGTCTTCAACGACAAACGGCAAAATAAAAACGGTGTCAAAACACTCGACATTGCCAAGCGCCTAATTGACTTAGGCATTCACCCGCCGACCGTGTACTTTCCGCTGATCGTGCCCGGCGCTCTGATGATTGAGCCAACCGAAACCGAAAGTCTGCAAGCGGTTGATGAGTTCATCGCGGCCATGAAGCAAATTGCCCGCGAGGCCTCTGAGCCAGGTGGTTACGAAAAGCACTTTGCAAATGCCCCCAAAGAGATGCCTTTTGGTCGCATCAACGAAACCAAGGCTGCCAAAGACTTAAAACTCACCTGGAGAGGTTGAGTTGTATTTTTTTTTCAGCCTGCTCTTAGCGGGCTTTTTGTTTCGAATGTGGCTGTCGGGCTTTGGAGGACTTCATCCCGACGAAGCCTACTATTGGACCTGGTCGCAGAATCTGCATTGGGGCTACTTTGACCATCCTCCAATGTTGCCTGGGTGATCGCTCTTGGAGATCACCTATTTCGTTGGCTGACTCCCCAACGCTCTCTTTAAAAACGATCCCACATTTTGGACTCAGGTCTCGTTTCGCTGGCTGCCGGCTTTTTTGGGATCTGTTTTGGCCCCTCTTGCCCTTGGTCGATGTGTTGAGATCGTTCAAAAAAGAAGTCTCAGAGTTTTGCAAATGATTGCCCTCATGACGCACCATTGTTTGCCTTGGGGCCACAATTGGTGTCTCCCGACGTCCCTCTCATTTGGGCCTGGTGCTTGGGTTTGATGTACGCGCTCAAATTGCAACGGGTGCGCGATCTCGACTCATTTCCGGGCGACCCCACCCCCTTTAAATGGTCTTATGCTCTTCGTTTAGGACTCGTGATAGCGTTGCAGGCTACTCAAAGTACAGCGCGTTTTTGCTCGCATTTTTGGTCGTAGCCACGGGCGCGGGCCTCTACAATTCTCTTGTTGCGGGCCTGGTCGCTGCCATTTTGATCTTGCCCCACATCGCATGGACCCTATCGGTCGGGCAAGACGCAGGCGCTGGGGTCTTTTTTCAGCTCGCAAACCGAGCGGGGCACCTTTTTGATCCGCCACAATACAAACGAGCGGCAGATCTCATCGCCTCTCAAATTGCCCTCTGGACTCCTTTGGTGTTTTTTTGGATCGATCTCAACAGGCATTGCCAACCTTCGTCGCTACTTTACCGTGCAACGAAAGACCCGGCTCAACGGAACACTTCTACTTTGGGCCTTGGCGCCACTGGTGTTTTTTGCGCTCGTTGCTCTCAGACGCAACACCGAAGCCAACTGGCCGATTATGGGCGCCTGCGCGGCACTCGTTCTCATCGTGTCGCGTTTTTATCGAAGTCCTTTTTGGCTCTTTTTGCTCATCGGATCTCAGATTCTCACAATGTTGCTGGCTGCGCTTATTTTTGCCAACAACAAGTCACTTTCAAACTTTGTCAAAACCTTTTGATCCACAGATTGCCTCAAAGCTCGCCAAGCAATCGCGAATCTCCGAATTCACTGGGTGGGATCAAGTTCGGCAAACAGTTTATGACCTGACCCTCGAAACGCCCGACGTGCCGATCTTGGTTCAAAGCTATCAACTTTTATCTGTTCTCAACTTTTACGATCAGATCGCACCGGTGCACAGTCGCCTGGGTTCACGTCTCAAAATTTGGGCTGAAGGGTCACGACCAAGCCAGTACTTACTCGAAGACAGTATCTGCCTCCACAAGACCTCAAAAAGTACTGGTTGATGATTCGACTCAAAGAAAACATCCCGCCGGGCTGCCGAATGACGCGGCCTATTTTTAAAGAACGCGAGTTTGAAGCTTTTTCAATTTATAGTTGCGGGTTTTAGAACGAATCAAAAACAAAGCCACGCATCCGACGATCAGATTTGGAAGCCAAATCACAACCAATTTGCGGCTTCGGACCGTCCGATCACCGACTGAGGCGAGATCTTCAGAAGCCAGGTCACCAATGCAAAATACAAAGTCCAGTATGACAACAAAGTGGTGAGACCAAAAAACACAGCCCGTGACTTGGCCGTTCGTTTAGAATCAAGACTCAAACCAAAGGCAAACGGAACAAACAAAATGCAAGCAACGGCCAATGCCACTCTTCGAGCGATTTCAATCCAAATGGGTCGGGGGTCGTTTTCTTTGTGAGCCTGATTGTTTTTTCGAGCTGTCAACAGTTGATCAAGCCCTAAACTGGGCGGTGAGTTGCGCGCCGAACCAGCTTCGCGAGAAAGGTCGGCGTTGATTTTGTATGAGTCAAAACTCACCCGGCGAATCAGTCCCCGTTCTGGAATCTGTGACACCAACACACCCTCGCTGAGCGTCAGCACCCCATAGCCACTTGGATCATCTTGAGACCACTGACCTGTGCGTGCCGAAATTGAAACCTGATCTTTAAAAGTTGTTTCGTCGTGAATAAACACACCCTCAAGGTCTTTCGTCAGAGGATTGATGTTGTCGACAAACAAAATCATGCCCAAAAATCCCTCGCAAAGGTGCCCGATCTTAAAGTCTTGGTCACTTGTCTCTTAAAGAGCTCATCAATGGACACCTCAAAGCGGCGATTACCGTAAGGCCCTAGATTGAAGGCGCTGACCAAAGAGCAGATCATAATCAAAAACGATGCGATGAGAGCGGGGCGCAGAATGCGCCCTGAACTCAAACCGAGAGAGGCCGCTGCCACCAGCTCGCGGTCTGAATTCATTCGCCCGAAGACACCCAAGATCGAAAACAAAAATGAGATTGTAAACACCATCGGGGTGAAGCTCAAAGCCATACCGCCCATCATTTGCAAGATCGCTCGGAGATCAAGATCAAATCGAATGATAAGCTCTGAGAGCCGCAACATCTGGAGTCCGAGCAGCACGATGACAGCAAACAACGAACCCAAAAAAGTGCTGCGCAAAATCTGAGCAATCAGATAGCGATCAAAACGAGTCACGCTGACTATTGTTCCAGGCTTCTTCAATTTTGTCATAGGCCTCGCGTGATTTGCGAGCTCGACACGCCGCCAAGGTCCCAGCCGAAAGCAAAATACGCGCCTCGGGCATGCCCACTGCCTGCACCGCCTGATGGATCGAAACGACATAGCTTTGCAAGTGACTCGAGGCCAAGCCAACATCTTCGGCTGCAAAAATCATCAGCCGACGAGACACAAACATCGGATCTTCGCCACTCAGCAACAACTTGGCCAGTCGATCGAGAGCCAAACCCTCGTCTCCGGCCCGCATTGCCTTGATGTAGTCCGAAGTGAATCGGTAATGTCTCTCGTCATCGAGCGCTTCAAAACGCGCCTGAGGAACAAAAGATTTCAGTTCAACACGCAGACGTTCAAGATCCACCAAAAGGGCTGATCCAGCTGCAAAACACAGTCTAAAAGCAGAAGGGCCCGTCGCCCTCACCGCCTGCCAGCTGTGCGATCTCGTCGAGACTGGGTTGCATCTGCTCATCGGTGAAGGAGTCTAGGTGGCGGCGATCACCTGAGTGGCGACGCAAGGCTTTTTGCATCAATGCGCTCAAATCAGTTTTCTGAAGAGCTTTCAGTTCGATCACCATCGATCTTGATAAAATCGCCCGGCTCAACGTGTGCGCCGGATTCTCGGTGGTTGTGCCAACCAACATCAAACGACCATCTTCAACCGACTGTAGCAAAGAATCTTGCTGAACTTTGCTCAGCCGATGAACCTCATCAACAAACAACAAAAACCAGGATGCCCTGTTCGTTGGGCTTCGCCCATCAGTCTTTTGAAATCAGAGACCTTTGATTCGCTGGCTGAAAATTCAAACGAAAATCCTCTCAGTTTTTTCTTTCAGAAGGCGAACAAAAGATGTTTTTCCAACACCTGGAGGTCCCCACAAAATCAAATTCGTGGCCAAAGAGCCGTCAAGAATCTGGCGCACTATGGGATTCTTTTTGAGAGAGTCGTGCCCAAAAAAATCTTCAAGAGTTCGGGGCGACACAAGGCAGCAAGTGGCTCAGAATATTGGGGTGTCAAAGTTTGCGCCCCGGCCGTCGAGAAAAGGTCATTGTCCAGCACTGCGTAGACTTCTAGACTAATGAAATGAGGGATCAAATGAAATCGATTCAAAATAAGGTCCTGCTCAGTTTTTTTATTCTAGCGTCGTCACGGCCACAGCAGGATACTTTGAGATCTCCTCAAACGGGTCGTACTTCAAATACAACAACGGACTCGTTGGAGGCGTTCATCGAACACTGTGTCAAAAAAAATTGGCGGCGAATCGCCTACCGATTTCTTGCGAACACGTCATTTGAAGTGAACTACTTATTTTCAAGATCATTGATCATTACGGGCAACAAAGTGATTCGTTCGCGCGACTACGTCATCAACAAAACCACCGATGTCCAAAACTTATCGGTGAGTCTTGTTCTTGATTTCGCAGACAACGCAGCGTCTTTCGTCCGTACATGAGCGGCGGAGTGGGATATATGATCGCAGAACTCAGCTTCCGGGTTCTGGTACGGACAAAGTCACGGGATTTCAAGCAAGCTCACATTCAACAATGAACCCGAAGTCAAAACCGCAAGTGCCAACGGCGGTGTCGGGTTTAAGTACCTTTGTCGCCGATTCGGTCGCGATCGAGATTGGCGCAAACATCTACGCCACAGACCTTGATAAGAGCGAAATTTACCTCCACTACGCCGTCACAGGCGGTCTGCGGTTTGTTTTTTAGTGAAAGCACTTGCCATCTCGCTTTGTCTGCTGACCGCCTGCAAAGATTCAATGCCTTTGTATCTTTTAGAGCAGGGACTTAAGCAAGGAGGACTGTTGCTCAAAGGACAGTCTATTCAAACTCTTCTCAGGCAACACGATCTGGATCCCCAAACAGAGCACTCGCTGAAGCTTGCTCTTGATGTGGTTGATTTTGCGCAGAGCCAGCTGGAGATGAAGACAAGGTGGAGCTTACAAAAATTTTGTGCGTCTCAATCGGCCCTGGGTCACGCAAGTGGTCATGGGCTGCGTATCCCGATCGACTTGAGCCCTATCTTTTTTCGTATCCTCTCTTTGGACAATTGCCGTACAAAGGTTTCTACGAAGAAAGCGACGCTGAGCGCTTTGAAGCAAGTCTCAAAGATCTCGGGCTCGACACATTTCGACGGCCGGTCGAAGCTTTTCATCGACAGGATGGCTTTCCCGATCCGCTCGTGTCAACGATGCTCACAAGCGATGCGCGGCTCATCGAGCTGCTCATTCATGAGCTCACACACACCAATTTTTATTTTTCATCTGAGGCCGACTTCAACGAGGCCTTTGCGAGTTGGATGGGTTTTCAAGGTGCTCTTCTGTACATTCAATCACGCAAGGACACCTCGCAAAAAAAAGCTCTTGAAGTTGAGCTGCAAATGAAGCTCAAGCGGCAACAGAGTTTTGCTAAGCTCATGACCGAAACAATACAAGAGATCAAAAGCTGTATCAAAATCAGGGCGTGCTCGCCCGCAAAGAGGCCTTTGCACTGATCACGTCTCGCCTCAAGTCCAACTCTGAACTGAAGCATCTTGCAGACCAACCCTGGAACAACGCCGTGATTTTGTCCTACGGAACCTACTATGAACTCTTTGATCCGATTGATCGCTATGCCCGCAGCCACAATTTGAGCCCCAAAGATTTTTTTAAAAAAAGTTGTGAGGCAGGGGCCTTCGATCATTCGCGAAATTGTCGCGCGCTAGCCTGCACTCACTCAAATGCGGACGCGCACGCCCGCTTTTTGATTCACATTGCTTTGTTGGGTCTCATTGGCACGACGAGCCTGGTCGGCGTTGCGCATCGCCCCGTTCAAAACGTCGCCAGGATTGGGCACATTCGGCATCTGAGTCCGCATTCGATCGCCACCCATCATCGGGGGTGGTGGCGGCGAGCCCGAAGCTGTCACCGAGGCGGGCCCGCGCTGCGCACCCCCATCTGCTGCTGGTGAGGGATTCGTCGACGCCACGGGTTCGCGACCAAGCGGCGCCGAGGACTCGCCTTCTGGTTTTGCGTCATTTTTGGCCTCGGGTCCCTTGGGGCCTTCACTCGATCGAGTGGCGCCGTCTGACTTTTCGGCTTTCTCTGATTTCTGATCTGAAGCGCCTTCGCTCGCGGTTCCGCGGCTTGATCCGCTGTCGTCTTTTTTATTCTCTCCGCCGCCAGCCATCTGAGACACAGTGGCGCTGAGCTTGGGATTGCTCGCAATGGGGCCGGAGGCAAAATGCCAGAGGCCGAGGTTGTTGTGAATGATCCCGCCTTCACCATCACCGGCGGGATTGATTTGTTGTTGGTGAATCCAACAGTCACTGCGCCGCGCTCAGTGGCCACTGTGAAGTTGTCGAGCTTAGCCGAGTACGATGCCAAAAATACGGTTCCTCGGACACCAGCGACTGCGTTTTTTGTTTTAACCCTCATAGGTGTCTGAACCCTGCCCCGAGTATTTTGCATGAACGTCCGACCGGACATCTCCGTTGAGCAAGTTGAGCGTGGTTCCTTTGCTGTCTTTGTCGTTTCCGGCACGTTCAATGACAAGCGACGTTGACGGGCCTAAAGTGACTTCGTTGCCGGCCCTCAACAAATTTGAGCTTCACGCGCCCCGTGGCTTTGGTCTGAACGGTTTCGCCCACAAAAACTCAGAGCCTTGTTTGAATGGTCGACGTCCGTTTTTTCCTTCGGGATCGGCTACGACTTTGCCAGCACTGTCGACAACAAAGACCTCCCCACGGATGAGCGACACCTGGCCCGCTTTTTTGAGGCCAGCGCTGGGGCGACACAGACAGAGAAGAATCCAAGAATACAAAGGTGTTTGGTCAAAGAATACGACTTCATCTTGTACGCTATCGGATTAAAAGAGCTTGGTTCTTTAGGATTTATTTGTGCGTAGGAAACAGTGATCAGACGTCTGAGGCGGGATCTCGTCTCAGCCTTAAGTAATTGTAATATTTGGTTTTTAGAATGCGCCCCAAATTGATCGACTCATTTAGATCCCGAGGGGGCCTAGCCTTCAACAAATCAATGGGGATTGGCAAATGGAAGGCCTGAGCGAGGACTTCTTCACTGTTCCCTACGCACGACAAAAAAGCCCGAGCAGCTCAACATGCGGAGTTTGCGGAACAAGTCGACGCCCTGCAGTTCTTGAAATGTGAAGCCCTGCGACACCAAAGGCTGAGCATCGCGAGCAAATGTGGCCGGATCACACGAAATGTAAACCACGGTCTTAAGGTGCCTCAATGTCTTTGTAAAACGCCCCAAATCACGAAAGCCCTGGCGAGGCGGATCCAAAACCAAACATTCAACAGACTGAGCCTCTCGAGACAGTTTTCGCTGAGCGGCTGGTGATACAAATCCTGAGCTTCGATGAACAGATTTGCCCCGAGCCCGGCACCCAGCTTTTGGCGAGCCTGGGCCACAGATTCTTCAGACACTTCAAAGGCCCAAAGTTTTTTTGGATTTGCCTCAATCAACACCTCAGTGAAATTTCCTGATCCACAAAACAACTCAAGGCAATCCACACCCTGAATGCGATCTCGGTTTCGACCAAGCCACTGCCTCATTTTGGAATTCTGCGAAGTGTTCCCCTGCAAAAACGGACTGCGCTTGTTCAGATGCACGTCAGAAATATTTTGAGGACTTTCGTCGCTAAAATCTAAGAAATTCCAATCAAAGCCAGGCGCAGGCCGCCACTGCTCTCGTGGCAGCTGCGAGCGAAGCCATTCTAAGCGACGCGACATCTCATCATTGAGCACCAAACACTTTTCAATCGGTGCAATCGTGTGCGAAGACTCACTCACATAGCCGATTCGGTGGCCATCTGTTTTGAATTGCGCTCGATTCCGATAGGCCCAAATCTGATCAGATGGCCACACTCCCTTGTAAGACTCACAACTCAGCTTCGCTCTTTCAAGGCTGCGGATCACTCGATGAGACTTTGCCTCAAGCTGAGCCTCGTACCGAACAAAACTCCAGGGACACCCACCACATTGCCCGTCGCGAGTTCCATGATGAGGGCACGGCGACTCCACGCGATCGGCCGCAGACTTCTCGAGACGAAGCAACCGCGCCCGACCCAAACTTTGATCCACGCGACTGAACTTCAAAAAGCCCCTGATCACCGATCCAAGTTCCTGGGACAAAAAAAACTCGACCGGATTCTGGATGATTCACAACGCCATGCCCCTCAGACGACAAGGCGCGGACACTGCCTTCAAACTGCAGCGACTCGGTCGATAAACTCATAGAGAGATCTGAACGAGATCTGAGGACACTCGCCGCTTGTGCTCAGACACCAGCTGACCACACGCGGCTGAAATATCGCGGCCACGTGAATTGCGCAAAAATTGAGGACATGCCTCTCGCTGAGGACCTTGCGAAAGGCCTCAACAGCGCCAAATCGGGTCTCTCAAAAGGGATGTTCGGATTTCGTTGTACATGAGCAAATTCACCTTTGCCGGAATTCCATGAAGTCTCTGAGCCAATTCACGTGCGTGCTCAGGCTGATCGTTGAGATTTTTTGATCAAAATGTACTCAAACGTCACGCTGAAGCGACCCGAGCCCTGACTCGGCCTTTTTTCGAGACGCAATGCTTCGCAGCGACCCGAGAAGTGCATCCAGTGGATAGGCTCGATTGATCGGCATCAATTGCGAACGAATCTCGTCGTTTGGGGCATTGAGACTCACTGCGAGCCCCGCTTTTGATTCATTCACAAAGCGCTCTATTTTTGGAACCAAGCCACTTGTACTAACCGTGATGTGGCGAATGCCAATCCCCAAAGCGTCCGGATGCGACAGCAGCTGCAGCGCGCCCATGAGATGGTCGTAGTTGTCAAACGGTTCTCCCATTCCCCATCACCACCACATTGGTGACCTGATCGCGCTCAGGCAAAACTAAAATTTGAGCGGCCATTTCACCAGCAGTTAAGTTGCGCTCAACTTTCTGCTGAGCAGTGAGACAAAAGGTACAGCCCATTTTGCATCCAACCTGCGATGAGATACAGATTGTGACGCGACCTTGATCAACACGCGGAATCCACACGGTCTCCAACTGTGCGTCCGTCTTCAAGCTGCATGAGGTACTTAATCGTTCCATCAATTGATTCTTGCCGATGAACGATCTGCGGCAGCGCAAGCCGAAACTGAGCTTTCAGAAGATCTCTAAAATCTCGGCTGAGGTTGGTCATTTGATCGATGTCTGATTGGCCTTCTTTCCAAGCCACAGGTGAAACTGAAGGGCGCGAAAACTTCGGTTGGCCCAAATCTTCAAACAGCTTTTGCAATTCGGCCAACGAATAGTGTGCCAAATTAGGCTTCGAATCGGGCACAAGATTTAACGCAATCGTCATAAAGTGTAAGAGTTTGAAACAATTACAAAATTTAGCCAAGCCGCGTCAAACAAAATCCGCCCTACAAGATCCGTTGTATTCTAGATCAGATATGGCGGATTCGAGGCCCAAAGAAAAACCCCAGTCGGGAGCGGGATTTGGCGGTGCTCCGTCGGGCGATCGAACCACAATCACAACGATTCAAAACTCAACAATCACGAGGCTTCCCGGGCGCATCGTGCCGATTCTGCAAGTGTCCTCGGGGGCCGAGCAGGGCCGCATTTTGTCGTTGGTTCAGTACCAACACATCACTGTGGGCCGTGCCAAAACATGTGAGCTGCATGTCTTTGACCCCAGCTGCTCACGCCAACACGCCGAGTTCAACTTAGACACTCAAACAGGCGAGGTGTTTGTTCGAGATTTGGGTTCAAGCAACGGATCAAAGCTCAACGGAAAAAAATTAGACTCACAACCCGTAAAGCTCAGTGATGGCGATCGTATTCAACTCGGAGATGCAACGATTTTGCGATTCACTCTAATGCCCGAAGATGACGCCCAGGTTCAAATGAAAGTCTACTATCAGGCCACGCGTGACGCGCTCACCAACGCGTTCAACCGCCATCAGTTTGATGAAGCGCTCGATCGTGAGATCTCTTACCAAAAACGTGCGGGGCACGGCTTAGCCATCATTCTTTTGGATGTGGACCACTTCAAACGCGTCAACGATTCTCTAGGCCATCCGGCAGGAGACGAGGTTCTTCGCGAGATCGGCACCGGGTGCCTGCCTGCATTCGAATCGAAGACATCTTTGCGCGGCTTGGCGGAGAAGAATTCGGAGTGCTCGCGCGCAGTGAAAACCTTGAGGGCGTCACAATTCTCGCCGAGCGGATTCGGCAAGCGATGGAAAAAAAATCTGTCGCGTACGACGGCAAGCCCATTTGGTTTACGGTGTCTTTGGGAGTCGCATACCTTCAGGGCGTCAAGGATGGATTCACTTCAGCTCAGTTTTTTCAGGTGGCAGACGAAGCTCTGTATGAGGCAAAAAATGCCGGACGCAATCGTGTCGTGATTAAGGTTTTGAAGCCTTAAGAAGATCAGCAATTTCAGCACGCACTTTTTGTTTGGCTGATTCTTCGCTCACCAGTCCCGAAACAACGACTTCTCGTCCCTCAAGAGCGCCTTTTGATGGTCCCTTGATCACAATCTGAGGATGATCGCTTCGATCGCTGTACCCGTAACGGGAGCTCAGAGCTCTCGAAAAATCCATCACCATACCCATCTCGGGGACTTCGCGTCGAAAACCGCCTCGAAAAAGCCCTTAAAAATTGAAGGGACTTCAGCAGCGTGGCCACAGCGACAACCTTCACATTTTCTTCGGCACGTTTTGTGGTCAGATGATCTGGCTTCACCATATACTGAGGATTGAACTCTCTTTGCAAAAAGAGCCCCCAGTCCTTGGCCGCCAAAGCGGCTTTCTCGCCTCCCAACACCAAAACCGTGGGAGACACCTCAAACGAGCCTCCAGGCCACCGGACGACTCCACTGATCAGTGAGATTGAGCTTTGAGATCTCTTGAAGACTCAAAAGAGGGACAACAGCCGTTAACAGTTTTCTAAACACCTTTATGTTAATACGCGATCTCGCCACCGAGTGCCAAGCCCCAGCCGAATGCGGGCAGCCCCCCAAAGATGCACCGCACGGAGGCCACGCTTTTCACTGGGGTCAACACAACATTTTGAGGACCCAAGCCAAGCTGCGCGCTGAGGTAAGCCTGAGATGATATCACGATGAAAAGGGCCACAAGCCATCCAGGGCTCAGCAAAAGCAAAGGCCACAAGACAAAGGCAGCACGAAACCCAAAGATCAGCGCCGATGTTACAAGCACAACCGGCCAAGATCCTGAAGCCTCAAACTATTTCTCGAAAATCCAATAAAGGCATCTCGAAAACTCGAGTACATCGACACCGAAAAACAATCGGCTCCATCAGCCCAACGCACCGGCCGACGATGCCGATCATAGAGCCGAGCAAGCTGAAGGCCGTCGTGGGTCGTTTTTTTGAGCTCATCAAAAGCATTCATCGATTTGAGATCGCCCACCCGGGCCAAAATCACTTGTCCGCATCCGGCGACAACACCTCGACCCAAACCTAGTTTTTGACCTGCGTAGGGCAAAAATAATACAGATGCAAAAAAATCTGATCCACCAACAAACGAGAAGCACCTTGGTCTTGTGGTCGCGGAAACACCGTCATCAAACCACTGGCGTTACAATCGTCCACAAAACACCGAAGCAACACGCCCAGCGATTCGGGGCGGCGCAACTCAACGTCGGCATCCACAAAAACAATCATCTCTGTTCGGCAAGCGTCGAGAAGCTGCGACAACGCAAAAACTTTGCCTCGCCATCCGGCTTCAAGAGGTCTACCTGTGAGACCTCAGCCCATGGGTGCAAGCTGACAAAGTCGGCCAGCATTTGAGGCGTTGCATCGGTGCTGTTGTCGTCAAGAAAAAGAATTTTTTTTGGTCGGGGCGACAAGCGAGACAAACTTGGCAAAAGCTTTGCCAAGTTTTGAGATTCGTTTCGAACGGGCACAGCCAGCGTGAGATCTTCGAGCTGATCTAAGGTCACACTTTGGTTTGGCGGTCTCCCTGAAGCTTCAAGCGACGTTTCAGGTTTTGATGCATGTTGTAACTCAAAAGTCCCGACAAGCCGGCCGCAGTCCATCCGCCCAGCATGTTACGAATCTCCCATCAATTTATAAAAAGCATCGGATTTTAGTCTCGATCCAGTTGATGCAGTGTGAACTTTTTTTAAAAGCGACCGCGTCTGCTGATCAAGAGTGTCGCGCAAAAGATTTGAATCAGCCTCAAGCTCGAGATCTTGCCCCACAAGGGGGCCCCAATCGAAACAAACAGATCAGGTTTAGAGCGTGTTGTGAACTGGTAGTGGATTGATATCGGAATTCGCTGAGTGCCTTGAGTTTTCGACCACCGACTGAGCCCAGATTTGAAACGAGGTTGTTCACGCTCATTGGGGTGAAACGCACCCTGCGGCGTCACCCACACCGCCAATCGAGATTCTTCGGCTCGCAGTCGAGAGATCAGAGCTTCGACCTCTGGACCGTCGCCCTCTTTCACGCCGAAGACTCCCACAAACTTCAAACTGAGCCGCTTTTTGTACTCATCTTCGGCCATGGGGGCATCACGCGAAGCCCCATCAACTCAACAGCCAAAAAACCAGCGACCACTGGGTCCCACCACGAAGCATGAGTGGAGTACAAAAAAGCCCCATCTCCCTGCGGCCCAGTGGCCTGGATAAAAGTACGACTCACGATCTAAAAAACACCGGCGAAGGAGCGTCCCAACATCAGCTTACAGGTCAGTCCAAACCCTCTCTGAAATGTAGAGACCAGCTGCGGAGCGATCATAATCGAAGATCAACAAGAGACTCGCGCTTGCGAATGAGATTTGATCCGGCAATCATGCCCGACATCACGCTCATAGGAACTCCAGCACCGGGATTCACGGTGCCACCGGCAAGCTGCATGTTGACAAACTTGCGTGAGCGTTGCCCGGCTTGAAGCCACCTGTCAGCAGACCGTGGCTCGCATGCCCATAGATGTTGCCTTTGTAAGTGCCCCAGCGCTCGCCGATGCCTTTGGGAGACCGACTCTTGCGAACCTCAACTCCATATTCGGCGATGTCCAGACCCATCTCGGCCAACTTTGCCTCACACAACGAAACATACGAATCAAGCTTTGAATCCCAGTCGGTCTTTGAATTCACAACGGGGCCGTGAATCAGCAAAAACAAATTTTCTTTTCCAGCCGGGGCTACCGCAGGATCTGTGAGCGACGGCGCACAGACATAGATCGTTGGATCGTTGTGTGGAACCCTATGCTCATACAGATCTTTGAACTCTGCTTTGTGCTTTTTGAGAAAAAGAAATTGTGATGAGCCAAAAATCCTGACTTCACTTTTTTCTTAAGACCTAAGAACACAGTCACACCTGAGCAGGCCAAACTCTTTTCGGGGGCAGCCTTCAGGCCGAGTTTTTCGTTCAGTGAGTTGACGTCCATGTTGAACACATACTCGTCAGCCGTCCAAAGACGTCCGTCTTCAGACTCCACACCCCGAATGCTGCGACCATCTTGATACACCCTTTGGATCGGGCAACTGGTCACCAAAGTGCCGCCCAATTCTTGAAAGCGACGAGCAAGCGCCTCCGAAATTTTATTCATTCCCCCATCGGATACCAACATCCTTTTTCGAACTGCACATGAAGCAAACATCCCAAGATCGCAGGACTCAAAAAAGGAGACGAGCCCACATACTGCGGCAAGTGCTCAAGAGCCTGACGCAAGTTAGGGTGCTTAATGTATCGATCAACAAGAGACGAGTAGCTGTGATGAGGCTCAATCGCCCACATCAATTTGAGGGCGTCTAGGGGCCGTGAATCTCCTTCACGAATCACGTCAACGACATTTGAAAGATCTCTAAAAAAGAAATTGTCTTCAGAGATTCGGTAGAGCTGTCTCGCCTTCAGACACAACTGGCGAAATCCATTGACATCCTTGGGGGCCACACGTGCCACTTCTTCGGCCATAGCGTCTTCGCCAGCTCGGAGATCAATGGATTCGCCGTCTCGAAAAAAGCAGCGCCATTGTGGATCAAGTGGCACGAGGGTCAAGTAGTCTTCAAGTTCTTTGCCGGTGAGCTTGAACAACTCCCGCAAAACTGAGGGCAAATGTCAAATCGAAGGGCCCGAGTCAAAAACAAAAACCCTCATGAGTTTCGCAGCTGAGCTTGCCTCCGGCAATGCATTCTTCTCGATTACGGTCACATCAAAACCTGAGTTCTGAAGAAGAACGGCCGATGACAATCCGCCCGCTCCAGCCCCGACAACCAAAACTTTTTTACGAGATTTTTTCGTGTTCATGTTTGAATATCCTTCTGAGGGTGTTGAGCGGACTTGATTCAATGTCTTTGAGCCACACACCCGCGCGCAGCAAAGACGGCAATCGCGACCAACTTGGCCTCAGGCTTGCGAGCCCTGGCCACGGACGAACCTCAACAAAACTTTGCGACCCGACAGCTGGGTGAGTCCGTCAAGTCCATGAGTCACTCCCCAGCCCGAAGCACCTCGCCCACCAACGGCACAGCTGCATCGCCCACCGAAGTCACGGCTTCGCCCCAAGCGACAATGGATGTGTCCAATTGGTCGAGAAGTCCCAGCTCCTCTGAGCACGGTTCACCCAAAACGGTTGTCATCAATGACCACTCATGGTTTCGGATCCAAGAAGCCGCCTCGGCCAGTGACTGATAGGGCGCAATCAAAAACCCAGGGCCAAAACTCGGCGGAGACTGCGCAGGAAGGCTTTTGAGATCTTGAGCAAGATGCACCTGAAACTCGGGCCTGAGGCTTGATCGATGCGATTTTCGCAACCCAGAGACTGCGCCCAAGATGCCCACTTCTCGAACTCCTTTTCAACTCCGGCAGATCGCATTTTAGGACGAGAAGTGAGACTCGCTTCATTGGACTCAAGCAAACGAGTGGCGATTTCAAACACTTTCGGACCCAAGTCGCTCGGCACAAGCCAAAACCGCGGACTCACGCCACGTTTGCCCCGTGTTGTGACACATCGCCCACAATAAGTGGTCGATCTCGCGCTCTAGGGCGGCGGGGTCAGCTGAGAGGCTTTTTAAAAGCAGCGCCGCCTCCCCGCCACTGGCCTCGGGTATCAGCGGAACAAAGGCCTCGGCGCATGCCTGAGCAAAAACCTTCGCGCCCTGTGTGCCACCCGTGAACAAAACCAGATCAAAGTGACGCGACTTGATTTGGTCTAAAATATCTGCCGCATTCTCGGGGTTGCGCACTTCAAAACGATCAACTCCCAAAATCGGCACTAACTTTGACTGAATCACTTTGGTCAGATGAGGAGTGAGTGGCGAGGGTTTGAAGACGACTTGATTTCCGCAGGCTGCCGCAAACAAAATCTGCACCACATGAAGTGCAATCGGAAAATTCCAAGTGCCAACAATCAAAACAACACCGTAGGGAACGCGGCGCTGAGCAATCCATCTCTGACCCAAAGCCTTTTTGAGACGACTCTTCACGGTGCGAGGTCCGAGCGAATCGAGGCCCTCACTCAGCAAAAAATCAAAGGTTGAATCAACCGCACTCCATTCGACCAAAAACTCTTCGGCTACAGAGCGGCCCGTGTCGAGCGCAGCCGCCGCCAGAAGATCATCTCGAATCTCAAGAATCCGAGAACGCCACTGCTGAACGAGCGCTCGAGATGGAACTTTGGGATGAGGACCAAAGCGAAACTGCATCACAAGCTGCTTTCGGCGAGCTGAGTCAGCCGCGACCAAATTTTTGTTTTCAAACCTTGGCGATCTTTGGCCAGCAAATCAATTGAGATGCGCGCACTTTCAAAAATGTTGGAAGTCCGCTTCCCGATGCGTGCCACCGCCAACCAAATAGAGATTCTCAAACTCTTCGAGACGATTTTGGGGCCGAAAGTTCAACAGCTGACCAAAGTTGTGGGCCAAGCTAAACGTGGCGCCTTTGTAAACATTGTAAGAAACGTTCCCAATCAAGAGGCGTGAGAACTTTCTCGGCAACAATTGCCTCTCGAACATTGAGCCCGGTTCGACGCTCGATCAGATCGAGGACTCGGTTTCGAAATGGCTCTTTGGTTTGCACCCAGTCGATGCGCGAGTCTTGGTTGGGCACCGAACCAAAACATACAAAGCCGTTTGTCCCTGGGGGGCCATCGAGTCGTCAACGGCCGAGGCATTGTGCAAATAAAACGAAGGTCTTCAGACAGTTCAAGCGTTTCGCTCAACTCACGAACGTTTTTTCGATAGTTCTGCGCAAAGTAGATCGCGTGCGTGGGCAACGGAAGAGTTTTGTTAAGACCCAAATACAACATAAATGTTGAGCACGAGTATTTGAGCTTTTCGAGCTTGGCGTCCGAGTATTTTTTTCTGAGATCGGGCGACACCAGACCCTTCATTGCGTATGCAAAATCGGCATTCAAAACAACAGCATCAAAGCCCTGATTCCCTTGAGCCGTGACAGTCCTTTGGCGCGTCGGCCCTCAAAAACCACCTGCTCAACCGGGGTCTCAAGATGAATACGCCCACCCAATTCGACAAAAAGTCTAAGCAAGCCCTCAGACAGGGCCGAACATCCCCCCGAGGCTTCCACACTCCGCGCGAATGCTCGATGTGCGGCAAAATTGTAAACAACGAGGGACATTCAAAGGGAGACATTCCAAATATTTTGCTTGAAAGGTGAAGGCCAAACGCACCCTTTCGTCTTCAAAATAAGAAGCGAGCTCCGAATAGACGGACGAAAAATTGAGATGAGGAGCAGCGCCCACGAGGCTGGGTCGAAGAACTTGCATAGGGCTCGAAAAATGTGAGCTCAGGGCGGGCTCGAGCGCCTCAAACTTCTTTCGTTGATCCTCTCGAAAAACCCAAAACTGATCGGCATCGCGTTTTGAAAAGCGAGCAATCTCGGCTGACATTCTCTGGGGATCCTGATGCACCACCAAGGTGGTGTGATCGGCAAATCGAAGCTCATACATGGGATCCAAGCGCTGCGACGGCACATAATCTTCAAGGCGACGGCCCGCGCGCGCAAAGAGACTCTCGAGCACCTCGGGCATCAAAAAAAATGTTGGGCCCGTATCAAATTTGAACTGCCCAAGCGAGATCTCGGCGTTGCGGCCACCGACCGTCTTTTGAGCCTCATACAAATCGACTTCGAAACCACGAATGAGAGCTTCAACGCCCGCTGCGAGCCCACCCGGTCCAGCACCCACAATTCCAATGCGTCCTAAATTCATCGGGCGAGAATTTAGGTCTCACATGGTCACGAAGCAAGAACCTTATCGTAAGCCCAGCACCATGATTCGTTTAAGGAATTCTGAACGAGGGATCCCCAAATCATCGGCCGCCAGGTCGCGGCGTCCGCCCGCCTTGAGAAGCGCCTGTTGGTAGCGCTTGCGATCGCGCACCTCGGTGCTGACATCGTGCGGCAAAGTAGACTGAAACCGTGATCCGACACCCCTGCGGCGCGCCTGAAAGTCAGCCTCGTTCCATTGGCTTGATCTGGATTTTGATCACTTCAGCCTTCAACACCCTTCGAAGCTCGTCGAGATTCTCGATCCAGGGCTCTGACGCCACAAAATCAACAAACCACGCAGGCGGTGTGTCTTGGGTGCTTTAAGGTCGACCAACATCGACTGGACAATCTGTGGAATGTCTTCGGGTCGCTCGTTGAGACTGGGCAAAAACAAAGCAGAACGAGTGATTTCGCCAAAGAGATCACGACTAAAGCTGCCTCGAAGAACCAGAATCGACAAAGCTCGTTCAGTGCCAACCACCAAACGGGGAACCGAAAGTCCCTTTTCAGCCAAACGTGTGCGCGATTTTAAATGCAAAGACAGCTCCTGCTGACATTCGGTCGAGAGCTCCTCGATTCGCTCGATGTAGATCAAATCGGCTTCAGGAACCTGCGGTGACAACATCTGTAAAAGTGAACCCACGAGACACAAAATCACCTCGAAACACTCTCAGCTGCCCCACACTTTTTCCGAGCAATTTGCGATAAAAATTGTGTGCGCAAAAATATTCATCGACGTGTCGGCGTTTTCCCGACCCGCGCTCACCAAAAATCATCAGTGGTGTGGCGGATGATCGAGCATCGCCAAAACCGAGGCATATGACTTTTGAAGAGATGATTTGAGTGTGCGCAGAGTGCCCACTCACCTCGCGATCGAGCCAAGTCGATGGCCTGCTGTTGAAAGCGAAGTGCGAGCTTTTCGGCATCGAATGCCTTTTGAGACGTGTGATGATTGGCGCCGATGTCCATGGCTGGTCTTTCCTCCTTGAACGACCAATAAAACTCGACCTCTTCGTGCAAGTTCGATGCCCTCGCGAAACAGCCCTAACTCTCTGAACTTCTTAGAACCCTTTGTCTAAGTCGTTGACAAAACAAGGCCCGTTGCTACGAGATCGCCAGGGTTCCACTTGCCGGAGGTCGGC